>JASTWQ010000168.1:0-440360 GCA_035220615.1 Leptothorax acervorum
TTCAAATTATTATTATCTGGTTATTGCGATAAAATATTACACATGCCCCGGTAGTCGAATTGGTTAAGACACCGAAACGGAATGCGGGGAGATTCCAGGTTCGAACCCTGGCTGGGGTAATATTTTTCGCAATAAGTTTTTACAGTGATTTTAATATTAAATCGATATCGATTTAATTAGGGAGGGACAGGGAATTTTTAATGTTCCAATGATAGCTGTGTTTAAAGTCCGACAAATAATCGGCGCGCAGTTATAATATGTTGGAAACTTACGGAATATAATTTAATCAGTTTGATTAAAAATACGCACTAAGTACCGCGTTTGACTCTCATGGCCAATATATTGTACTATATATCTATGTTGGTCATAGACTTATATAGATATAAGTCTATGGATACGGTAGTGTCTCGCGCCAAGTGTACACGCGAAGCAAGGCACGGGCGCTATACTATGCCACCCAACTATATAGTTGTGTGCAGGCAAGATTTATCGTTCAGCTATAGCTGCTGTTACGTATGTATAAGCCTTAAATGTATGTGAGCCAATGAGCGTGAGGGCGTTGTGAGCGTAACAGAATGCAGCATTAACGTACGGGACAGCAAACAGTAAAGGTGCGAATAAACAGCGAGTATTATTCAATACGTGTGTTATTCTTATTGAGTTAACCCGGCTATCCCAAGTATAACATTGGCGACGAGGAAAACTGATACTGATAAGACAGCGTCATGGCAGGCGAGTCGAATATTACAGCGTTTAATCCGAACGAGGACCAACAAGGCATATATCCGAGATGGGAAAGATGGCTCAGAGGCTTCGAGCTTTTTCTGCTGAGTAAAAGTGTAACCGAGCGCCAAGGAAAAAAGCCATGCTCTTACATTATGGCGGGATGGATTTACAAGACATATTCTACGCTATTCCAGACTGCGATGTGGTGGCACAAGGCGAAGATCCGTACGACAGACGAAGAAAGTGCTAACGGATTACTTCAGGCCGAAACTGAACACGACGTACGAGCGGCATCTTTTTAGAAATATGGCGCAGAAAGAAGATGAGACGATTGGTCAATTCGTAACACGTTTGCGTCAGCAGGCAAAATATAAATATTGCAGATTCGCTTCGATAGACACAGAAATTTGCGATCAAATTATCGAGAAAGGTCATTAATGGAAGTGAGGAAGCGTATATTAGAAAAAGGTGACATCGAGCTAAAAGAGGCGATGGAGATTGCACAGGCGTTCGAGGTGGCATCGGTTCAGACAAGGCCATGGGAAATAGTGTAGTGGCACGGATCACAACAAAGAGGGGAGAACGCACGAGGAAAATCAGACAGTTCCGGTTCCAGTGGTATCAAATGCTACAGATGTGGTTATCGAGGGCATGCACAATCCGACGAGAGGTGTCCGGCTAGGAACAAGGAGTGTACGAAGTGTTGTAAAAAGGGTCACTTCGCAGCGATGTGCAGAACGCATCGAGATCGAGCAGAGAAACATGGCGACGGTCCGGCTAGGGACAAGAAGGAAGCCAAGACGAGTAGCAGCGCCAACAAGGAGGGAAAGAAGTCAACTACGGTGAAGCAGTTAGATGGCGACGCCACTGACAGAGACGACGACGAATATGCGTTCGCTTTAAGAGATAACATATGTGTATTAGAACACGGAGAGGTAGTATCAGCGAGTGTAGGGGGAATAGAAATCGATCTTTTAGTTGATTCGGGATCGCGATGTAATATTATGGACGAAAATACATGGGAATCGTTAAAGTCAAAGGGAATAAAGTGTATATCGCGTAAGGTTAATAAGACCGCATTCCCATACGGAAAAAAAGACGGATTAGAGATTTTCGGTGAATTTGATTGTGATATAAAGATCGGTAATAAATTGCACGGGCAGTTTTTAAAGTATTTCGAGGTGAAGGACAACCGCTCTAGGTATTCGAACGGCAAAGGAGTTAAGTATTTTAGATGTCGGAGTACATTTGCAAGTTAATCAGATTAAATGCGATGTTAAGCTAGATAATAAACTCTTCGAGGGTATAGGAAATGAAAGATTTTCAGAATTCAGAATTTTTCCAGTAAAATGTATAAATGGTTCAGTGAACCCGTCGCACAGCCCGAGAAGAAGATTGCCTTATAAATGCGGGATTTAGTCAAACAGGAAATAGAGAAACTGTTGCGCGATGACATATTGAAAGGGTAAAAGGGCCGACGCCCTGGGTATCCCCAATAGTACCAATAGTTAAAAGGTCGGGAGAAATACGTCTTTGCTTAGATTTACGGGAAGTAAACGAGGCAATAACTCGTCAACGAAGCCCATTACCGGTGTTCGTAGAACTACTTGATAAAGTAAGAGGCGCGGAGTATTTCTCAAATTAGATATTCGGGGAGCGTTCAATCAAGTTGAGCTTGATGAGGATACGAGAAGTATAACTACGTTTAGTACGGATTGCGGTTTGTTTAGATTTAAGAGGTTAGTTTTTGGTTTAAATTGTGCGCCGAAATTTTCCAAGAAACATTAGAAGAGATTTTGCGAGATCTTGAGGGTGTGTAATTAATAGCGCAGATGATATTGTGGTGTATATGGGAAAGATTTAGAAGACCATAACCGGAAACTTCAGAAAGTACTTGACAGGCTCTTAGAGAAGGGGTTTGACCTTAATAAAAATAAATGCGTTTTCGCGGTTAAGGAAATTGAATTTTTGGGATTTATAGTAAAATGGGTCTGGCTACCGATTAATGCGATCGAAGTCGAGTCGGTACAGAACTTCAGAGACCCGAAACGCCAGATGAAGTCAGAAGTTTCCTGGGTTGGGTTAATTTTTGTGCAGCATTTATTCCAAATGTGGCGACAATTAGCGAACCTTTAAGAAGGCTTACGCGAAAGAGCGAACCGTTCGTGTGGGGGTGAACCACAGAAAATCGCATTTCAGACGTTAAAAAGATAAGCTGATGGATTCAGAAACGCTAGGTATTGATAATCCGGATGCGAGAACTAGAGTAGTTGCAGACGCTAGCCCGGTAGGCGTAGGTTGCGTTTTAGCACAGGAAACAAGATCGACAATGGCGAATCATAAGCTTTGCGAGCCGGTCTAACTGACTATGAGAGAAGATATTCACAGACAGAAAAGGAAGCTTAGCACTTGTCTACGCGTGTGAAAGATTTAAATATTGGGCTTTTTGTATTAAGTTTGAATTGGTCACAGACCATAAAGCTTTAGAATGTATATTTGCACCAAGGTCAAGCCATGTAGTCGCATAGGAAAGGGTGGTGCTAAGACTTCAAATGTTTAAATACAAAGTGAGTATACGAAAGCCGGAAAGAGTAACATTGCAGACCCGTTGTCTCGATTATTAAAAATAAGTAACAACGAGGGGGAGGGAAAAGTGAGTGCGAGGATGAATTGTTTATCGCGTGGATTGCAAAAGAGAGTGTGCCGAGAGCGATGGTCTATCGAAGAGATAGAAGTGGAATCACGCGAAGATTCGTGGCTAGGTGAAGTTAGGCAAGCGATTGCGACAGGAAACTGGGGAAGCGTTATCCAGTACGCGGATGAAAGCAATTAAAGACGGACTGTTGTGTCTACAATAATGTTGTGTTGCGGGAACGAGAATTTTGTACCTGACAGCTCAAGAAGCGAGATAGTATCAATAGCGCATGAGGGACTCCCGGGTATTGTTGCCGATGAAGGTATTAGAACTAAGGAGTAGTAAGGTTGGTGGGCAGGAATTATAAAGACCGGGGAAAACTTTGTAAAGACATGTGAGAGCTGCCAAATAGTGCAAAAGACAGCCCATGTCTCGCCGTTGAAACCAAACGCGTTGCCAGATAGTTCGTGGGAGTGTTTAGCGATGGATCTCCTTGGGCCTTTGCCATCTGGAGATTTCATATTTGTGATCATTGATTATTACAGCAAGTTCTATGAAATAGAGATAATGCAGTCAATTACATCGACAGCAATTATTAATAGGTTAATATATACTTGGGATAGCCGGGTTAACTCAATAAGAATAACACACGTAATTGAATACTCGCTGTTTATTCGCACCTTTACTGTTTGCTGTCCCGTACGTCCCGTTTGCTGTACCGTATCTCGCGAATATATACACATATATTCGCGAGATACGGTTATCCAAGCAGATTAATATCTGATAACGGAAAACAATTAGTGAGCGAAGAAATGCGTGAATACACGTCGAGGTGCGGTATTAAACTTATTCATGTAGCGCCGTACTGGCCCCAAGCGAATGGGGAAGTCGAAAGACAAAATCGCAGTCTTCTTAAACGCATAAAGATTGCACAGCTCGAAAGAAAAGACTGGAAACAGGAGATATTAGATTATCTGCTTATGTATCGCTCGTCTCCACAAGCATCGACAGGGGTTTCGCCAGCGGAGCTAATGTTCGGTCGAAAAATAAAAACTAAAATGCCAGAATTGCGGGAGATTAGAAATAATCTAGATGAAGCTATTAGAGATAGAGATGCGTGGAAAAAGCTTAAAAGTAAAGAGCGATATGATTTGCGAAACAAACGTAAGAGAAAGTGAGTTGAAATTAGGTGATACGGTTCTACTAAAAGCGATAAAGCGGGATAAATTAAGTCCAGAGTATGAAAGCGTTAAGTATAAGGTAGTTGAGCGAAGCCGGTTGACAATGTAACGATTAAAAATGCGGATGGGAGAATGTTTAAACGAAATGTAGCGCATGTCAAGAAGTTTAATCGTTGCAGCGCCTAGCGAATCCGACGATGATGTTGAGATAATATCGGAGCAAAATGTCAAAGTAAAAACCGAATCGGAGTCGCAGGATGATCCTGTTCTTGTAACGAAGCCAGAACTAAGTGCTGATCTCAGTGTAACGCAAGGTAGGCCCGGTACGAGACAGGAAGCTGCCAAATCGCTTAAAGGATTATGTGCTAGAGTAGGTTTCAAGCAAGGTGCAATTGTATGACTTATTACCAAAGATTTTTATACGTCGTGAGTCATGCAAATAATGTACAACGGCAATATAGTTTGTAAGGTAAGCGTTTATTCCTGAGAAAAGGGAGGATGTACGTATGTATAAGCCTTAAATGTATGTGAGCAATGAGCGTGAGATGGCGTTGTGAGCGTAACAGAATGCAGCATTAACGTACGGGACAGCAAACAGTAAAGGTGCGAATAAACAGCGAGTATTCAATTACGTGTGTTATTCTTATTGAGTTAACCCGGCTATCCCAAGTATAACAGCTGCTGAACCCATTCGTTTCTGAGTAGGTTTTAATTGATTTATTGGGTTATATTATATAACAAAACTGTCTTTACTTTCGCTCTATGTGTCTTCTATGCTGAGATATTTTAGCTCAAAATCTAAAATGCCAAATTTTACGTTAAGAAACGGAAAATTTCCAGCTCACATTTTTCCGTTAGAAGACGCCCGCGATACGGGGACGTAGCAGTGCCACTGCACGGAGCTCGACCACCTGACATTTGACATCCGTCATTCTTACGCGTTTGATTACGTTTTACTACTTATTGTTAGTTTGAACAGTTTATGCCTTCTGTAGGTTTATTTTTTTTCTAATTATGAGATGTAAATTTTGGTTCCGCATAATAATGTCTGTTTTAGTTCCCACTTGTAGTCTTACATTAATGCTGAATTAGCACGAAGCAGTCGTCGAGAAGAAGTAAATCTTATTATCTATTAAAAAATGTCCTAATATAGAAACTTTTTAAAATTAAAAACATTATTGTAATAAATATTATGTTTAAAAATTTACACAAAGTAGTGAGATCCCTAAACAACCTTTTTTTAAAAAAAGAAAATATATATTCCTGAAACCAAAAACATTTTTTTAACCCTCCGTCAGCCATCTGGGTCTTTAAAGACACAAGTAAAATTTCTTTCTTGCATTTCTTCGTGGAGAGAAAAAGGCGGTGTTTGGTATACCCTCCTAAAAAAAGTCGACAGTAGAGGGGTTTCGCTGCCGTGGTGAGTGCGATGACGCCGGTTTCCGTTCAAGCAACGACGCAAAATTAATTCTGTGCCCTAAACGACTCAGATGGCTGACGGCGTTAGTGTTTACCGGCGTAAATAAATGTTGTTTTTCGTCACTATATTTCTAATAGTTTTTGCTAATTAAAGCACTTCTATCATTAGTAGAGCATTATTTACAAAATGCCACGATTTTGCGCCGTAGCATTATTTTTTATTTTACGTTTTATTTATAATTTTCTTTTATATTTGTAATAATATTTTATATATAACAATATTTTACAATAAAAATTTATTTCTCAGCGAAAGAAAGTTAAACTTTATTTTTATTTGTATTTAATATACGAATAAACCCCTCTAAAATTTCATTATTTTTATTTGTTAATATAATTATACTTTTTGGAATCGATCAAAATGAGACTTTTACATTCTTTTGAAAGGTCATAGTCTGAAGTACAAAACCCTGCAATCATTTTTGTTAATATTTATTTATTGCAGTTATAAATTTTTAAACTTTCCATTTCTTTCCCATTTGTGTTCAAATTTTGCTTTGTATAAACAATTGGGTTTAATATTTGGATTTAAAACCAATTGGATATTGTAGTAGAGATATTGGCAAGTAACTCAGAATTTTTTTGGATTTTTTGAAAGCCTAAAACATACATAAAAATAATATGGGGTGGACTTATAAAAGCCCCAATTGGATGACGGCATTAGTAAAAAAATGATGGCTGACAGAGGATTAATAAATATTTATTATTAAGTTTAAAAAACTTTCTAAGAAATGTAGGATAAAGTTCCGAAAACGGCCCCCCTCCGATTTCGCTGAAACTTTGTGAAAAGCTTCCTTTTGGGTTGAAATGAAAGCCCTTAAAAGGAATTTTGGCGACTCCAATTAGAAAGTCATTTTTTTAAGTAAAAAGTTTTTTAAATTAAAGTTTTAAATAAAATAGTGAAAAGAACGGTAAGCGTTATATTAATGATGGTTTCTGGTAGTATTTTTTACGCTGAACAAAAAATTATATAGGTCTTATAGAGCTAACTGCTCTAGTTTTCGAGATATACAGTGTTAAAGTTAAAAAGGTATTTATGCATAAAAGTGACTCCCTCTCCGATTTGCTTGATATTTTAGTATGTTGTTGGGGATGTCTTCCCGAGTCATTTCATATATATTGTATATAAGGGTCGGACTCAAATAGTTTCGAAGATACAGGCTGAGAAAGGATAAAAATAATAAATACAAAAATAAACGTTTAATGATGATTTATTCAACACTATCATTAGGAATCTGAAAGATTTCAACCAAGTGTGTGCTTTGTATGTGCTTCAAATTACAAAGCACATACTTGTAAAGCGCGTCACTAACCTATAGGTTAGTGGCGCGCTTTACAAGTATGTGCTTTGTATGTGCTTCAACTTAGAAAGCACATATTTGTTAAAGCAGAGAACAGTTGTTATATAAAAAGTACATATTCATATGTACGGTGAATAGTAGTGGGAGTGGATCTTGTTTTGCGTGGAAGTCCCTGTGTAGTATAGCCTAGTAGTGTAGTATACCCTGTGTAGTATACCCTGTGTAGTAAAGCGCGTCACTAACCTATAGGTTAGTGGCGCGCTTTATAAGTATGTGCTTTGTATGTGCTTCAACTTAGAAAGCACATATTTGTTAAAGCAGAGAACAGTTGTTATATAAAAAGTACATATTCATATGTACGGTGAATAGTAGTGGGAGTGGATCTTGTTTTGCGTGGAAGTCCCTGTGTAGTATAGCCTGTTTGTTTATGTTTTCAAAGTGACTCTATTGGTCTGTTTACGCTCGGATTACCGCATTCTTTGATGCAATGGCTGAAATCTTTCAGATTCCTAATGATAGTGTTGAATAAATCATCATTAAACGTTTATTTTCGTATTTATTATTTTTATCCTTTCTCAGCCTGTATCTCCAAAACTATTTGTGTCCGACCCTTATATATATATATGAAATGACTCGGAAAGACATCCCCAACAACATATTAAAAAATAAACTAAATCGGAGAGGGAGTCGCTTTTATGCATAAATACCTTTTTAACTTTAACACTGTATATCTCGAAAACTAGAGCAGTTAGCTCTATAAGACCTATATAATTTTTTGTTCAGCGTAAAAAATACTACCAGAAACCATCATTAATATAACGCTTACCGTTCTTTTCACTATTTTATTTAAAACTTTAATTTAAAATACTTTTTACTTAAAAAATGGCTTTCTAATTGGAGTCGCCAAAATTCCTTTTAAGGGCTTTCATTTTAACCCAAAAGGAAGCTTTTCACAAAGTTTCATCGAAATCGGAGGGGGGCCGTTTTCGGAACTCCACCCGAAATGTATTCTAAAAAAACATTTCTAAAAAATGTGCATTAAAACTGTTAAAAATAAATATTAAATTATTACCTACAATTTGACAAGTATTTGATTATACATAAAACGCATTTAAAAGTTTATGCAATAAAAGTTTAACGCATCCATTGTCTTTATGCAAATTCTATTGTAAGTCGCATAAAACGTATTTAAAGTGACGGGGTCATAGTCAAGCAAAACTTGGCGTGTCCGGGTCGCATTAATTGCATTTCTGTACAGCTGTACTTTAACTATTAGATTAATTTTAAAGGAGGATGTTAAAAATAAGCTATTTTTGGCCCGTTCGCGGAACCTTAACTAATCATTGGAAACTGTTTCTGGGATCTTCTAGAAACAAAATAATTATTATGAAATAGAGATTTATTATCGATTGTTGGAACAGTTATATGATAGTGTTTTTAAGCTTTATACTTTTGATATATTTTTAAAATAAAATTAATTGCACATTTATGTGTTGAAAGATAAATAGTAAATGTAGAGAATTTAATTTTTTTGTAATTATGCATTATAGTGGATCCCCTCTCCTCCGATGACCATGTCTTTCACATATGTTGTTAAGGGTATTATCCTGAGTAACGTACAAAAGATTTTAGCCGTCGTTGTTTATTAGAAAGATATTAACAAAAGAAATTTCATGAATAAAACGTAATTTTCTCATGGGTTTATAATTTCCACGCAAAAGCGAGATCTACCCGCATTAGGATCTTGCTTCGGAAACGAGGTCTTTACATAATTAATATAATATTAGAAAAAGTCAGTAGAAATACAAAAAAAAATTTATTTAGCACTTAACACTTTTATGATTTTTTAGTTGCAGTTGTATTGTTTTCATTAAGAGGATTATATTGTTGCCATTATTTCAAAAAATTTACATATACGTTTACAATATTTATATTTACGTTTAAATACGAGGTCTGTCATACGGTTTGGGTTTTCAACTTTTTACGCGAAGCGAGGTTTACCCCATTCCACCCCTTTAAATTTGAATTTGAGACTTTCAATTCCAAATAGCAAAACATGATTTGGTAAAACTAACGTTTAGGGGAGGCAACCCTGATGACCTTGACCTTGACATATGTTGTCAAGGTCACCCTCCTGAGTGACCTTTAAAAGGTTTTAGCCGTCGAACTTTTTTCATTAAAAAGTTATTAACAAAAAAAGTTTGAAAAATATAGCAGTTATTTTGAGTATTGAAAGGCATAAACGACTAATATGTACGCAGAAATAGTACATCTATGAACGAAGGAAAATTATTTAAAGCAACGAATTATTGAACAGTTTTTTTTATTAAAGCAGAGAATAGTTGGTATAGAAATAAGGTATATATACAACCTCGAAAAAACCTAAGTAACAAGTGGTACACGTAGTTATCTTTGTACCTCGAAAAAATCAAAGTAATATCTTTATTTAAGAAAAATATTACAACCCAAGTGACACATCACAAAATTGTGTTACCTTTTATTCAATCCAAGTGATTATCTATAAAAAAAAAAGAAATGATATCTGTTATAAACAATTATAACATTACAAAATAAACATGTTTTATTAAAATTAATACATTTTTCTTGTAACAAAAACTTGGCGCTGCTAGACCTCGAAATATAATTATTATTATTATTACTCCCATTGCATTCTTCCTTGAATTATTTTTATCGTTGTCCTTATTCAGTTAAAATTATAGTACTTTATTATATTTCGAGGTCTAGCAGCGCCAAGTTTTTGTTACAAGAAAAATGTATTAATTTTAATAAAACATGTTTATTTTGTAATGTTATAATTGTTTATAACTCTCAGACCTCTGTCTGTAATTGTTTGTAATTAAATGTTTTATTTTATTGAAAAATACAAATATAAACTTTGTATTTAAATATTTTATATTCCTTTGTTGGATTTAAATAAAAAATTTTAATTTTATAAAATTGTTATCATACATTCTTTTTCTAATTAACACAATTATGTAAAGATTTTTCATCAAAGTAGTGCAACAATTATTTTTTGAGACAATATATATAGGTATTCTTTCTTTATAATTGGCGCAATTTACAGATATTATTTCTTTTTTTTTTATAGATAATCACTTGGATTGAATAAAAGGTAACACAATTTTGTGATGTGTCACTTGGGTTGTAATATTTTTTTTAAATAAAGATATTACTTTGATTTTTTCGAGGTACAAAGATAACTACGTGTACCACATGTTACTTAGGTTTTTTCGAGGTACAAATATATTACTTCGATTTTTTCAAGGTACACCACGCGTGCTTGGCGTCTTTTTTTTACCTTTTTGATAATTTTGTACGGATATCATGCCTTTTTGTAATATTACGCATCTTATATGAACAGTATATTAAAAATAAAAATTGTGCAACCTATATCAAAATGTACAAATAAATGTTAACTACGGCTAGATATGACGGTCTCTTGGATTGGAAAATTACGGAAGTAATGGAATAAATTTTATCTGGTATATAAAATAAAATACATCAATGAGAGTCAATATTGTTCTTGTCAGTATTCGTAAAATAGATTAAGAATATGAGGATTGATTACGAGATTCTGATGGTGCTATAAAAAGGGATAAAGATCAATAAAAACTAGAATATTTATTATGTTTTTAATATAAAACAAATCGCATCGTGTATATATATAATAATATATGTATATATAAAAGTAATATATTATATATATGATGAAACTATTGAGGCTATAATAACAATTTGTAAATAAAAGGTCAATCTTATTCTTTCAATTTTATTTCAGATATTAATATTTATATAATAATATTAACATTTCATCACAAAATGATCTCAAACGAGACTATTATTACAACTGTTACACACGAAGCTAACATTCCTTTTAACAATTAGATTCCGAAAAAAATACATCTGTAATAAAAGATCATATTTTACATTTAAGTATATGTCAAAGATTATAAAAGTGTTTTAAATATTGCGTGACAATAAAATTACAAATTGTTCTGATTGAGATAACATTATAGTCTTGTTATATCTTGGAATTCCAATATTTTTCTAATATTCATTACACAATTTTATTTTCTAGTCTTTCTATGATTATCTACTAAGATATGATGATGTGTTAACAATGATGATATCAATTCACAATTTCGATGAATATAAGTATAAATTATTTTCCTTATAATTTATCGCTCGTTATGTATACATATATCTTTCTTACTACACGTACGTGACGCAACACAAGTCCTATTGCTTTCCCACTGATTCGGTGTCCTTTGTCGCACATATTATCGCTGATAATAACAGTAATAACACTCTCATATCTACGTATAAACGACACGATAGAAGCACACGGAAGATCTTACAAATCAACGTAGGTGGAAAAGACGGATAATTTTTATTTCAAAATCGAGTGACAATTATTTTTTTCAAAATATTTCCAAACGTATCTGTCAATAGTTGGAGCTACAAACGAAATTATCGTTACAACAAACAGCTACAAAATACATTTTTTAAATTGGAATTAATTATTAATTCCAATTCCTTAATCTATTATAGGTCCAGCCAATTTCACAGAGGTATAGTGTCCACGTATAAAAGTTATTATGAAAATAATGATAAAAATTAGTTTTTTAGCATTTAAATGTGAGACAAATTCGAAAAATTAGGAGCAAACTTAATATCGATATCTTCGTCGCATAATATATATATCCATAATATATCTATGTATGGAATATAATACATTTTTATATTGTGTGGTATAAAATATTAACTATGCTTTGTGAGATACATATCAACTTGTTGAGTTGTTCCACTTTGTTGCATTGATTCAATTGCTTTATTGACTATCACCTCTGACGTTTCCTTCATTATCTAAAACAAAATGTAAAATCTGAGAAAACATACCCATTACACTATATTACTGCATTGCAATTTAACCAGTAGTCTTACATTACTAATAGTATCTAATACATGATCTATGCTTTCACATCTTAATAATTGACGCCTCAAGGTGGTTAACGTAACAACGGCAACGAAAATTAAAATTCGATATGCTCCGACAGTTATTTTATCCCATATCCTATAACAAATAAATATTCTAGTAATTCTATGAATACGTGCTATTACCAGTATCAAAATTCACTAATAAAGTTGCAATATACAACACATTACATACGTACTTAGCAATAGATTCATTGGATATTATGCCAGCGAAACATGAATAAAACCACGCATCGTACGGAAGATTATAAAGTGCATCAATTTTAACGAGATGCTTGTATAATTCTATCTATAATCTCTTTTTCCAACAGTGCGTATGTACAGTCTTGCAATTTTCCGACTTCTTTCTACAGCTTTTCAACTTGCACAAATTGCTCATAGCTCTGAAACAAACAAAATTCTATTACAATATTATATTTTTGGCTAGACATACAAAGTATCTATGAATTTATACAGCCAATAAGTTTTTCAAGATTCACAAAGAAAAGCTATCGAAATAAATTCTGGATCTCAATTAAAATTTAAAAATTAAATATGAGTTTAAAAGTCTGAAACAATATTAAATAATGCGATATACCTGTATAACGGTGATTCCAATTGAGCAGTCATATCAACTTTTGCTCTTCTTTTGCGCAACAGCCACATCGCTAGAAATATTAGATGAGGCTTTGTAAAGTCGTCTATGATCTTGGTGACTCTCAGTGCTCTCTGCAAATCCTGAACTTCCGCCTTACGCTGGGTCATTATAAACCCCTGACTCTCTGCGTAAACCGGTACAACGTCGAATAAGACTTTCCACAGGAAATTTCTATACATAGCAGGTACAGTGAATCTTAAGCAAAACTGCTTCAGCTTTGTCTTGTCAAGCGGGCGCTCCGTCAATAATATCTCCAGAGACTTCTTTTCTTCGACGCTGCGAAAACCAACCTGCCATATAAAAAAAATAATATTCTAATCATTCAGTGGCAATTTGACGGAGAATTTCTTATATAGTAGTATATAATTGTCGCTTCGATTTGAAGAGCAAATGGAACTTAGATGACTTTACTTTCTCATAATACTGCGAACGAAAATTCCGCTCATCCGTCATTTTTCTAGTCTCGTCGAGATAGAAATAAATAGAAGAGTCAAGTAATAAATATTCGCGTTTTCTTCTCACACACGATATCCTATGTATATAATTATTCTTATTATCATATGTTATTGACACGCCCGCGTGTCACTACATCACAGTTCTATATACACATCCGTAGTTCTATATTATAAAAATCTCTCCTGCAAAAAGAAAGAAGGTAATAATAATTTATAATATTTTTTTAACAGCACGAAAATACAATACTAAAGTATTCTAACTTTTTAAGTAATTTATTAAAAACTTACCATGTAATTTTCACCGACTATCCAATGATCGATAATAATTGATTGTGATCGTCGTGACAGTTATCGTAACCTCATCGATGAGTTGCAACTTGAACTCTGAAACGACACTTGTTCTAGTGTTACAACAATAACCTAATCTGTCAGCCTTCTCGACGTGCGAAGAAAAATGCAGTGTTTATAGATAGATATATTAACATAGATATATTGTTTACGAGAGGTTCTTTGCTTACGACCACGATCGCAGCGTTACGATAGATGTAGACGCACCTTAATAATTCATACGATAACTGTCACGATGAACGTTACGATCGTCGTAATGAGCTTACGATCCATCGTAATGCTGCAATTGTGGTCGTAAGCAAAGAAGCTGTCGTAAACAATATATCTATGTTAATATATCTAACTATAAACACACTTTTCTTCGCGCGTCGAGAAGGCTAACATGTTAAGTTATACTGTTATAACGCTAGACAAGTGTCACAATCTTCCGAGTTCAAGTTTAGTCAACTCATATAATGAGGTTATAGCTGTCGAGCGTTACGTTAGTCGCATGGAGCTTAACATTACGATAAATATAAACACAGCCTCGCGCACCAACTGACGTACACGTTAGTCACGTCACTGCACATAAACATGCTGTCTCTTCCGTTATGGAGACGCTCGAGACTGGCGATCTCGCTCTCTCTCGCGGTGACCGTCATTTTGGTCCCCGGAAAAAATTTCCCCGGAAATGAGCTCCCGGAAAAAATTTCCCCGTCCAAAAATTTCCCCGAAAAAAATTTCCCCGGAAAAATCCCCCCCGGAAAAAATCTCCCCATCCAAAAATTCACACAATTGAGTTGGGTTAGGTTAGTTTTTTTGGAAGTGGAGCCCCCCGCAGGGGGACGGAACCTACTGCATCCACGCACGCACTTTTCCACCCACACAACAATCGGGTTGGGTTAGGTTAGTTTTTTTGGAAGTGGAGCCCCCCGCAGGGGGCGGAACCTACTGCATCCACGCACGCATTTTTCCACCCACACAACAATCGGATAGGGTTAGGTTACTTTTTTGGAAGTGGAGATGTATACATATATTGTATCAATCAATGTATATATTTGATTCTTGAAAATACAGTAATTCTATTTAAATGCTTAAAATATTGCAGCCTCCTACCAGAGAAAAAATTCACAATAGTGTAGCAAAAGAAACAAAGTACAAATAAATGAATAAAGTCATCATAAATAATAACATTTAACGCATATTAGTTAATCACAACGACAGATTGGCAGCAAATTCTGCAAAAATTTTAAATCCAATAAAACGCAAATAAATTAATAAAGGTCCTAAATAATAATAACAGATAACTCATAATAGTTATTTATAATGACAAGTTGGCAGCAACATTTTTCAAATATTTCAATACATCCTGTTGGCTGTAGACTGCAACAAGACTCTTCAACCGCGCATCGTTGTCTTTGTAGCGTCTTTGTTTTTGATTCGCAGGAGCGTGAGCATTCGCGCGCGCAATGTGAGCTTCCACCAGACCCTGCTCTGCTTGAATCAATTCAATGAATGTCCACAACATAAGGTGCGATCCATTTGCTCTCCGATTTAGTGCACAGTGCCAACCTTCCACTGCATTGTTGGTACGAGCAGTAGCCATCATCACCGAAGAGTAGTGGTTCCACAAATTAATGTCAAACATGGCACCGCGTCGTTCACTAGGACGATTCAACACGCCAACCCAATACAGTTTCAAATACAGTAGACATCACTGGAGAAAATATTCTGGCTGGTGAATTTTTCAAAAGATTTTTGGATGAGGAGATTTTTTCCGGGGGAATTTTTCCGGGGAGATTTTTGGATGGGGAGATTTTTTCCAGGGGGATTTTTTCGGGGAGATTTTTTCCGGGGGACATTTTTCCCGGGGGATTCCTTCCTAGAGCCTCTCTCGCGAACGCGATTTATTTATAAGCCCAAAGGATTGTTCGAATCAATCCTCCTTGCGGTGTCAATATGACATGACGCGTTAACCTCACTCACTTTGACGCGTGTGATGATGACTCGATCGATCTCTCTCGCGAACGCGATTTATTTAGAGGAAATCTATTTTACCGACAGTGAAGACATGTGCACCGCTGGCGATATTTCGCTGCTGTAATGGAAAATCGATCTCCCTCGCGAACGCGATTTATTTAGAGGATATAAATAACCTCACTTTAGATCGTAAGAGACGAGATTAAGCAAGCGAGCAAGCGAGCGAAAGAGAGCGTGAGTTTATTATCACGTACGATATAGTTTACTTACGATAGTTTATCACACATTGCACGTTATCACTGCACGAGCCCTGACTGAACGCACACATAAACATCGTAAGCATCATAACCTCGACGCGGACGGAATATAGGCCATCACACACAAAATGCATAACGTCGCATAAGCATAGCATAATACCGCTAGACCAATGAGCATCTTATGTAAATTAATATGGCGACTTTATGCTGGATGCTCATTGGTCCAGCGGTCGTATGCTATGCTTATGCTACGCTATGCATTTTGTGTGTGATGGCCTTATTTCTCGACGACGCGGACGTCTAAAACGGCCCATTATTTTTGTACGAGTTTGACTTTCGAGTCCGGCTCGGCGAGTTTGATTCGCGAGCCGGACTTGAACGTTTTTCACTACACACACACTCCCGAATCGCGCAAAGCCCGAGTCGATCCAGCCGCGTAGGTTATCTCGCTCCGCGCTGTCATACATCGCCGGGCCGCGGGGCGCCGGCAGTGCGACTGCACTCAGTACACCAAGTGCACCGCTGGCAACACTTTGTTACTCTAAAATGGAAAATAGCGCCATTAACGTCAAGATTGTGAAGGTGACACGCTACCCCCAGCGCCACGGCGCGCCGTGGCGAGAGTGTGAAAGTGACGATGACGTATCTTAATGTAAAATTTTCAGGTCTGGACTTTTGCATCGCAATATATTTTTTCGTAGGCCACGTAGGGGAAAAATAAAAATACTTTTATTATATAAATTTGGTCCAAGCTTTCCATTGAGCCTAGTTAGAACTTGATCCGTTCACTAGTTATCGAGATCTCAAAATCTCGAGTACTCTCAACATATATATAACTCGTCGCGTCGCGTATATAGAGCCACGGCTGTCTCGCTCCGCGCGTACTTGGCGCGAGACACTACCGTGTCTCTTGATTTTATGTGTTAGAAAGCATAAATATAAAGTGTTCTCTGCTTTAATCAAAAGCATAAACTCTTATCTGCTTTATTTAAAGCAGTGAATCGCTGATATATTGAACAGTTTCTTAAAGCAGAGAATAGTTAGTATAAAATGTACAATTAAAGATAGTTTACAATTATATTCATACAATTATGGTTAAAGCAGAGAATACTTTATATTTATGCTTTTTAACACATGAAATTGTATATATACTTTTTTACACCGACTATTCACTGCTTTAATAAAAAGACTGCTCAATATATCAGGGATTCACTGCTTTAAATAAAGTAGATAACAGTTTATGCTTTTGATTAAATAAAAGCAGAGAATACTTTATATTTATACTTCTTAACACATAAAATTGTATATATACTTTTCTATGCCAACCATTATCTGCTTTAATAAAAAGACTGCTCAATATATCAGCGATTCACTGTTTTAAATAATTTTTCTTTGTTCATACATGTACTATTTCCACGTACATATTAGTTGTTTATGCCTTTCAATATTCAAAATAACTGCTATATTTTTCAAACTTTTTTTGTTAATAACTTTTTAATGAAGAAAGTCCGACGGCTAAAACCTTTTGAAGGTCACTCAGGAGGGTGACCTTGACAACATATGTCAAGGTCAAGATCATCGAGGCTGCCTCCCCTAAACGTCAGTTTTACCCATGATTTTTTATATGCTACTAAAAGTACGGTCTTAAAATCCAACAATGTAATTACATTCTTAATTCTCCAAGTTAGGCTACGTTCACGTCATTCTATGAACAACAAATACTTTTGCTGTGTTCTTGATAAGTCTAAACCACATTTATCTAGCATTACTCATGGTCATATATGCACTTGCAAAGTAGGCCTACGAGTGGTGGGTTGCTCTTAATTCTTTATACTTTAGTAATTTTGTGTGTGTGGATTCGGTAGTTAGGGGAGAGGTAACTTTAATGCAAGTATTGGTCATCTGTCTCTTGAAATTTATTCACAGCTCTTACAGTGAAATATAGAACGTCCAAACGCGAGCGAGCTTGTCAGTCGAATGGCTGCTTTTTCCCATATTTTCCGAATAACTCTCTCTGGACCCGTGTTTTTCGAGGGGTCCATCAGACCCGCAATTTATCACGCGTTTTTTTGTTGCTTCCTCATTGAAGAAGCTTTGTTTTCGTAAAAAAAAATTTTTTTTTAGTTGCGGTTGCTAATGTGTTCAGAATGTTGTAAAACGTCGAAAAATTGCATTTAAAAGAATGTCCGTGTGTGTGTGCGGGCGTGTGTGTGTGTGTGTGGTATGTGTCATATATCATTCTTTAAAATTTGGTTGATCAGTTCTTAGGTTACAGACGTTTAAAATTTCGGGGAATCCGTACATACATAGGAGCCTTATAAAGTTGGGTCTAATCAACCAAATCTTAAAGAATTATACCTATATGAAATAGGGGTAAAAAAGACTGAAGAATATAATATAGAATTAGAAATAACCCGATATCTCAAAATTTGAGGAAGTTAGAGCAACCACGGTCATTTCTCAAAAAACTTTATAAAGAAAGAACCCTTTTACCGATCATCGCCAAATTCAATACCAACCTTAAGATACTCTATCATAGTGTTAAAATACACCGAAGACTTCTATTTTGTTATTTATTTCAATTCGGCAGCTGTCAAACGGCTTCTTTTCATCCTTGATTATAGGCACAATTCAATTCGACATACATATGTGGATTACCTACCCCACGGTCGTGTATACAGGTCTTGCGACTCTGGCGAATTTTAATGGTGGGGGTAGTTCGCTTATTGAAACAAGTTTTTTAATTTATGATATCGCCACCACGTGTCGCTACTATCTAGTACAGTGACTACAGCCGCCATTATATGTTCAGTGACAGCCGCTGAGCTGATAATTTTACGTCGTATATCCAACGGTTATTCAGGTTTCTCAATAACAATTAGTGCGACTAAAGTAGTGCAAAATGGTAATCTGCGCAGTGCCGAAATGTAAATTGGGCTACAAAAGCCAGAAAGAGAAATGTTTAAAGTGCCGAGAAATATAGAGATGCGAAAAAAATGGGAAGCCTCTATTCCTGGTGTAGTGGCATTAAAAGAAACGCACGCTATTTGCGAGAAGCATTTTGAAGCACATTATATTGTTGCGCTCGTCCGCGCGTTCGCCTCACTCACTCACGCACTCACTCGCGAACGCGGCGCGCAGTCCCGTTTCCGGGAATGATCACTCTCAGTTGTAAGAGAACTCGTTTAATAATGAAACTCAGAGAAAGTTACAAGCTCGCGAAACACGTCTTTACGGCTCGAAAGCCCGGCGGATAATCTGAATCGCGTCTGTTTACAAATAACGATGTTCCGCTCGTCGTTAGGCGCGTCGTCAGGCAGCGCTTCGCGGCTGCCCTCGAGGTTTCCACCGGGTGTCTCGGCTCGGGCGCAACAATATTATCAGGGCCCGTATTCTGTTCCTGCTACCGATAACTATTTGTGTCGGTAAGCGTCGTTGCGTAGGTTTTTCATATCGTAGAAAAGCTGCGCCGACACTGTTAACGACACGAATAGTTGTCGGTAGCAGGAACAGAATACGGGCCCGTGGTGCGATTCTGTAAGATCGTTATGCAGATAACAATATCGTTATGTTGTCGTTGCGCAGCTTTTTTACCATATTATACCTGCGCAACGACAATCGTTATGTGCATAACGAGTTACAGAATTTTCATACAGAAACTAAACATGATGCAAATGGAAAGGTTATTGCAAACGTAAGTTTTATCACCAAGTTTTTTTTAATATACAAAAACTTATTTGTACGTATCGTGCATTCTTATTTCATATACGTTCGTTTTATATTTCCTTTGTTGCATATTTCTTTTTTCTGTCAGGTTCCATATCCGCGTCCTCGTTTACACAGTTCTGCTGTACCAACAACGTTTTGTAATTCACTGTCTGGCCGCCGCTGCCGTTGCGATCTAGTACAGCGACTAGCTTCAATAAGTGAGTCACCTCCCACCACCAGAGTGGCAAGACCTGTATACACGACCGTGACCTACCCAAACAAAAGGGGAGTTTTCATTATATTTTACAAATCTATTCTGTCTATTACAAACGCTATCTTACCGAGAAACATTTCTATTTTAACGTTGCAAGAATTTTCATGATATTTTTCTTGCTTTTGACGTCATCAATTCAATATGGCTGCAGTGAGTGAACAGTTACATATATATTGCATAATTTTAATAATGTTGTATGTGAAGCCATTTCTTCTTGAGAGATAAAATCGCTGTAAATGTATGCGTTAGGGACCTTCTAGTAAGCCCATAGACTTATATAGATAGACCAGCCACTGCCGTAAGAAGCAGCGTGGGATCATAGACGGTGCAGACATAGCCTCACTGGGAGTTCTCTCTCTTTCTTCTGATCTGACTTTCTTTGTTTGGGTAGAAGTCTAGACTTCTATCCTCACCAAGCGATCAGAAGAAAGAGAGAGAACTCCCAGTGAGGCTATGTCTGCACCGTCTATGTTTCCACGCTGCCTCTTACGGCAGGGGCGGTCTATCTATATAAGTCTATGGACTAGTTTACACCGGACCGTTTGATACGCGTACCAAGTACTATATCCGTATCAAATCTCGGGTTATTCCGGTGTAAACCGAGATTTGATACGGGTTTGATACGGATATAGTACTTGGTACGCGTATCAAACGGTCGGTGTAAACTAGGCCTTATGAGTAAGCCAGTAAGAGATAAGACACGGCCCACCATTAGTGGAATCACACATAGATCGCAGCCAATCGCAGCACTCATAGCTATTCTACTAATGGCGGACGACCCCTGCTGGTCTATTGTCTTATCCCTTACTAGAGGGTCCCTAGTATGCGTACGTGTGACTGAAACTAGAGCGGAAAAAATGTAATTTTTTGCGTAAATAGATCTCGATAATTCGCGATTGACTGCACCGATTTTTTTCAAACTAAAATCAATCGATAGCTTACATAGACATCATGTAAGAAAAATGCCCTTAAATTTTTAAAGAAGCTGGTTTAGTTTCTGAGATATTTTACTAGAAATCTCGTTTGACGTAAAAGAGTAGGGTTGTAAAGCATTTTTTTTTTTTTACGGAATTGTAATCTACGTATATGAGTTTATGATACAAATTTTTTCCCCAAATATTTTTGTTAATTATTTAACAAGTTATGGCTTGTTAAATAATCGGATTTGCGAAGCTCTATTCAAATGCTCCGGAATGAACCGAACGGTTCGTGACGTCACGAAGTCTGAGATCCGAGGACAGCCGAAGAGCCCGTCGTGTCGTCTGCGCTCGTCGTCTGCCCGATGATCGTAATGCTCGTCATGACAGCTATCGTAACCTCATTATATGAGTTGACTCAACTTGAACTTTGACGATTTCGACGCTTGTGTAACGTTACAACAGTAACCTAATCTGTCAGCCTTCTCAACGCGCGAAGAAAAGTGTGTTTATAGAAATATTAACATAGATATATTGTTTACGACAGCTTTTTTGCTTACGATCGCGATCGCAGCGTTACGATTGGTGTAGAGACGCACCTTAACACATCACAAACATGGCAAATAAACTTGAATCCGGCTTTGTAAAAGCCGATGCACGTAATCTGCCACGAGTTGAAATGTTTATGATATTAGATTTCATAAAAAAGAGTGACAACTTCAACTGTGGAGAAGTTTGCAATGTAAAATTAGCAGCGTAAGTATATGAAACTTATCTTTCGTTCGACTACTTCTTTATACTTCTTTTGGTAAATATGCATATTAGGTCAAACCTCACCGATGACCTTGACCTTAACATATGTTGTCAAGGTGACCCTCCTGAGTGACCTTTAGAAGGTTTTAGCCGGCGGTCATTGTTTATTAAAAAGTTATAAACAAAAAAAGTTTGACAAATATAGCAGTTATTTTGAGTATTGAAAGGCATAAACGACCTTGATCTTGACATATGTTGTCAAGGTCATCCTCTTGAGTAACCTTTAGAAGGTTTTAGCTGGCGGTTATTGTTTATTAAAAAGTTATAAACAAAAAAATTTGGTGGGAAAAATTATTTAAAGCAGTAAATTGTTGGTATAATCACGGCAAAAGCATGTTACAGCTTTGTTAAAGCAAATAATATAGTTGGTTATTGACAAAAACCTATAGGTTAGTGACGCGCTTTACAAGTATGTGCTTTCTAAGTTGAAGCACATACAAAGCAAATACAAAGCACACACTTATAAAGCGCGCCACTAACATATAAGTTAGTGACGCGCTTTACAAGTATGTGCTTTGTAAGTTGAAGCACATACTCTCTACTCTCTGCTTTAAATAACTTTTCTTTCAATATACCAACAATTCGCTACTTTAACTAACTTTCCTTCGTTCATACATGCACTATTTCCACATAAATATCAGTCATTTATGTTTATTAGTACTCAAAATAACTGCTACATTTTTCAATTTTTTTTTGTTTATAACTTTTTAACGAACAATGATCACCGGCTAAAACCTTCTGAAGGTCACTTAGGAGGGTGACCTTGACAACATATGTCAAGGTCAAGGTCATCGGTGAGGTTTGACCTAATATGCATATTTATCCTTTTCTTTTATTATTGGTGTGATGAAAAAAAAATCCAAATTTTATAGATTGTAGATCATCTCGAACAAGCTATGGGGATCAGGCGATAGGGTATGCTCGAAACAGAACCGCAGTAGCTATGCTGTGACAGCTGATTGCAATAGTGAGGTTCGAGCGGTTCGGCTCTATGTTAATATATCTATAAACACTTTTCTTTGCGCGTCGAGAAGGCTGACAGATTAGGTTACTGTTGTAACGTTAGACAAGCGTCGAAATCGTCAGAGTTCAAGTTGAGTCAACTCATATGACGAGGTTAGGATAGCTGTCACGACGAGCGTTACCATCATCGCGCTATCGACGAGCGCAGACGACGCGACGGGCTCTTCGGCTGTCCTCGGCTCTCAGACTTCGTGACGTCACGAATCGTTCGGTTTATTCAGGAGCGTTTGAAATAGAGCTTCGCGGAACAAGCCATAACTTGTTAAATAATTGAGAAAAAATTTTTTTACTTTTTGCAATAATTATTATTTATATCACAGTAGATAAAAATGAAAAAAAATTTTTTTTTTGAAGTTCACTGTACAACCTTATTCTGAATAAACTTGGTAGCGCCTCGACGTTTATGCAGTGACGTAGTCACGTGGTGTCGCCTTTTATTATGTACATGATATCGCGATGTTACCGCATTATTTGATATTTCGTACATACACACACGCTTGTACCTATATGTGTACAAAACGGAAACTATATACATAAAAAAAGACATTATTATCTAATAATTTATTAGGGACTGTAATAAAAAATATATAAAAATTTATTATTCTATAAAATTTTGTTTATACATATATTAGTACAGAGAAATTAGACAAAAAATTCGCACCTAGCTGAATTTTTGCATGGACCTTTATTTCGTCATTATAAACAATATGTGAAAAGTCCCCATCGATGTGACCCTTGCTAAAAATTTTACAGAGGGTCAAACGTAAAGAAAAACAGTTTTTCGCGAATATCTCTTTATTTATTAATCCTACGGCAAAAATAGTTATTCCAAAATTTGTGGCTTATAAAATTCTTTACAAAAAATGATCTATAAGTTTTTTTTGAGCAATACTTTTCTCGTAATAAATTTAGCAAGATATACGCTGCGCGGTGAATTTACGGAGCGCGCTGACAGACGTCAAATGAATTGACGCGTCGCACAGTGGGGCCACAAGACATGCGTTGTTTCAAAAAAGTCTAGAGCCCTTGATTGTTAAGCAATCTTGACGTTTTTTTTTTAAATAATTGTTTTGAAATTTGCAAGAGATTCCTCGAGGCCGATTTAAAAAAGAAATTGTTATTAATTAGTCATACATATAAACACAAAAATTTTTTCTTGAAAATTAACTACGACTGCGGAACAATTGCATACAACTTATTAAAATAGATTGATAAATGTTTCTGAAGTGTGTGTATGGCGCGTGCGCGCGCGCGTTTACATACATACATACAATATGTATGTGTATTATATATGCGTGATCCAAATATATGTACACTTATGTAAGTGTTTATATTTATATCATGTGCGTTTGTACATGTATATACGTTTGTACATGTTTGTATATAGGTATTTATACATATATACCTAAATATATGTATATGAATATCTATGTACATGTATATTCGTATATAAATTATATATGTATGTATAGTCGTACATGTATGTGCGTATATATACATATAAGAAAACCCGGGGCATAACGGGAACGCTAAGGTATAATCAAATTTACAACATATTATAAATGAATAAATGAACTTTGTTCTGCACTAAAATATTCTTTTAAATGTCCCCTATAAGAAAAATACAAGTTTTACTACAAACGAATAGTTCAAAAGGACGAAATTAGATACTGTTTTTTGAAAACGTGAGTTAACCATATTACGGATTTTATGCGGGGCACAATGGGATCCCTCACAAAACTTGTTTATTAATGTTCAAAACTTCTTTAAAGTGATTTATTAAAACAATATATGTAGAAATGTATTATTGCATTTTTAATTAATAATAATTATTTATTACTAATACTTTTCTCAGTACACATTTTCTTATTAAAATGTAATAAAATTAAAATTTGGTGTAATAACCTTTGGCATCAATATATTGCGCAATATAACATAGGTATATATTATAATAGCGTATGAAAAAAAATAAAACATTTTAAGAACACAAGGCATCATGCCCCATGGACTAATTTCCCGTTATGCCTCGAAGTGTATAAGTTTTCTTTAGGTAATATAAATCGTCACAGATAATCCATATCGCACAGACACTTTACTAAATTAACAAGAGAAGATTGTTTAATAACGTAAATATACTTACGGTATTAAAAAATATAATTTTATCATTGCTTACTGTATGTAATGTATCAAAGAAATTGTAACTCAGTCGCGGAGAACATAGCGAACGCATTAAATAATTTGTAGCATTTTTCAGCTAAAAATATCAAAACTAATAACAGCACACGGGTAGAGACATCTAAGAGCAATAATTTCTATACATTTCGTTACATAACAGCATCTCTGTAAAGAGATATCGACCATATACCCCGTGGTCCCGTTATGCCCCGGGTTCCCCTATATATACATGTATTTCTTCTCCCCTCTACTTACACACACAAGACGCATGCGTCATACGAATAGACCGTATACATGCACATACACACATTTATATAGATGTACGTACCTATACATAAAGATACATTTATACACATTTATGTATGCATACATATACGTACACATACATACACAGATGCACATCTATGTACGTACATGTACCAGCAACGACAGGAATGGTGTCTCGCGACGCGCGCGCGCGCGCGTCACGCAAAAACACATAGCACGTATCGTACGTGTGATTTGAAGCGTGGAGCCGAGTGGGAGGGGAAAAGTAGTGGGGGATACTCCGATTTTACATCCTTAGCGCGAGTCGGACAATTGAGAGAGAGAGCGTTACAAGATGCCCCACCAGCACACGCACGCCGGTGAAACGTTCAGGTAACGTTCGAACCTGAACCGTTCGGAAACAGTTCGGAACTGCCACCACGAAAACGTTCGTCTGACGTTCGCATGAACGTTTCATGAACGTTTGAAAATACGTTGCAAAATAAAATATAAAATTTACTTCTCGTAAACCATTATTTTATTGCTGAAAATCTTGATTACGTCCAAGCTTAACTAAATAAATTTATATTGTACTTAGAAAATTTGCTTACGTCCACCGCTGGATTTGAACCTGGAACCCCTAGATCTTGAGTCAGTCACCTTCCGCACTGTGCTACAACATTGATTGATGAAGACGTTTCGTATTGTCTACATATGTTACACTTATTGTTAGCAGACGTACGGAAGATGTCAGCTATATTATTATTACCCTTTTAATAGGGTCGGCTTAATATACATGTATATATATATTTCTTACAAAATTGATGTCGGTCATCGATTCGATATCGAATCGATGACTTATCGACATCGAAATTAACATTGAAAATTACCCGATTTCGATCAAATCGTTTTGGCATTAAAAGTTGCTTCTTTATAACCTTAATAATAATAATAATAAATTATTATTATTATTAATAATAATAATTATTATAATAATTATAATAATTATTATTAATAATAATAATTATTATTATTATCTATTAAATTAATTATTATTAATTATTAATTATTTATTATTATTAATTTATATCGGTATTATATTTTTATATCGGTAATTCATTCGGTCATTCCGAACAACCTCGCAACGTTCAGGCGGCGTGCGAGACAACCTTCGCTCAAGCATCTTCGCGCGGCTCGGCGATTTTCGTTCGGTTGGTTCGGAGGGCGAACGATTACCCGCGATCCAAACGAAAAATCGTTCTCCAAACGTTCGCCCGTCGTTCGTGTGCTGGTGGGGTGTGATACTGATATCGCTTAGTGGTGTCTGGCGTGCACCGAGCGCCGGCATTAATTTTATTAATTATTATATCAAATATAGAGGCAAAATATAATAAACAATAAAATTAATGAATAACATAAATTTTTTCTTGAATGATTTAATTATACTATGTAAATATAGTATAACTTCCACAAGAAAAGTGCACGCTTGTCCTGATTAATTATTGATTCATTTATCATTGCGTAATTAATAACTTGGCTAGAGTTCCGTATGCGACCCACGTCCAATTTTGATCTACTTTTGCAGGCACGTAGTACGTACTAAAAGAAGTCGAAAGCCCCAGTGCTAACTTGCGGAAATGACTATTTTCTTAAGGGGGAAACCTCATATAAACAGCACTTTTTTTAAAGATTTTATTACAATTTATTACAAAAAAGTGGGAGTATTTATTGAATTGAAATAAAATACATTGTAATATTTAAGTAAATCTACAAGAAAAAATTTTTTTTTGTAAAAAAAACAAAATGGCAACGCTACAGCTGCTTGAAGTTGGCTCTTCGAGTTTTGCGCCGGACAACGCTCAGGTCCTTGTAATTGTCTGAAATCAACGAATTAAATTTTTTTCATTAAAATAAATAAAGCGCATACTTCTAAAGCGCCCTCCCCCGACCCTGTGAAACATGTTCCTCTGTCCACGCATGTACTTTGTAAGTTGTAAAGCGAGGTCCACCCACCCCGAACCCTGTGGAACGCGCTCCTCTGTCCACGCATGTACTTTGTAAGTTGTAAAGCGAGGTCCACCCACCCCGACCCTTGTGGAACGCGCTCCTCTGTCCACGCATGTACTTTGTAAGTTGTAAAGCGAGGTCCACCCCTCCCGACCCCTGTGGAATACGCTCCTCTGTCTACGCATGTACTTTGTAATTGTAAAGCGAGGTCCACTCCTTCTCCAACCCCTGTGGAATACGCTCCTTTGTCTATGCATGTACTTTGTAAGTTGTAAAGCAAGGTCCCCCCCGACCCCTGTGGAATACGCTCCTCTGTCCACGCATGTACTTTGTAGTTGTAAAGCGAGGTCCACCCCCCCCCCCCCCGCCGATCCCTGTGGAATACGCTCCTTTGTCCACGCATGTACTTTGTAAGTTGTAAAGCAAGGTTTACCCCCCCCCCCCCCCATCCCTGTGGAACATGCGAAGAGAAGGTAAATATTATGCATATGCAGTCGAAAAATTCAAAATTTGGCAAAATAATAAAAATTTGAATATTTAAGGAAATAGGCATTTCCGCAAGTTAGCACTGGGGCTTTCGACTTCTTTTAGTACCTTCTACGTTCCTGCAAAAGTAGATCAAAATCGGACGTGGGTCGTATACGGAACTCTTACAATAACTTTTTTATTATAATCAAAATGAATGATAATCGAACAGAATGAGTTACTAGAACTTACTATCTCTAATGTTAACTTATTATTATCTTATATATATTTACGAGAAAATTTATTATCTCTAAAATGTTAAAATATAGATGTTATATTTGAAAAAATATATAAATTGCTAGATGGTTTTGCGGGAGACATTCTTTCCAAGATGTGTGGATTTATTTTCGTAAACAATTTTCAATTACGTGCTTTGTATGTATGCGTGACGTGCGCGCGCGCGCGCGTCGCAAGCCACCATTCCTGCCATTGCTTGTACACACGCATATACATATAAGTACATATGCACATGATATAAATATACACACTTACATGGGTGTACATATATTTGAATCACGTATACATACACATACATATACATATATTTATGTATGTACACACGCGCACGCACGCGACATACACACACACTTCAGAAACATTTATCAATCTATTTCAATAAGTTGTATGCAATTGTTCCGCAGTTATAGTTAATTTTCAAGAAAAAATTTTTGTGTTTATATGTATGAAGAATTAATAACAATTTTTTTCAAAAATCGGCCACGATTAATCTCTGGCAAATTTCAAAACGATCATTTAAAAAAAGAACGTCAAGATTGCTTAACAATCAAGGGCTCTAGACTTTTTTAAAACAACGTATGTTTTGTGGCCCCACTGTGCGTCGCACGCGCGCACAAAAAATGTCATAATTTTTGAACGAATCATCGTACAGAAATGAACAAAGAATCGTTGAAAATCTGAAACTTTCAGCTTTTTAATGCAATTTGGTTCGTTATTCTACGATAATTTTTAAAAATTCTACGATGGTTTAAACAAATTGTTACATGCAATTTTTGCCTTTTTTTTTATAAAATCAGCAACAAGAAGGTTCCAAATTGTTTAAAAAAAAATTTCTGTAGGATATTACAGTATATACTTTTATTAATGTAAATATGCGAGTTGTGGCAAAAAATCTTGTTTAAACAAAGGATTATATATTTACTTATTGTTAGAGTAGTTTTGTATAAAAATTTACGTTTCAGAGATAATGCACTGTTTTCCACACCACCTCGGAGGCACAGTTCTAAGCGCGTTTTTTTTAACGTGGTGTCCCCATTAGGCCTAATCCACTGTTTTTCTGAGAGAAATAAAACAAATAAATTTCCATGGTCTCCGCTAAAAAATCTGCAAGTTCGTCTTTAGCTGTCGACATAGCATTCTTTGATTGGATCAGGTGCTGCAGTTGAGGAAAAACTGGCCATGGCAATGTCCACACACTGCTGAACATTTTAAACCCATTTTCCTGCAGTCACAGTTGAATCCGCAACTTTTCGAGCAGTTGCAAAAAATGGAGTTAACAGAGTGTCCGGAGCAGGTGGTAGCAAAGATGGAATCGGCTCCAAAATATTATTCCTCCTTATCCATCCCCAGTCTTCAGGATTGAGAATCGTTACTTACTTCAGTTCGAAGTGACTTATTAAGGCAGTGAAATTATCTATTCTTCCACCAACATGTAGCGCTGCTCAACAGCTTTTGTGTCGGGTGTACTATCAAGTGCAAACATGGCTCGGGAACGATCTCAATCGTGAAGACTGGGGATAAATAAGGAGGAATAATATTTTGGAGCCGATTCCATCTTTGCTACCACCTGCTCCGGACACTCTGTTAACTCCATTTTTTGCAACTGCTCGAAAAGTTGCGGATTCAACTGTGGCTGCAGGAAAATGGGTTTAAAATGTTCAGCAGTGTGTGGACATTGCCATGGCCAGTCTTGCCTCAACGCAGCACCTGATGTAATCAAGGAATGCTATGTCGACAGCTAAAAACAAACCTGCAGATTTTTTAGTGGGAAGCCATGAAAATTGATTTCTTTTATTTCTCTCAGAAAAAAAGTGGATTAGGCCTAATGGGGACACCACGTAAAAAAAACGCGCATAGCACTGTAGGTGCTATCTGAGGTGGTGTGGAAAACAGTGCATTATCTCTGAAACGTAAATTTTTATACAAATATACAGGGTGGTCCTGAAATGGTTGAGTAAAATCAGGGAGTGGATTGGGCTTGTCAAAAGAATAAAAAAGTTCCCATAAACGTTAGTCCAAAAACGCATCCCGCAGGAGTTACGACTCATTTAATTATTGATATCTGATACAGAAGAATGGAAGGCCATAAAAGGAAAAAACTTTATTTTTATTTACAGGAGTTGTTGAAAATGTCCACCGTTTACTAAAACACACGCTTCCATCCGTCTAACTATTGACTGTCTAACATGCTCAACGATTCCTGGCGTATTTCTTATTATAATTTCGCAGCTGTTGATAATGCGATCTCGTAATTCCTCTACATTATTGATTGGAGTTACATAAACAAGAGTCTTTAGGTGCCCCCATAGGAAGAAATCTAGAGAGTTGCAGTCCGGGGAACGCGGAGGCCATGGAATTGGTCCACCACAACCAATCCACCGATCAGGATATCGTGCATTTAGGTATTCTCTGGCAATTATGCTGAAATGCGCGGGCGCTCCATCATGCATGAAGTACATTTCATTACGTATAAGTAGCGGAACGTTATCCAGTAGAGCTGTTAGTTCATGTTCTAAAAAGTTCCTATGTAACTCCAATCGCAATAATGTAGAGGAATTACGAGATCGCATTATCAACAGCTGCGAAATTATAAGAAATACGCCAGGAATCTTTGAGCGTGTTAGACAGTCAATGGTTAGACGGATGGAAGCGTGTGTTTTAGTTAACGGTGGACATTTTCAACAACTGTAAATAAAAATAGTTTTTTCCTTTCATGGCTTTCCATTCTTCTGTATCAGGTATCAATAATTAAATGAGTCGTAACTCCTGCGGGATGCGTTTTTGGACTAACGTTTATGGGAACTTTCTTCATCCTTTTGACGAGCCAAATCCACTCCCTGATTTTACTCAACTATTTCAGGACCACCCTGTATAATCCTTTGTTTAAATAAGATTTTTTGCGACAACTCGAATATTTACATTAATAAATAAAAATTTTAAAAAATAAGGAATATTGCGATGTAGGACCTAAAAATAGACATTTCAAGCTTTTGATTGCTTTTTTAAAAACGTTTCTAGCGTAATTTTTCGCCAAGTTATGACGATTTTAATTTTTACGTTTTATCAATAATTTTGAAAATTACTGAAAATGTCAATAGCTTGATTTTAAAGAAAAAAGTTTTTGTAATTTTTTTTCTCTTGTAAGATCAAAGTATGAAGTATATATTGTAATATCCTGCAGGCGTTTTTTTTTAAACAATTTGGAACCTAATTGTGGCTAATTTTATAAAAAAAAAAGACAAAAATTGCATGTAACAATTTGTCTAAACCATCGTAGATTTTTTAAAAATTATCGTAGAATACCGAACCAAATTGCAATAAAAATCTGAAAGTCTCACCTTTTCAACGATTCTTTGTTCATTTCTGTACGATGATTCGTTCAAAAGTTATGACATTTTTTGTGCGCGCGTGCGACGCTTCAATTCATTTGACGTCTGTCAGCGCGCTCCGTAAATTCACCGCGCAGCGTATATCTTGCTTTTATTACGTGAAAAGTATTGCTCGTACGAAAAAAACTTATAGAACATTTTTTGTAGAGAATTTTATAAGCTAAATATTGTATAACTATTTTTGCCATAGGACTAATGAATAAAAACTTTGCATAAAAAATTAAGTACTAAAAAGAAAAGTTCAAAATAAAAGCTTGAAATAATACAAATAGAATAAAGTTTACTCTAAAAATTTAATAGATACGTATATTATAACAATTTAAAAAGTTGAGAGTTTAATTAATTTAAATTATACAATATTATTATAACAAACAATTAATAAATATAAACAGTATAATCTATAATATACATATACACGTACTTGACCTTTTAAATTTATTCTTTTATTATATATGTAGCACATTATATATAGTCATTTGAAGACTCGCATATTTTACATAATATATAATTAAATACCTTTTTATCTTGTACACTATAATTAATTGCATATTTTAAAAGAGCAGTCGGGAGACGCCACGCCAAATTTAATGTTTCTCAATCATATTCTTTTTATCTTATATTAATATTAATATTTAATGTATTAGTTTATATATAGACATGTATAGACAATATATATGATTCTGGCGCTAAATATGTATACAATTTGGCGTGGCGTCTCCCGACTGCTCTTTTAAAATATGCAATTAATTATAGTGTACAAGATAAAAAGGTATTTAATTATATATTATGTAAAATATGCGAGTCTTCAAATGACTTTATATAATGTGCTACATATATAATAAAAGAATAAATTTAAAAGGTCAAGTACGTGTATATGTATATTATAGATTATACTGTTTATATTTATTAATTGTTTGTTATAATAATATTGTATAATTTAAATTAATTAAACTCTCAACTTTTTAAATTGTTATAATATACGTATCTATTAAATTTTTAGAGTAAACTTTATTCTATTTGTATTATTTCAAGCTTTTATTTTGAACTTTTCTTTTTAGTACTTAATTTTTTATGCAAAGTTTTTATTTTAAACTTTTAAAACTCGTCTTTTTATTTGCTAATTATTAGTAGTTTATTTTTTATTATGTAAGGTTTTTTACAGTTTAATTTTTTACATTTTTAGTTTTTTATTATTATTTAACTTACCTTAGTTTAGACAGCAGTCGGGAGTCTATTTTTTCTTAAAAAACTAACTTTTTTACTAATTAATTTTTAAGTTTCTGTTTTTGTTTTTATTAATAGAAATAATTTTTGTTTTTAATTTTTTTAAATCTAATTTTTTATTATTAATTTTTTATTTTATAATTTTTTAATGCAATTTTTTAATGTAATTTTTTTCTTATTATTTTCTTTATTTTATAATTTTTTTTGTTAGTACTTAATTTTTTATGTAGTTTTTATTTTAAACTTTTAAAACTTGTCTTTTTATTTGCTAATTATTAGTAGTTTATTTTTTATTATGTAGTTTTTTTACCATTTAATTTTTTACTTTTTTAGTTTTTGTAACTTTTATTATTTCTGACTTTTAAAACTTCTCTTATTTACCAATTAATTTTTAACTGTTTTATTTCAAATTTTGTATTTTTTAGATTTTTTAATTTTTTAATTGTTATTTAAAATTTTTTTCTTTGTAATTTTTTATCGTTTATTAATTTTTTGTATAATTTTTTATTTTTTAATTTTTATTTTACAATTTTTTTCTTTTGTAATTTCTTATGTATACCTACTATCTACATTTAACGTAATTAACTTTAGGGAGCAGTCGGGAGTATTTAAAAAAAAAAAAGTAATTTTTACAATTTGCTTTTTGTAATTTTTTATTGTTTATTACATTTTCTTATAATTCTTTATTTATTTTTAATTTTTATTAAAATTTTTTTTTTGTAATTTTTTATCGTTTATTAATTTTTCTTATAATATTTTTAATGTAATTTTTCAAATGTACTCTTTTAATTTTGTTCTTTTATTAAATTTTTTTTATTTATAAAATTTTTTTTGTTTATTAATATTTATATGTATACAATCTGCATTTAATGTAATTAACTTTAGGGAGCAGTCGGGAGTCTATTTTTTTTTTAAAAGTAATTTTTACAATTTGTTTTTTGTAATTTTTTCTTGTTTATTACATTTTCTTATAATTTTTTATTTATTTTTAATTTTTATTTAAAATTCTTTTTTTTTGTTATTTTTTATTGTTTATTAATTTTTAATATTTTATTATTTTAATATAATTTTTTATCATAATTTTTTATAAATATTTTAATATACACTTAATGTAATATACACTTGTAATATAAATACACTTTTTACGATACCAAATTTGTATTAGGCAGTATAATACTGTTACTTTTACAAATTTGTATTAAGCAGCGTACCTATTACAATTTATCACACTAATCACACTATTTTATTGTAATTTAACTTTATAAGGATTCAACCTTTATAAACAAAGTTAACCTCTATAAACTACCCGCCGAATGTGACATATGTAAGGCTGCGTTTGTAAACAGGTCTGTTCGTTTTCGCTGCACTCTGAACTAGTGCAATAAGTTAGAATGAAAGAAAATATATTTGTCTCATTCTAACTTATTGCACTAGTTCAGAAGTGCAGCGAAAACGAACAGACCTAACATCACCCGAGTTCCCCCATAAATCTTTTTATCCTTGTTTAGCATTCGGTGACTAACATGGATCACTCGGGTGACGTTTCTGAACGCAGCCTAAGTCACTAAAGTTCCCTGCTTACGAGAATCTCATAGGTTAATCAATTTCGGTCCTAGTGACATCCGACATCCAATCAAAGAACGAGCAGACAACTAGGATTGACTTCTAACCAATAAAAGATCATGTTGACCAAAAATGCTTTTATTTATTAACAGAACAATTAGTGGTAATTATACGCTATAAACCAAGCTTGTCTAATAAGAAGTTTGTGGCCAAAAGTTGATAAGCTAATATATTGTAGTTGCTGAGATCTTTGATAACAACCGATCCGGCCTCGGTGAAACGCATACTCCCTCTTTTTTTGCCAACCTTCGGTTGGCAGCAGTCGGGAGTAATAAAGAGATATTCGCAAAAAAACTGTTTTTCTTTATTTTTGACCCTCTGTAAAATTTTTAGCAGGGATCACATCGATGGGGACTTTTCACATATTGTTTATAACGACGAAATAAAAGTCCATGTAAAAATTTAGCTAGGTGCGAATTATTCCGCAGAGGAATCCTAATTTCCCTGTACTATATATAAAGTTGATTAAAACTAATTTACTATTGACTCGCTTGTTAATTATTAATTTACGAAAATATTTAATTTTTTACGGCTGTAAAAGTATTAATATACTCTAGCTTATCGAAATAATTAAAAGATAGCATATGTGTTGATACGGTATAGTCGGTATAACGTATGTTACGTTAGCATTAAAGATCTAACATAAGTATCGATGAGTTATATTTAGAGCCTTAAATTCTAGATTCCTTTGTAAACTGTGAGCCTTTATATTTCTATTTTTATTGCAATTGACCGTGCAAAAGCTCCATTTATGCGTTGGTATCTTTGCGATCGTGTCTCTCTTTCTCAGATGAGGAAGACGTTTATTTACTTACTTGATTTTGAACAACTTGCTTAGACATCTAACTTGATGTGGTCTATAACGAATTCTTCTCGTAATATCATATCATTATATGATGTGGATGTCAGCCCGCATTCTCAGCTTTCTTTTATTGCTGGATGTATCAATAAATATCCTTACATGACGTAATAAATGCTACTATATTCTAATCGTACATTCGTTTTCTTGAGGAACTTTTAGGTATAGACAGTTTTTGCTTAAAAAGCGAATTTTTAATAAAACAGAAATCCTGTTTTAAATTGCATTTGCAGCATATTTATACTATTTTCGATAAATGTGCTAATAGATCTGTTCTTAATATAATTGTACTATATGCTATACTTTCCGCATTTTAAATCAAATAAGTAAATAATCAGACATTAAGGAGGCATATATGTACACCTAGGAGGCCAAAAAAATGGCAATTTTCTCGATTTTTTTTCTGGGAAACTATTGTAGTTATCGGATTGTGTTTTTTTTTTAGTTAAAAATATACATTTTGAAGAAACCACAATTCTTTTTATTGAAAAATTTTGCAAAATGACGGAGATATGGCGTCGTGAAGGGCAGCCCGGAAAAAATTACCCAAAACGGTACCAGTATGGAAATTCTGTAACTCGTTATGCACATAACGATTGTCGTTGCGCAAGTATAACATGATAAAAAAACTGCGCAACGACAACATAACGATATCGTTATCTGCATAACGATCTTACAGAATCGCACCACAGGTGTACCTCCGCCAAAAATCAACTAAAACAAAAAAACTTAATGGAATATTAAAATAGGGGAGACTCGGGCGAGACCGTCAGTTTTATTTCGGTGCCGATTTTTAACAACAAAATAAATAATTTTAGTTAAATGTGGTATACGATTGTAAAGAGTGAACCTTTAGCTACAAAATTTATATGGAAAATTTTTTTCTACGTCGCTTTGTTTAACCGGTATAGAGCAAAAACGACAACGGTGGAAAAATTGAGATCTCAAAATTGGCAGGGTGGAAACGTCACTCCACAAATACATAATTCCGATTATGAAAACTGATAGGATACATTTTATTAATTATTTGGTAATAGAAAAATGTAAACATTTATTAATTAAAGTGTTAGAAAATTTCATTATTTTGTGTTTTTGTGTGTGTGTACGGATTCTATAACTCAAGAACTAATCAACCAAATATTAAAGAAAAATATATGAAATAGGGGTAGAAAAGACTGAAAAATATAATAAAATTATAAAATTTACCAATATTATAAAAGTCCACCCCGGGTGCTTACTGACGAATTAGCCCTCAACACAAGTTTCAGGTTTGATCGCCCACGAAATATTAGACATGAACGATAATGAAAAAACTACACTGGATTCGTGTTCAGCATGCATTACTCTTTATAATCACGTACCTGGAGATTTGGAGCGCAAATATTATTGCAGATATTACAAAATTTCCACGCGCAGAAAATTTTACTTTCACCTTCCGAAAACACGTTTGCCCTCGCAAAAATCATAACACGGCAGGTAACCTGCCGAAACTCCGTTGGTCACATGGGTACCATAAGACGCGTTTACAATGTTAATAGCGAGTTCGCACAATATACAGGTTCCGAGATATTTGATTTGACGATTTCACCCTCTGGACGGTTTCGCCCGGGTCTCCCCTATATAATATCTTTGGCGTATTGTAGCCGATTTCAAAAATATCGATTTTTGACAAAATGGCGGGCGTTTAAACTTAACGTAGCGATTTTTAAGACAAAATTCGTTCGCGTTTTCTCCCTCCCCCCCAAAAAACTATGAGTCCTAAAAAAAACACCTACGATACGCGAGAGGTAATTATATGTAGAATAACCACAATAAATTTCAAGCAAATCGGTTCGGTGGTTTTCGAGATATTTCTGGTACCAGTTTGAAAAATGTCATTTCGAGAAAAACGCGTTTCAATACAATCTAAAAATATATAATGTACGTATATATACAACCTAAACAGGCTTCGGGCAATATAATACCGTTATATCGAAGAATACAATTAATAGACCCAAATTCGGTATTCTGAACCGAAGTGGTCGGCCTGTGGTCCGGCCTGAGCGGCGAATGGCGTGGCGCTGGGGCAGCGCACCAATGTACTATCAAGGCTATAACTTTGTCATTTTATGGAATTTTGACCTGAAGTTTGCACCAGACATTCTCAAAATATTAAACTTTATGAATATGTAAAAATCCAAAAATCGATTTTTATGACCCTGCTAGGTGTATATGCCCCTCGGGTGCTTCCGAGATTTCAAGGTAACATTCGTTTTTCTAAATGATAGGATTATAGTGTGTGATGCACAATAGTTGTACAAAAAGTGTCAATCGACGTTTTACATCAGTATTTTAGGTACGACGCATTTTACTTTATATAAAGAAATTGACTATAAAGAAATAAATAATTTTTATAAAGCAACTTTGACCGAACTTTATTTAACTTAATCGATAATTAATTTATCAATTTACACCAAATATTTCCAAAACAGTTGAAAGTTTCTCTTGTAAAGTCACATATTTTTATCATCTTTATGTACTATTTTTTTGAAACATGGGATTGATTTGAAAAGAATTCTTCCTAAATCTCTTTGACAGAAGGAATGAGTGGATTATGATTCGATTATTTGATTTAAACAAATTATTATTTTATCAAAAGTTACGATCAAAGTTGAAAAAAATAAAACAAATTTTTACAATTCATAATTAAAATTCAGAAAAAAGCTTATTTTAAAAAAAGCATTGAGTAAAATTGTAGCCAATCATATAGAAATATAAAAATAAAAATAAATGATTTTTGAATATGATTAATGATAAAAAAAATATAAAGCTAAGTTTTGCCCTGTAATTTCGCAATTACGTTCTCCCCTTTAAGTTAAAAAGTTTGTTCAAAGTTTGCTCGCCCATAGTAGCGCAATTAAAATTAGTAGATATTATTTTCACCCCACATTTATAACACTCTTAAGTTTATAATACACTAATACAGTATAATACTGCGCAGTAATTTTCCACCACAGACTGCTCCACTTTGCTGTATTTATTACTACGTATCACACATTTTTGCACTTTCAAATCAAGGTATAATATCAACATTTCTCAATATTATTACTGACATATAAAACTTCTATTAATTAATACATATAATAGAAACTCGATAGATATTGATTTTATCAATGAAATTAATTATACATATAATGTCGCTGAAATTAATTAAACTTATGTCTCGTTTGTTACGCACTGGGCTATTACAAATAAATGCACGTACCTGGGGTTTCTTTCTATTATAACTAAATTTTTTGTAATTTTTATTTTTCCTCTTTTTTCTTTAAAGGGGCATATCGAGGAAGCACCTCCTAGAAGACAAGACTTGTGTCCATAATAAGATGTTCCCTCTCAAAACAGAGTAAATTCTATTTGAAATATTTTTTCGAATAACGAATAGTTCGGGATATAATTGTGGAAAGATTAAAATGAGACACCCTGTATAATAAGAAGTATATAGGACGTCCCAGGTTTTTCCGTACAAACTTTGTTCGTAGTATGTTCTATAAGCAGAAATAAGAAAAAAAAAATTACATAAACATAGGTCCCAAGATGCTTTATTAGAAAGCTATAGCAAAAATATGAAATGTGAAAGAAACAATTTCACCTAAGTTTGCATTTCAAATTGCTGCCTGTCCATGTCAATACGAGCTATACATTGATATAATATTAAATTTATTACCCTAGGAATTTATACTCGTCAAGCGTAATTGTAAATAAACATTGGTAAAGACTGTGTGATGCGCGGCACTCTTCTGTTAAAGAATCTTCGTTGATATTCCTTAACAGAAGTCCTTGCACACAAACCGCATATAAAATGAATATTCGTGTGAAAATTCGCGGCATTTTGGGATAATGTTCTACAAGTTACTGCTCGTTACTTATAGTATTCATACAAGTTTTTATGATTACTTATAGACATAGTATATCTAGACCGAGAACTGAGGAGTGGAGGTCGTCAAATAGTAGAAAGAGTTAGCATGCTTTGTATCGCCATTCTGTCTTCGTCTGACGAGTTCGTTAGAAAAATATAGGTTGGTGATCGTACAGCAGCTATCTCTTTCTATTTTCTAAGACGCGTTCTAAAAATGGAAAACAATAGACCCCTCGGTCTAGATATTCTACGTCTATGTGATCACCTTTAATCATTTCAAATAGTACCTAAGCACGAATAGAAGTAGCGGATAAGATAAATATCATCGAACGGCGTGTCACTTATTTATGGCAAGACAGTTATTTATTCTTTAATACGAAAATTCTAATTTTTGCTATAACTTTCTAATAAAGCATTTTGAGTCCTATATTTATATAACATTTTCTTTTTATTTCTGCTCATAAAACATTCTAATAAAGTTTATACGGAAAAACTTGGGACACCCTGTATATCTAAAAGTAAGAGGGCAAAGTAGTCCAAAATTCATAAGACAGATCTTAAATTAGAAATTGTATACCTACAGCTACACTGACAAAATTATTAGGCACCTTCTTTTTTTGAATATCTTGAACTGAATAAGCGTAAGCTTTCTGTTGTTTTTATTTTATTGGCCTTGTGAATAGTTCAAACAATTGAGGTATGTACAAAGTCCATTATCTTTCTTAGGGGAACACCAATATTAATCAGAAAACTGTTCACTTCGTATTTCAAATTTGATTAATATCTATAGGCGCGATTATTTCCATTTCACAAGCAATTGCTAGACTTTTTTGTCCACTGCCTACAGATTGTTCGAAGCTTCAAAATATGCCTAAGATATGTGAGTTGAGTGAAACAAAACGGGTTTAAATTCTTATGTTGCACTCTGAAGAACTGTCTCAAGTGCAAATAGCAAAAAATGAAATACTCATACCTAACTTCATAAGGTAAATATTTCATTTGTTTTGCTATTTGCACTTGAGACAATTTTTCAGAGTGCAACATAAGAATTTGAGCCCGTTTTGTATCACTCAACTCATATGTTTTAGGCATATTTTGGCTGCGTTTCGATATTCACTGCCAGTACTGAAAATCTACAGTGTAGTGACGTAAACTATAGATTTTCAATACTGGCAGTGAATGTCAAAACGCAGCCTTTGAGAAACAAGAGTGCCTAATAATTTTGTCAGTGGCTGTATATAATGTTTTAAATTTTAAATTTTAAACTTTTAATGTTCTTATTAGAAAATATTAGAATTTTTTTATCAAAGCGGGTCTGTTTAAAAAAAGCATTGAGTAATATAATTTTTATAGATTATTTTATAAATAATTTGGGACGACTACGATTTCCGAGGCGCCCAGATTTGACTGTGGTTTCTGGTAGTATTTTTTACGCTGAACAAAAAATTATATAGGTCTTATAGGGCTAACTGCTCTTGTTTTTGAGATATGCAATATTAAAGTTAAAAAAAAATAATTATTCAGTTTACACCCCTATAATGTATTACTTGAATTTTAATGAATATAAGTACGTATTAAATCTTCGCCTTACTAAACAGATGAGTCTACAATATACTAAAAATATTAATACTGAGAAGATTAGCGAGGCCCCGTACGCAAGGTAGGACGTTCCATTCACTTGACGTATAAGATTTATATAATATGTATTAAATCTTCGCCTTACTAAACAGATGAGTCTAGAATATACTAAAAATAGATACAGAAAAGATTAGCAAGACCCCTACGCAAGGTAGGGCGTTGCCCCTCTCTCCACAACCACCCTCTCTACCAACGCCTGTTTCATGACAGTTTTTTGTACCAGATTAAGTCTTGTTTTCGTAATAGATGTTGCTTTTGCAATAGAAAAGTGTTATATCAAAGTCGGGGGGGCTCCGCCCCCCCGAACCCCCCTGGCCGGGGGCTTTGCCCCCTGGACCCCCTTTCGGGGGGCTCCGCCCCCCTTCCCCCGCCGGGGGGCTCGCCCTTCTGGACCCCCCATTGGGAGCTTCACCTAGACCTCGCTTTACAACTTAACACCCCGAGGGGGTGTGCAGGTTGGGAGGCCGAAGGCCTCTGTATTAGTACTAGTCTTGCGTTGTTTACATTTTTAAAACATAAACACAGAAATCAAAAATTCAAGAATGGTAAAAGAATAGCTGGACTAGAACTACTCGACATAGATCCTCCCACCATCGAATCAGAACAGTTGGAAAACTGTATTCCTTCAAAACATCCACGAATACAAACAATTGACGAGGAGTTAGAAGAAGCAACCGATGAAAGCAATCACAATATTGAATCCGACCCTGATTATATTTTTTAAATCTCACAGAAACACACACACAAACGCGCGCACACGTACATGCACAGTAATGTAACAAAATTTTCTACTACTATGTACATTTAAAAAATTTTATATTTGATGCAATATAAATTACTATTATATTTCATAAAATAATTAATTTTATATTACTATGTACCATATACAATACAACTGTACAATAATATACCTTATTTCGCCCTATAGGCAAGGAGTTTATGTGTTAGAAAGCAAATATAAAATATGATATTATAATATATCTAATAATTTATTTATTTTGAGCTTTAATACTGCATATCTCGAAAACTAGAGCAGTTAGCCCTATAAGACCTATATAATTTTTTGATCAGCGTAAGAAATACTACCAGAAACCACAGTCAAATCTGGGCGCCTCGGAAATCGTAGTATCCCCAATAATTTATATACCTACAGATAAGTGAAATAATTTTACTTCGACATTTGATATTTTGATTTATCACATCTGCATCAGTTATAACTATAAGTTATAAAGATTAATCGAGCAAATTGGATGTGTTGTGTAGTCGGATGTTTCAATAGTGAACGAAAAAATTCTGAGCTCCAATTTTATCGATTTCCTGAACGCCTATAGGAAGAAATAAAGAAAAGAAAAAATAGATTGTGGAATGTAGTACATCGTCAAACGTAAGTATACAAAAAAAGAGCAGTTGGTATCAAATTTTCTTTCGATAAGTATTAAAAGAAAGTAAACTAAAAATTATTTTATATTATATTTTAAATTTAAAAAGTAAATGTTTCTCTTAATTAAAAAATATAACTAAAATTAATTTCTTATAATAAATTTATACAATCAAAAATTTTTGGATAATTACAACTTTAATGTAGAATTGCAGTGTACAAGAATTTGTAAAATATTATAATTAATTGTACGAATATAATATACATTGTTGAATTTATGCAAATAAATTATTAAAAAATCTATTATTTGGGAGTGACAAAAATGTAATATAATATTCTTTATCTGCAGCGGGACATTTCTTTCTTCGATTTTTTAAATACGAGAATTTAATATCTTTCAGCTCTTCTCGTGTCTGTAGATTTTTTTTATAAAGAGATGGAAAATAAAGTTGGATTAAACGATTTTTTCCTTGGATCATATTATTCACTCCACCAACGAAGTAAATATTACAAATTCTGGTGTTTTCTGTCGGAACCCAAGGCTTTTTGTCACTCCTGAATAATAGATTTTTTAATAATTTATTTGCATAAATTCATCAGTTAATGTATATTATATTCGTACAATTAATTATAATATTTTAAAACTTCTTGTACTCTACAATTCTACATCGAAATTGTAATTATCCTAAAATTTTTGATTGTATAAATTTATTATAAGAAAACAATTTTAGTTATATTTCTTAATTAATTAAAGGAAATATTTACTTCTTAAATTTAAAATATAATATAGATTGATTTTTACTTAATTTTCTTTTCATATATATCGAAAGAAAATTTGATACAAACCACTCTTTTTTGTATACTTATGTTTGATGATGTACTGCCACAATCCATTTTTTCTTCTTTTTTCTTCTCAAAAGCGTCCAGGAAATTGATAAAATTGTAGCTCAGAATTTTTTTGTTTACTATTGAAACATCCGACTACATAACACATCCGATTTGCTCGATTTTTCTTTAATAAATTATAAGAAACACTTGGAATATTATTCATTTTCGGATTATCAATACTCCTAGAGTTGCGGAAAGTGACCGTTGAGTGGCGTTGAGCGCAGCTGTCAGAGTTACTTGCATAGCGTATATTCATCTAGAATATCTAGATGCAAAAGCAAAAGAAGATCTCTTTAACATACAAACGTTCCAATTTTTTATATCTTGAAATAATTAATAAATTACAAGATATTCACGAAATCTTTTTATCGTTGTAGTTGATTTTTTGATCGCGATCGGTTCGTTACCGCGTAGCTTCTGATCGACCGCTAAAGTGCGAGGTGCGAGGACTGCGACTACTGCGAAGTTCCGAGCAATATGGCGATGAGCCTGGAGGGTGGGAGGCGGTGGGTTTGGCGGGGACTGAGGAGAGGGCTTGAAAGACCTCCGGCCGGTGGGTCGATAACAGGCCTCAGTCCTCATCTCGCTGTGCGACGAGTTACGGGTTAGGGATTCTCCGCAGTTCTCATTCTCAACTCCGAAATACCGGTAGCCGTGTGAATCCTCAAAAGTCGAACATTTCTTCTCGCCGCGGATTCGTTCTCATCTCCAGGAACAATAAACGGGGTCACGCTCCTCGTCGTCGTCATCGTCATCCTCAGCACCGTTGTCATTTTTGCCGTCGTCGCCGTCGTTGTCAAAGTGCGTCATTCAGCACACGCGCGTGCGGCAAGATACGCCATTGCTTCCGCGAACGTTCGCCAGGCGCGCTGACACGCAAAAAGCGAATACTCCGAACCGGTGACGGTGAACATACAGCTCGACGAAGAGTGAAGGAGGTGCGCGTCGCGCAAGGACCTCGGTCATAAGGTGTGCGTAAGGATGGCGGACTTGGACGCAGCGACGTGCCCCGCGGTTGCTAAGAACGCCGATGAGGGCAACCAGGTCTGCAAGCGACCCAGCGCCGGCGCTAACAGCCCTGCCAACGGCAGTCCGTGCTTCTGGAACATTCTGAACCCTCGTAGGTTTTTCTCGACACTTAACTCGATCCTCCGCACGCCCTTCCGAGGATAATTCTCTTTTTTTCCCTTCTCGGTCGCCTTTACCTCCGCGCGCGCGCGTTCGATACTCGGAGCTCACTCGTTAAAACGGATGAATAATTCGTATATAAGAATTATATACATGTTTTATTCTACTCCCGAACGATATCGGGGGATAAATGTCCCCCGCTGGCGAGATCTATCGTGATGTGACTCTTCGTCGAAAGGCAGCTGAAATTGGATTGCAGATTTTAATTAATCCTCATTGATGATCGCTTTCATGTCGGTGACCCGGGCTTCGTCCTGCGCAGATGCTACCTGCCCGAGATATCGGAGAATCTCCGATCGAAACTGGGTTATCGATCGGCTGACTACCTGCAAATAACATTTATTCCAACATTACTATTATTCGTATTTATATTAAACTCACCTGCCCACACACATTTGGGGTGAACCCACGAAGCTCATTTCGTTCTCATCGTAGATGGAGTACCTGTAGAAAATGTTAATACTTAAAAAAGAATATCGTTTTGGAAAAAATGTGTGTACGTTCGATTCTGAATGACGAGAAAGGAGCAATTAACTGATTTTGTTTCTTCTATTGACACTAAATTAGTGCCAATTTAATTGATCCTTCTTCCGATGACATAAATATCGCAATCTCTATTATATCTCAACAAATTTTAAATTCATAAGACCTACTTTTAGATATAAAGTGCCGCATCTGTACATTGACATTATAATACACATTGTTAATAAATGCAACTAATACTGCGAACTAATGTTAGAAGCTCTATATAAAAAGTTTTTAAAATTTTACTCCGCACAAAAGATAAACATAAGAAACACCATGTGCTTTACATTGTGATTTATATTAATTATTAATACTTCTTGGTAATATTTCGATTCACTGTGTTTTTATAATGCACTCGTATGTCCGACAAACAGGTGAAATTCTGCTTTCGTAGCACGCCAGCGCGGTGCAATATGATTTTTTGCAACTTGAAGTAATTATCATCGCGACCTTGCATTACGTAACGCCACGAGATCCAACCGTGAACGACGTACATACAATTGACTTTCGAACTTTATCCTAAAGTCATCCAACCAGCTCTGAAATATCATGATGGTAATTGGTTGCCAAGAAAAGATTGCATAACTGTATTATCGTTACTTTTATCGTATTAACATAGGGGGGAAGTTAACGATAATTTTGCTTATTTAGTCAGTCTATTCTTATACTCCTATGTCTTATATTCCTATGTCTATACCTTAGGAAGGAAAATGTTTATTAAGGATTTAGGCTACATTCCGATATTTACTGTCAGCAACTGTCAGTACTGAAAATCTACAGTATACGTGACATAAAATATATAGAAAAATATAAATTTTCAGTATTGACAGTAAATATCGGAATGCAGCCTTAATATACTAGCTTCTTTTAAGAAAAATTATATTAATTTTTTACGAGAAATCTCGCCTTTTTTATTATATGTGCGAATATCGCCGAATAACTTTTTTATATTATTTTACTAAAGTAGCATTTTACTTAATTGCGAATAATTGTGCGCGTTAATCTGTAACAACTTAAAAAAAATTGAAAAGAGTAAAAGATATTTTTGCAAATATAGACAAGTACTTTACCGAAGCGTCCTATAACGACGCGCTGTACGAGGCTAGTGATATATACACGCTGCACATACGTGATATATGCACAATATATTTAGAATATCACAGAGAAGGCAGCTTTTAACGAACGCTTATTATTCAACTTACGAACGACAATTTTATTTCTGTGTTTGCATCGTAAAACGCCAGCGCTAGCGATTTTTTCGATCGTGAAAAAGCGATTCCCTCAATTCCAAAGTCAAAAGCGTGTAATGTATCGCAGTTTCAAGGCAACAGGAGTCATATTGCGCAGTGCACACACGATCGATTACTTCGGCCTGGCTCTCCGTGCAATTCGCGCGCGTGTCTATAATTTGCGCTGGCGTGTAGTTCGAGATTATATTTTCCACGCGATATATATAAAGCCGAGATATATGTGACATTGAAGGAAATCATGACGTTTCCGTCATTATCGAGCACTATACACCCTATGCATTTTCATCTGGTAAATGAATCTTCATCTGCACTTACCGCATTGATACTCGGAGTAACAATAGGGCGCCCTTCTAACACTGTCAATTACGGCTTATAGTGCTCACAATCAGTAAAATTACTCACTTGAGAGACAAGTGACCTCCTATAATTTTTGTTTAATATTATATATTATTATTGCCTTACAGATATTGTTATAATATATTCGGCGATACTATACTATATCTTTCAAATACTTTTCCTATATACCGCAAAATTTACTTTTTTTCTAGCATTTGAATTAAATGAATAACAGATGAAACTCGATGTTTAAAGGACTCAATGTTTAAAAGACAATTGTTTAAAGGACTGCTGTTCGAATCGTATGCTTTTAAACTGCATAATATTATTTTAACAGTACTTGGGGAAGATGCACGCACGAACGATAAAAGGATTGTACATTTACATGCACTTGACACGTAGAGCGCGACACAATATCTAAATGAAAGAGTATTGAGTCCTTTGACCCCTTCCTGTCTCGTGTACTTACTTCGTTTGTCTTTCGTTTGTCCCCTTATAGAGTAAAACGAGGAGAATGGTTTTACTTGAAGAATTATGACACGTTGGACGAATAACTCAGGTCCAATATTATTAGTAGATCTGTAGACTCCTACAATAACGCAGCGAGTCATTTCCATTATGATAAATGGCAACAGATCATTAAGAAACATATTTTAACGATACGTCAGAATTTGTTTTAGACGAAATACTTGAAATGCGTAATATTTGACAAATAAATAATCATATAATTTATTTTCAACATAAGAAGGTCGATGGCCAAAATAATTTCGAGAAAATAATTTCGGCTGTAATAAAATTTATTTGTTTTTAAACTACTGCGGTACTTCGATACTTTCAATAGCCTTTGGAGCGACGTAACTATTTCACTACAGTAGCAATCTCCTATCCGTATCGATTTATTCCGTGATTATTAATAGAAGCGTAACCTGAAAATGAGCTCAAAGGGGAATACATCGTGTGTGGTATAAATTACGATCCTTCACGTTTCTCGGTTTTATTTAAGCTTTTATTTCTTGCCCTTATCTTTTGCAATAAACGATTCTTTTTTCGCGAAGAAATTGATAGACCGTTTTCACAAATAACAATTTGCACAATCTTGGATGTGGCTGTGAAAGAGCAAGCAATCTTCGTTGCATCCATTGATACCGCGTTGAATTCGTTCCTAATATCATTTCCTTTCTGCGCTTGCAGTTATCCCAAAGACGCTAACAGAATTGATCTACATAACGCTTGTATGTACAGCTTCAGGTGTACGCAAATGATTCGTTCGCAGTTTATCGAAATCGCTTTAAAACTTTAATTAATTATCTGTCTTTTTTTCTCTGTTAGCGCTCTGGGATTATATTAATTGAGATGAGGCATTTCAATGTAAAATTTCGTTAAACTTTGGAAATTTTTCCTTTTGACATCAAACAGAGTAGAGGAAAAATAATCATATTAGATTATTGATAAAAATATCTTTTTTAAATGTTGATTAATAAATAAATGCCCAAAAAAACAAAAATAAAATAATTGTAAATGTTTAAAATTTATTTAAACAAGAAGAAGACTTTATACATATCGTAAAAAATTCTAGTTCTGTTACTTACGAGATTTGGCAGCCAAATGTCTCAGTTTTTTATCTTAATCCGTAACCGTTTGCACTTTATACGTTCAAATGATGGAATTCAATACTAATATACTCTAATTGTATTGTTTACAGACGCATGGTTTAACCCTGAAAGACTGAATCCAAAAGGTAAGAAAACAGAAAAGAAATGTATTGTTCTTTTGTATAGCGTAGCGATGTATCTACTATCGATCGATTCAATTAGAGTTGTTTGCCGTCATACGTTATAGTTTATTTTTTTCCAATATTTTGGAAATTCAAGGCCGTGTAATATCTCTTAAGTAGACTATGTAATATTTTGTCGAAGTTATATCAATCCTTATAATGACCCTTAAGAGGCTTTATACACAATAGACGTAATTTCGATATTCCAATAAATCAAATTGATCTCTTAATTCTCGTGCGAAACAATTTATTGTTACAAACATTGCATTGAATACTAAAATAGCGGAATAATTAATTAAGGAAGATTCCAATAACTTTTAAATAATAAAAAATAAGAATGATTTTTAAATGCTGTAAAGTGCAAATGTCACTGCAGCATTTTAAATGCTGTAAATAAATTCAAAATGTCACTGCAGCTAGCTGATCGAATTATTGATAAAAAATAGTGTGATAGAACACAAATGTCAAAGAGACAAAATTAAGTGAACATTATTAATATTATTATTAATGCAACATATGTAACTGATTTTAAAAATTTAGATTACGTTAGATATAATTAGATTAGGTAAGATATACTCGTAATTTAATTTTGCATTTACAATGTAATTTTAATAACAGATATGTATATCTATACAAAAAATTTCATATTTTTTATCATATATTCAATAATATTTTCTAATTTGAAAACTAAACTACTGTGTGGTAGTATCCTTTGCATTTTGGCTGCGTTTAGCGGAAAAGGCAGCTCAGTAATGGCTCCTGTACACAGAACGCATGCAGAAACGCTTGCCGCGCGGCAAGAAACGACGCGGTAGCCAATCAACGTGCCGCTTTTCCGTAAGAATCTGATGTTTATTGGCTACCGCGTCGCTTCTTGCCGTGCGGCAAGCGTTTCCGCAACCTGTGTGCAGGAGAAAGCGCTTAGTGATTCTTTAATATGATTGGTTCTTGCCTTTAATTCTTCGTTAGATTTATTGGTGTAGAATCCAATAGTAATAAAATATCACTAGTCACGTACCGAACTGCTTTTTCCGCTGACAATGAGTGGAGCCATTGTTTTTTTTTTTACTGCAAAAGCACAGTCAGATATTGTAAAACTGCGTTGTCAAAATTAAGAATCGTGTTTATGTTTACAGCGTCAGCGAGATGCAGTTGATTGAATTTTATGTAAGGTAACGATACACTTGGCAAGTAATATCACAACAATGCTCGTGTGCCGAGTTAAGTGTGTTTACCGCGAACGATAGACGAGAACTAACAATTTACGCTCGAGACGGATCTTTGCTTATTAAGAAGGGCGGAAGTTTATTAAAATAATATACATATAACCAACTGGGATGCGTGATGCATGGTAGTTACTAAATAATATAGTAATTGGTGCGACAGTGACAACAGATTTTAATACACTTTCTCTGAGAAAACATATGATTGAGTAAGAGTCGGGATATGCGCAAAAAATGAGATTTATTTAGATCGAGATATTTTGTAAAAAGTTCAGACAGTTTTAGAATCACACGTAATAGGTCACAAACACAAATTACAAAATAGAGGTTTACATGTTGTGTTAGGTGTTTGTGTTAAGAAACTTTTTGAAAGAATTTTAAAAGTATTGACAATCCTATGATAGAAGAGGCACGTAACAACGTCCACTCACGCGCAAATAAACGGGTGTTTTGTGAAGCGTCGCGCGACTCGAGATACAATAATTAGTTCGGCACGAACGCGATTTCGCATTTTGGCGGCATCCCTACCCGTCTCATCGGGCCCGCAGTTTCTCGGACGCTACTAAATATAACGTCCAGCCAGCCTCTCGTTGGTCCAGTGCCAGGTTTCTAAAGACCCTTGTCTGGGTTTCCAAACCAACGGAGCAGTTCCCTCGGTTACGAAGTCGTCGGAACCGGGACGTGTGCTGTTTACCCGGTCGTTCTCCGATTTGTCTTCCATCGCATTTTTCTGGAGCGATCGCTTTCTCGTCGCGAGTCGATCGTTCGAATCCGGACGGAAATTACAGATCTTGGTGTAAAAAAGATAGTCGATAGCGCAGCCGGATGTTCATAGAGAAAATGGCCATCACGAAGGAGAAATGTGAGTAACGATGATGATTCGGCACACGCGTGCGTCTCGTGCTATACAAATGCAAGAAGAAATATTTGAGGGCTCGATAGATGTAAGAGTGGAACTTTATGTGAGCCGTAAGAAAGAAAATAATATAATACCATATAATCACCAGACGAGACGTAACGAAACGTTACATGTAATTAATTGCGAGAGAAGGTCGAATGGAGAGATTGGGAAATGTTGAAGAATAAAAGAGACAAGTGATTTTATATACATGTATAAGTGTCGAACTGTTTCTGGCATTAGATTATTTTGCACATCGCCTATATCTTTCCTTTATATTGTGTCTTAATTTTGAACATGTTGCGAAACTTGCCAAATAAGAAGTTTGAGAATCCCTGCATCAGATATTACCTCGGATATTACGTTACATTAAGTTACGTATACTTACGTATATACTTTTTATCTAACTCTATCTGTGTTTTTCAATTATACATTTTGACAGAAATTCAGTCATTAATAATTAACACGAAGATATAACATCTAGTGTTCCAAGTTGAGGGTTTGAATTGACATTATAACTCTCTGACAATGAGAGGCATCCACTAATAGATGACTTGGAAATTGCTGATGTTTTGCTGATATCTCATTTTTAACCGTCGCGAAACGCGACAGATTTCTTTTTCACTCCTCGTTGTGTGTACAATCGCTTGAGGAAACTTCGAATGCGCGTAAAAAGTAAGAAATTTTTCAAAAAGCGTAAGAACTCGCTGATGTGCGATCAGTGAAAAGATTTGCGAGTACCTTTTCCAAACTATGATATACCACTTACTAAATGCATCATCATAGTTCTATTCGATTTTTTCCTGGTATATATTTGCATCTGTATCGAACTGACGGTAGTTTTATTTTATTATTTACACGCATAGTAAGACCAGAAACTACGATACTGTGTGCAACTGTATTATACTCATTTTCTTTGCATTTGAGTCTTAAGGATGTATGACACATATGTCAAAATAAAAATAAAATTCTGAAATTTTCAGAGATTGTAGCTTTTATCATCCCGGAAACACTTGCAAAATTTCAACTCGATTGTCTGGCTCGTTTAGAAGTTATAGCTGTTTGAAGTTTAACATGCGTTTTCTTATGGAAATAAGGAACATTACCCCAGCGAGAAATGACAGGTCGAAAAGACGACTATTAGACGACTTAGTCCTCGAAAATAAGAGGACTTAGTCGTCTAATAGTCGTCTTTTCGACCTCATTTCTCACTGGGGCGGCAAATGTGGACGATTAACGCATAGAACTAAAAAAGATAAAATTCTGAAAAAAATCCAGTGTGTAGAATACAGATTGATAAATCTGCACAAAAAATGCAGCGCGATCGTCTGACTCGTTCTCGAGATATGCACGAAAAAGTGGAGAAAATTAGCTTACTTTGTGGTTTTTCAGCCATCTGACTGCTGAGACGTGGCAACGTTGCATTGCACGCCGCATGGCGATGTTTTCGACGTTTATCTTATTGTCGTTGACATTTTCATATTCTTCCATTGAAACTGGCTGTGTATCGTCGGCAATATTTCTTGCCCCTCCAGACGAGAGATTAGCATCGAACTTTTTCTGTCTGATACAAATTTTGGTAAATAAATACTTTCCGTTTACTCGGGCATCGTAACTTTTTCTTTTTCTTCCCACTTTTCGATAATTTTTTTAGCCATTTGTACCGCGATTCTGACACTAATTTGCCCTTATAACGAAATTTATCGTACGTTGACAGTATAACCTGGGCGAAGTATTGATACTGTGATATCGCGGCGCGCGGCGCGGAGAACAGCATCCAGAACTACCAACGCTAGGAAATAAGCGGTGTTGCCACGTTTTATCGTCTCTGGTATCATTATTTTTAATAATTTTCAAGCATTTAGCAAGTAATTTTCCAACTTTTTTTTCGAATTCTTCTACCGACTCTTATCAACCATTTTTAAGAATCGCCAGATCCCTAAAACTTGAGTAATATTTGCGAATTTTTCGTTTTTAACGATTGAAATCAGGGCATATTCTCAGCCAAAAGTTTTTCGTTGGAAGTCATAAATATCGCTAATTATGCAATATTAGCGATTAAAAAAGGCCAAAAAGCATTATACAAGGTGTAATAACATCTGTTTGACGATATTCTACGCTTACGGATGTTTCCAGCACTTACACAGTTGTTATAATCGAGATTTCTCAGATTAGCGTACTTTTGGCTGGGATTGTATGTGTGAAGCATCCTTAAGGGAGTTTTCTTAGCTACTGCAGCCCTAAAAAATAAGCAATATCTTCGAATCTTTTTTAAAATAAAAATATCTTTGTAATTAAAACTTTATGTTTATTGTGTATTAATTTTAATTATTTATAACTTTTTTATTGGCGTAAGACTAATAATATCTAATTGTAAGATATAATAAATAATAACATGAGTGACACAATGCGAAACAATTTGTCTTAATCATGTCTTATACAATTATTTGAAGAAAAGAACTAAACATTTGCACAATTAAAATCATATTTTTACATAATTCAAACTGATCATGAAATAGCATTAAAAGAGTCTACTTTTTGACTGAGTTGGAATACGATTGAATCATTTGTTTCTGAGATAACGTTTGAATTTGCTGAATAAATTTAAATGTTTCGGAAAAAACGTTTCAATTTTGCATACGAATTTCAGTGTTTTAATAAGTTTTTTCTTCTATATTCTTATTTAATTAGAGCTAAGTATTCCAATTATCTCAAACTACCTTTTTGTACAAAAAACTTGAAATTCTTTATTTCTTTCAATCTTGTGACCTTTAGGTATAATTCACGTGAGACATATTTCTTTTAATCATATCTCTTTTATTCACAAATTAAATACTTACAATTTCATCAATTTTTTAGGTGCTACCAAAATATTTTAAGAACATATTTTTAAGACTTATAATTAGATACAATTTAAAGAAAATGCAATAAGATATTATATTTTTGAAAATTTTGAATTATTTAAAAAACAAAATTTCTTTAAATAGGTACATATGGGAATACAAATTGGATAGATCTCTGCAAGCATGCATTATGTTATGATATTATTTTTGATACACAATCAAATCTATATATTCTATATGTACTCTAATTACATTTGATATTAGAGTTCACCAACAAGATGAGAAAAAGTAATTTCCCCAAAATATAAAATTGTATATGCTAAAATTTTTTTATTTTTGAATTTTAGAAAAATAATGTAAAATGATGAAAATATAAATCTAATCCAGAGATATAATTTATTGTAATGGTTTATTGAAAATTTTAATAAAAAGAAATTATAGTATACATATATTACGGTAAAGAAAATTATATAAGATACTGTACACACACAAAAATATTTGTTTTAGAAATACAATACATGTTATTTTTTATTAATAATTGAAAGTCAAAACAGTACATATTTATTTTATAAATATGTCTAATTACCTCTCTAATTTTTATTGTTATTTTATTATATGATAATCACACATAATTAAATATATTTTTCTATTGTACACAAAATTTATTAATTTTTTGTTTTAAAAATATGTCCAATTACCTTTCTAATTTTTGTTGTTACTTTATTATATGATAATCACACATAATTAAATATATTTATCTATTGTATACAAAATTTATTAATTTTTAGGACAAAAGGTGTTTATATTTATATTTTTTTCTTATATGTAATATATAATTCTTTTTTTGTAACATTCAAAGTTTCTGGTCTATTATTGCAACCTAACTACAAATCTAAGTGTGTTATTTTAACACGTATAAACGTCTAAAAATGACACATTTGACTGAAGCTTTTTTTACAAGTTTCTTTATGTGTTAAATTACGTCATTTAATTGCATTTTAATAAATTAAAAGTTAATTCAATCGTGTTAAATGACGTAATTTTAAATCGGCAACAAATGTATACTGACATTATTTTTGATACCAGAAGCGAGAATGAGAATTTTTTTTCATTCATGAAAATGATTAAACATAAGAATTTTTTTCTTGCATACATCCAAATACGTTAGTTCTTTCGTATGCTATCATTGATGTTTTTCAGGATATATTTGAAATGCTAAAGCTTTTTCTTTAATCCTTGGATTAGTGGACAATTGAATTTTGATCAATTGTCAAATTAATTTTTATCAAAAAAGTAAGACGCGTAAAAAATTTAGAGTATCTGTTAATATAACAGCTTGTTAGCGGAACGGTTTGAGATTACACACTTTATTTTAAAATTACAAAGAGATGGCCTAAGTGTATGGATAGCATCACTGGGTATAGCATAGCCTATAAGCTAGATCTTAAGGCTGTACTCATTTATTCCAAAATAAAAAAAAACTAGATAGCATCGGCTGGCGGCGCCTCGTCGGATCTTACTGGATCTTACGTGTTACGTATGAGGAATTGACGCTTTGTCAGAACCGTCTTAGGGCGTTTGCATGCCCGTTGTCGCCAAGTGGACGCTATCTTTCATTAACATTAACATCCGCGCTTCGACGAAGTGATCGGCGACCCGGGCGTCGCTTAGGTTAAACAAAAGATTAGGCTTAAAACTAAACAGTATACGGGTCGACCATCGTAAAACGAGACGGCTCGACATCGCGATGCCTATAGGGGCTTACAAATTATATCTTCATTTAATAACACGGACAACTATATAGAAGTGGAATTTTCATCACATTTGATCAATCCGTATCGAACGCAAGTGATGACATGCAAAGAATATTAATTAATTTGATGCATATGTGTTATATGTACACATATAAGGAAAAAATGTATGATATCTTATTGCTGATGACATTATAATCCAATTTCTCGCTACAATGGGACGCCAGAAATTTTAAATACTATAATATTCAAAATGTAAATCAATAAAATCTTAATCGTGTTTTATAGTTCGTCTTTTTCTAACACAATGCTTTGAAATTATTAGGATTTTTCATATAAAGTATAGATTCTATTCTATTCGTGAACACAGCCAACGCAGCCGCTAAAATGGCAACTTAGCGCGCCCTACTGTCTTTTTCTTTCCGTTGGATGACGCACAGCGTAGGTAAATCCAAGGGGGAAACTCTCGTACGTATACGAATCGATAAAGCGGCGCCATACACGACGTCGCGTCGGCCTGTAATGCATAATTCTGTACTATGAACGGACACGACGGTCACGAGAACTGAGTAAATGCGTTTCGCTTCTTATCGCGGTCGCGGTTATATATAACATATAACCGTATTCTAGTCTGTCTTCCGAAAATCGAAATGTTATTTCTATTATATCTTCTAACAATCTAACACGAGAGATAAGTGTCCCAAACACACCGGAAGTTGCAAAGATAATTTTGTAAGAAAGTTACTCGGAGAACCAGTATCACACAGATCCGCAATGCGGTAAAGTGTCGTTCTATGTATCACTTTCGCGCATTCGATGTATTGTACATACTCTAGTTTTACACGGTTGATTAAGGATGTATGGGTGACATCTCAAAGCATTACCAAAAATCTAAAAATTGGTGGATTTCATAGATTGTTCTATTATTACGTCTGAGTATCTGTATAAAATTTCAGCACAATTCTCTTATTGGTTTAAAAGTTATTGTAATTAAGGATGTATTGGAGGTATTTCAAATATATTCATAAAGTGCTGTAAATTGTTTCTAAATTAAATTAAAAATACTCTGTAAAATTTTAAAGTTATTTAAGAGTTATTTATGTTTAAAGTTGATAAAATTAACATTATTCTAAATGGAGAATCGACATTTTTGCTGTAAATATAAATAAAATATAAATAAACCATTAAGATATTTCTTAAACTTTTTTTATGTATAAAACATATATCATTGATATTGTATTTTAAGTTTCAAAATTTTTTGCTACAAAAAAATTTTTTAAATTGTTTAAACAATACTAATTATTTAAATGACAAAAAATCATACTCAAACTGTTAACGGTAATTCTTTCTAACATATAAAAAATTTTGAGTTGTTTGACATATATGCAAAGTGTTCTTTTATTGAAAGTTTAACTTTTAGCAGAGACTGTACGTCCGATACATCCTTAACAGCTTCTATCTTCTTCCATAAATTTACGAATAATGAATTATTTATCTATATCTTACAAGGGGAGGGCGCGACGACCGGAAAACGGATATTATGATTAGGTATTTATTGTAACTCTTAGAGAGTAATTAAAAATTGAAATAAAAACTTTTCGATTTTTTAAAACTTTTGTGAATATAATAAATACTTCTCATATAAATATTATTAGTATGTATAACGTGCATAGGTGGATACATTAGAAAATATAATGCTATGATATCATACGGCGTGAAGCAATCACAGATGACAATATCTCATGAACGATTGCCAAAAATCCTACTTTATTGCATATTATTGAATTTGTAATAAAATACCTAACAAAATTTAAATGAAAAAGGATACATTAGTCTATTTAAAAAAACTATTGTTAAACACATTTAAGGGAGAATCCTGGTCTAGAGCACTCAAAAATTGAATAAATTTAATAACTCCGATAAAATTAAAAATTAAAACTATTATACATATAACTCCGATAAAATTATAAATTTTTATAGACAATTAATAAAGAAATACAATTTTTTTTAAATTTTATTATTATAATATTTGGCCGAGTTATGCACCGTACCGCACGAGGCGTTACGTGTCATCTTGTTTTCCCGTTGACATTATAGCGCCCGTCGAGTGATTTGAAATACAAATATGTGACATATTATTATTTGTTATTAATGTCTCTTCGGCGTGATTAACCACATTCCGGGTAAAAAATTATATATCTTTAAAAAAAAGGTTCAATTTTTTGTCATATTTTCAACACTTCTTTTGCAAAAGAAGTTTATTATTACCGAGAAAATATTTATTAATTTCGACAACGATTGGCTAGCTAAAGGATGTTAATAGTCCAGTCAAAATACGATTAGACCTAGAAAAAATTGCAACAAAAGGTTTTATTACGTCATTGTGTTCAGAAAAATATGCTGAACAACATATCCAAATTCCGCCATTTTCCGCTATCCCTAAGTATGTTTTTTATTAACAATTTATAAACAAATTTGTTTTTCTCCACAAATACGATAAATTTCGAAATTTTTGTAGAGATCAAAGTTGCAGAACAAACAAATATCTACAAAAAATGTTGTTATAAATTTTTTGAAATATCTCATATTATTTGAGATATTTGCAATAAGAGCTACTAGGCTACGTGCGGAGCGGAGAGTTCTAACAAGCACACGGCAGTCTTAGAATTCGCCGCTCCGCTCCGCGCGTAGCCTAGTAGCTCTTGTTGCAAATATCTCAAATAATATGAGATATTTCAAAAAATTCATAAGAACATTTTTTGTAGATATTTGTTTGTTCTACAACTTTGATCTCTACAAAAATTTCGAAATTCATCGTATTTGTGGAGAAAAACGAATTTGTTTATAAATTGTTAATAAAAAACATACTTAGGGATAGCGGAAAATGGCGAAATTTGAATATGTTGTTCAGTATATTTTTCTGAACACAATGACGTAATAAAACCTTTTGTTGCAATTTTTTCTAGGTACTCCCCCTTTTTTCCGTATTTTGACTGGACATGTCAATAGCTTGATTTTAAAGAAAAAAATTTTTGTAATTTTTTTCCTCTGGTAGAGTCAAAGTATGAAGTATATACTGTAATATTGTGCTGGCGTTTTTTTTTTTAAACAATTTGGAACCTACTTGTGGCTGATTTTATGAAAAAAGGCAAAAATGCATGTAACAATTTGTTTAAACCATCGTAGAATTTTCAAAAAGTGTCGCAGAATAACGAACCAAATCGCATTAAAAAGCTGAAAGTTTCAGCTTTTCAACGATTCTTTGATCATTTTTGTACGATGATTCGTTCAAAAGATATAACATTTTTTGTGCGCGCGTGCAACGCTTCAATTTATTTGACGTCTGTCAGCGCTTACCGCGCAGCGTATATCTTGCAAAATTTATTACGTGAAAAGTATTGCTTGTACGAAAAAAACTTATAGAACATTTTTTGTAGATATTTGTCTGTTCTACAACTTTGATCTCTACAAAAATTTCAAAATTTATCGTATTTGTGGAGAAAAACGAATTTGTTTATAAATTGTTAATAAAAAACATACTTAGGGATAGCGGAAAATGGCGGAATTTGGATATGTTGTTCAGCATATTTTTCTGAACACAATGACGTAATAAAACTTTTCGTTGCAATTTTTTCTAGGTACCCCCCCTTTTTTCCGTATTTTGACTGGACTATTGTTCTTCTGGTCTTAAAAATTTTGTTCTCAGTTTTTTTTACACGATTATAAATGTGTTCTAAATCAACAATTTAGTGTTATTTTGTTAATGAAAAAATGGCTAAAATCTTTATTTTCCAAAAATTTTTTTTTTCAATATCTCTTAAAGTTTTTGACCAATCAAACTGATACTTTAGAACAATGTTTAGAACAACTAGAACAACCTGGAACAACCTTGAAAATTTTAATTTTCGAAAAATGGGGTACCAGCTAAAAAAAATTGTTTTTTTTTAATTTTTTGCGAAAATTTTTATTTTATAAATGTGATCTGGGACAATTTAGAACAAGTCTAGAACAACCTGGAACAAATTTTAGAACTTTAAAATTTCAAAAATGGGGTGCTAACTTTACGCAGGTAAAGTTTTGTAAAATCTTATAAAGACCTACACACACACACACACAACTAGGTATATATATGGAGTATATAAATATGTAAATATCACATACATAAAAAACAGATAATTATATACAATATTAACGCTTGCTTGATATATTATTAGCTCGACAAATAAAAGTCGGCGGTAAATATCAAAAGATATAAGGCGTACGAATAATACGCTAGATTTTTTAATTCATTAAATTATCAGAAAATATTAAACGATTATACGTGGCTGCTCGACGTTATTATTTTTGAGACCACATACAAGATAGATTGAAAGCGTGCGCTGTCAATTAATCAAATATGGTTAATTATTTTTCAACGTTGACAATAAAGATTGGTCTTTCATATCAGAAATGCGCGATGTTATCCGAACTAATCAGATTATTTTATCTGTATTAAAATTGCGTACGGATACATAGGCACAATGTTTATATAATTGTGTCTTTTCATAAGCTTTGCATGAGAATTGAAGAACTTTTCCAGTGAGGAAGTTGTTAGCAATTTGCAAAGTAGATTCCCAATAGCACAGATTAATAGACAGATAGCCAAAGGCCCGGGTGAAAGCGAGACCACTATTTCCGTGCTTTGATTACCGACAGATTTTGCCTCTAGGAGCGAATCCAGGCTAATTGAGGGCGAGACGGGTGAGAGGTGAGGAAAGTTTCCTTCACCCGGGCCTTTGACTATCTGTCTATTAATCTGTGCCAATAGTACGTAAAATCTTATTGTTAGTAGTATTATACTACTAGTATACATACATGCCAACAGCAGTTTTTCCAACAGATTCAAACAGAGTATTGCGGCAAATTGATGTCAACTATGTCTGTATTCAATTCGTTCTTTTATTAACAGCTCCTAGTCGATATAGGCCGGTATTCATAGTCGGATCTTATTTCAAGATCGTCTTAAGACGCTAATACGGCTCTGTGATTGGTTTATGACATCTTAAGATTGTACTTAAGACGGTCTTAAATATAAGATCCGACTATGAATACCGGCCATAATCTAGAATGTAACATATATTATGGTATACGAAATGGATCCTGCTTGATTCCTGCAGTCAATTTGCCATCATATTCTGTTATAGAATATGATAAAATGTGTAGTAGATAGTTTACAAAATCTGTTTTTGACTAATCCGACTACCTAAGTTGGCAACACTGACTGATATTCTGCTACTTTGCAAACATAACACGATGACATGACGATATCGACGAATATCGAAACCAAACAGAATTGGCGTCAAATTCTACTTTCCGCCATACTTTGTTGGCAAACTGTTTTACATTTTTACCAACATTTTGACTGAGAATATTGCAATACTACAAATCTCGCATCACAATCCGCAGCTTTTCCGGCAGAATTCATAGCGGATGCTTTCATGCAATCCCTTCCGAGACAGAGTTGGTCGCTCGAATATGCTCAAATAGTTACGCCCCTGTTCCACGTTCGCCAGCTTCCTCCCGTTCTGTTCTTCCCCCTCTTTCTCTCTGTCTCTCTGTCTCTCTTTCTCTCTCTTCCTTTCCTTCTTTATCAACGAGGCTGTCCTCTCGCGTGGCCGGATCCTGAATAATGCTGGAACAGTCACGAGTGTGACCGCCGAACGCGTTGATACGCTCACTTTAACGGGAAAGGTCGTTGTGACACTTTATAAGGATGGTGCGGAGGAACGTTCAAAGAGGACACGTGCAAGTTCTCCCGGAGCGCGGTTCCGGTAAGTTCCGCGCGCGTTGTATACGCATCCCTACGCGATCCTACGATTGCGGAAGTAGCTAATACGGCACGTTGGCGATCATTGATCCGGGAACATATGGTTGGTAACGTGTAACACTGATCCTCCTTTCGTATTGCGATCATAAAGACTTCCATTCACGTTGCGACTGTGATATGTTCAGAGAAAATTTTATTGTTAATCAAGCCCGCTTTAGATATAACTTAACGGATTCCTGTTTATAATTTTATGTAATCTTGTAATGTGTGAAAAATAAAAAAAACGGAATATGTACACATACATGAATACATATCAATACGTATCAAAATTCATGTATAAAATTATAAATAGAATTTTATAATTTTATAATCCCTTAAAAGTTGTAGGGTTTCAAGTAACGCATTAAATAGTAATATTAGTGTGACTGCAAATAACTTTGTTAATGCCAGGTAAAAATAACTTTAAAATTTTTAAATGGAAACCCCTATTTTTAATTGCATATTCTTATAGCTTACCTCGAGAGCTTTTCAAAACACTATAATAAAGTATTTTTTTATTAACTATTTTTTAAGTTATGGAGCTTGAAAGCTACGATACTGCCGGCATCAGCGTTACCCAAGATGTACCGCGTGGAGGTTGCACGGTCGGATTTACACTAGCAGAGTTGTAAATAACAATACTTTTGTGATTGAAGTTCTTAATTACTAATTATATTACATAATTTTAATTTAAATTGAGTTTAAGTACAAATGTTTTTTGAAATTGTAATTAAAGTCGTTCAATTACAAATAGGTACATTTTGAAATTGTAATTAAACTCGAATTTTATTACAATTAAAAAAGTAAAAAGAATAATTATTATTTACATTTTCCTAAATTACAAATTTTACAATCTTAATTTACATTTTTTTTGTGTGTTTGAGTGTTTTAGAGTAAATTCTGAAAGTGGTTTCCATGGACTTCTTGACAGTATGCCAATCTTTGATAGAACGCAGAAATAGCTCTACGATTTGATTCAGCAGGTATCAAGGCTGCTTCATCCCTTATTCGCTGCCTCAATTCTTGGATATTTTGAGGTTTTGTTTCGTAAACCTTACTCTTCAGATAGCCCCAAAAGTAATAATCAAGAGGAGTTAGATCTGGTGACCTAGGTGGCCAACTTTCCCCACCCTCATTTCGGTTCCTTCTTCCTATCCACCTTTGCGGGAAAACTTCATTTAAAATTCGACGTGGCCCTGCACCAAAATGAGGCGGAGCTCCATCATGCTGAAACCATATTTGCTCGAAGTTATTTGGAAAAATATTTTGTATTGCTGGAATTATTTCATCTACAAGTAATCTCTCGTACCTATGAGCATTGAGGTTGTCCTCCAAAGAAAATGGCCCTATCACATAAGCGTCTATCATGCCGCACCATACATTTATTTTTTGTGGGTATTGTGTATGACTTTCCCGCATCCAATTCGGATTTTCATCTGACCAGAGACAAAAATTTTGATTATTAACTTCTTCCGTCAATGTAAAGGTTGCCTCGTCTGTGAAAACAATTTGATAAGGAAAGTCGGGCGAGGCATCTATTCGGTCCATCATTCTTGCACAGAAGCGTATACGACGCTCATCATCTCCGTCTTGCAATTCTTGAACGTATTGCAGTTTGTATGGATGTAATTTATTTTTTTTTTAAATTCTGTGTACGGACATGGGAGCAATGTCGTGAGCTTGAGCTGCTCTATTAACAGATGTATGGGGATTTTCAATAAAAGTCTGCAGAACATCAAGTTGTTTGTCGTTATTAGTTGCAGATGATGGCCTGCCAGACCTAATGCGACTTTTTACACTACCAGTTTCTTGAAAACGTCGTACAGTTTCAGAGAGCGCTCTAGGACGCTATCACCCTACCTACGTGATTATTCGCGAGAAAAAAACACTGAACATCTTGGCGCTTGTATTTTATACCCTCTCGGAGTGTCGATCCAGTGGGAGAGGGTCAGCGCGAGGGTGGGGGAGGGAGAGGGCAATTAGGCCATTGGAGGATCCCATTGGACTCTTCCTAAGAGGGTCATCTCCAATGACCCAATCGCCTTTTCCCTCTCCCTCCCCTCGCGCTGACCCTCTCCCACTCCCTCTTTCCCCATAGGATAGGAAGACCCAAGGAGGAACCAAAATGAGGGGAGAGGATTGGCCATAACTTTTTTAATTGTAATAAAATTTGAGTTTAATTACAATTTCAAAATGTACCTATTTGTAATTGAACGACTTTAATTACAATTCCAAAAAACATTTGTACTTAAACTTAATTTAAATTAAAATTATGTAAAATAATTAGTAATTAAGAACACAATCACAAAAGTATTGTTATTTACAACTCTGCTAGTGTAAATCCGACCGTGCAACCTCCACGCGGTACATCTTGGGTAACGCTGATGCCGGCAGTATCGTAGCTTTTAAGCTCCATAACTTGAAAAATAGTTAATAAAAAAATACTTTATTATAGTGTTTTGAAAAGCTCTCGAGGTAAGCTATAAGAATATGCAATTAAAAATAGGGGTTTCCATTTAAAAATTTTAAAGTTATTTTTACCTGGCATTAACAAAGTTATTTGCAGTCACACTAATATTACTATTTAATGCGTTACTTGAAACTCTACAACTTTTGTCTAAAACATTTTTTTCTAAAATGCGTAGTTTTCGAAATATTTAGGGGTTTCCATACTTTTGGTAAACCCTGTATGTATATATATATGTATATACATATATACAGGGATCCCCATTTTATTTTTGACAGTCAAATATCTCGATATTACGTAGTTTTAGAAAAGAATGTTTCAGACAAAAGTTGTACGGTTTCAAGGGAGACATAAGATGGTGGCAGTTATTTGACTCCGGATAGTCGTTTGAAGATCACGTGAAAGTTACCTTCAATTTCTTAAATAAAACCCCCTATATTGTAGTATATCGTTTGAAAAGGCATAAAATAAGAAAAATTTTGGCGCAAGTTTGAGGTCGATACGTGGACCCGTTCGGGAGTTATATAGAGTCAAAAATTGGTTTTTTCAAACTTTGACCCTAAATAACTCCCAAACGAATCAACATATCGACCTCTGGTTTGAGCCAAAATTTTTTCTTTTTATGCTTTTTTAAACGATATACTACAATATGGGGGCTTCCACTTAAAATTTTTTAGTACCTCAGGGGGACTCAAACTCAAACATTTTAAATGGAAGCTCCCATATTTTAGTATATCATTTAAGAGGGTATAAAAAAAAAATTTGGCGCAAACCAGAGGTCGATACGTTGATTCGTTTAGAAGTTATTTAGGGTCAAAGTTCGAAAAAGCCAATTTTTGACCCTGAATAACCCTCAAACGGGTCAACGTATCGACCTCCAACTCGCGCCAAAATTTTTCTTATTTTATGCCCTTTTAAACAATATACTACAATATAGGGTGTTCCATTTAAGAAATTGAAGGTGACGTTCGCGTGACCTTCAAAGACGTATCCAAGGTCACATAATTGCCACCATTTTATGTCCCCCTTAAAACCGTACAACTTTTGTCTGAAAGATTCTTTTCTAAAGCTACGTAATATTGAGATATTTGACTGTCAAAAATAAAATGGGGCACCCTGTGGGGGAAACTGGGAACAGTTGATCCCCCTTTTGTTTTAAAGGGCTATTTTTGTCATTTTATGGTGTATCTTAAATCTAATACCATGAAATAGTTAAGAATTTAGTTGGCCCTACTCCATTATAAAGCCGTTTTTATTAATCAGTTAATACAGAAGTTATTGAACTAAAACTGCCTGGGAAAAAATGTTTATATCTAATTATATATAATTTTGTATAACTTTGTAGATATAATTATGTATGGATTTGGACTTGATCTAATTATATACAATTATATATGTATAATTATATATAATTATACATATATATAAGTTATACAATATATAATTATATATACATTATATATAAAGTCCCTCGGTATCCATCCACTGCAGAAAATTGTTATTTTTAAATGTTATTATTTTAAAGTGTGCCACTTTATTATGAGAGATAAAAGTGGACTCCACAATACAACTGATACAAAAGTTGTGCTGTACCGTGAATAATATCACTTGGCGCGAGACACTGTCGAGTCTCTTGACACCGTTTTCATACCATTGTTCGTCAAATTTTAAATACGAGAAACAGATCCCATCGGATACCATCTATCGGATAATCTGAAATAAAAAATGTAATATGTGTTGATATATGATTATATATAATCATATATAAAATATATACGTGTATAATTATATCTAATTTGACGCAATTATATATAAGTTTGTATATAATTTGATGTATCGCAACTTGAAAAAGAATTCTAACATAACTTTGCATAATTTTATATGCAGTTATAAATATTTTGATATAATTACATATAATTGTTTGCTTAAAAAAGATTTCTAATATAATGTATAATTCAATATGGGGTTATAAATATTTTGATATAATTATATATAATTATCTACTAAAAAAAGAATTGTAATATGATGTTGCATAATTTGATATGGAGTTATAAGTATCTAGATATAATTGTATATAAATAAATGTATAAATAGATCTTATTATATGTAATTATATATAATTATATATAATATGATATAATTATATATAATTAGATATAAACTTCTTTTTCCGGGTGAAAAGTGGGAAATTGTATTATGTGTCCCCTATTGAGGGTGACTTGTTCCGGCGTGTAGGATGACATGATCTATAGGGGTTGACGTCTCCCAACCTTTAATTTTTTACAATAAAACATTTAATTTTTGTAAGTAAGTTTTTATTTTAATTAGTGGTTAAACCACATTTGGCAGCATCTTTTTATTAATTTTTATAATAAAGCTTTTTATTAATTTGCATATGCTTATAAACAAAAATACTTCTTAAATCTTCTGAACGTAACAAAGTAATCTTTTGTTCTTTCATAACTAACAAGTTTGATACTTCTTAAATCTTTTGAACATGATAAAACTATATCGTACCAAGTCTCCCCACTGATATTAGATTATAATTTTATGTCAATACTTAAATACGACACACGTATTTCTATGACTTACTGTAAAATAAACTATCTATTAGACATGCAAACAAATGCGTATTTGTAAAATATCACTATCCATTACCTAATTCAAGAAAAACAGTGGGAAAAAACTCATTAAAAAGAAGTACGAAATCAGCAAATCACAAAACCGCCCGCCATACGCAAACGTTACGCACGTGGCAAATATCACTACTACGTGAAGTTAAGTCATGTCATAGACAACCAGTGTTGCTAGTTGAATCAAATAGTTATAGAAATATATAGTTCATACTTATATAATTCACAGAAGTACCGTAAAATCGATGTACCATGTCTCCCATAGGGATCAACTGTCCCCAGTTTTCCCTACATGTTTTTTATTATAGGTAATATGTAATATACATTATGTAATATATGTAAATACATATATAATATATTATGTATATTATGTACATATATAGTATGTGTGTATAATAAAAATTCTTTTTTATATAATCGTCTACATTTAATCGGTTTTATTAAACTGTACTTTTGAAGTTGAATGAACCAGTTATCGATGGGAACTCGTTTTAGTTACAACTCTCCACACACAAACCGGTTAATATTTGTCTAGTAATAGCTACGTTAACATATTGTGCATTGTAGTATTAACTATCAATGTTCAGTCTCATTGCATAATAATACATAAAACATAATAGTACCTATCGTATATGTATAATTCATAATGGTAACAATAATATAATATATTTTATTTAATATTATTATATAATATATCATCTTTCGTACAGGGTGTCTTAAAAATTTTTTAAACATTCTTTAACCAACTTAAAATCATTCTTTTTTTTATAAAAAAAATGATAACATTACAATAATCTTGTGTTAAAGAAAGAAAAAAAGGTTTTTTAAGAATTAAACCTTAGGATTTTTTAGTAATTATGCACAAAAAGGTCCCACCTTCATATCTATATAATGTTTGTTGCTATGAATACCTTGAGTCATGCTAAGTATTTCCCAACAAGAAACACGTGGCGCTTGTAATCACTCGCGGAAATATAGCGACTGGAAATTGTAATCGGTAAATATACCGAAGAAGAGAAGAGACCTAAACGACTAATATACCAAAGTACATGCGTGTGCGGGAGGTTCCGCCCCCCGGACCCCCCTACAGGGGCGAAGCCCCCTCGCCCACGCATATGCTTTGTAAAATAAAGCGAAGTCCACCCTACACCAACGGGTACATTATCGGGGCAGGCTCCCTCCATCGATATATTTGCCAAATACGATTTCTAGTCGCTATTGGCAACGGACATGATGACGTAGCTGGCCACGCCCGTTCTCAATATCTCCGCGAGTAATTACAAGCGCCACGTGTTTCTTGTTGGAAAATACTCAGCATGACTCAAGGTATACATAGTAACAAACATTACATAGATACGAAGGAATTACCAAGATTTTTAATAGAATTTACTTTAATAGAATTTAGACTTAATTATAAAGATACAATGCTATAAATTTAAAAAAAATAAGTAAAATAAAAGATCTTTTTTCGTTAATATAATTATTTAAAAAAAATTAATTAATTTCAAAGAATCTGTTTAAACGTTTTAATATTCTAGTTTTCAGAGGCACTTTTTGTGTATAACAAAAATTAATTCTACGTAAAAAATAATTTTCATAGAATATACGTTATTTTTATAGAAGAGATAAATGTTAAAATTATATAATAACCATTTTATTTTATAAACATAATTTCTATTATCATCCTTTAATTCTTGTAATACAATATTTTTATTTATTCACGGCATTTGTAATAAGTTGTATTAAAAATTACAGACAAATAATAAACATCAAAAATACTAAAAATAAAAATTAATTAACATTAATTTTCATTCAAATTGTGAACGTTTCTTATCATGTTTTATCTTATCCACATTTCGGTGCAAGATATTTGATGTTCCAATTAAGTCACCAGGCACACTTCACATATCACATATTTGTTGCGTATTTTTGCATATCAATTATTTTCAAGCGACGTATCTTCTTCGATAATTCACATTGAGACGCGTGATATGCGAATTACGCATTGCAGAGATTTTACGAGAAAATTCGAAGTTACTCGATAGCATTATAAAACATAGGCGCCCTTACAACTTTTTTCAAGGGTGGGGGGGGGGGGCAGAGTGTAAATATACTTAGGGGTACCATTTGTGTTCAGGTTGTGAAGGACTAGGGGAGTTAAGAAATAAGATACTTTATTTGGTATAAAATTGGTCTAACGATAAAAAATACTTTTTTAGAAAAGACAAAGGACCACGCACTAATTATATGGAAAAAGTGGCCACCGTTAAAATCGACGAAAACTACGGAAAACTGTAGTTTGTGTGATGCCGATGAAAAGTTCAAATCCGCACAACCCTCAAAATATGCTAGTTTTTAAGCTACGAGCCTATAAAGGTAATATTGGTGGTATAAAACGTACACATATTATACATAGTATACCCACTCTTAGTGTTACCCAAGATCAACCAGCGTGGAGGTGGTGAGTGTCTGATCTCCTTTTTTGTTCTTGTTTTTATTTTTTAAATTTTTTAACATTTTTTATTTTTTAATATTTTTTATTTTTTTTATTTTTTTATCTTATAGTGTTTTTCAATTGGCAAATCAAGGAGTTTGAGACAATAGAAAAACACTATAAGATAAAAAATAAAAAAAATAAAAAATATTAAAAAATAAAAAATATTTAAAAAATATTAAAAAAATAAAAACAAGAACAAAAAAGGAGATCAGACACTCACCACCTCCACGCTGGTTGATCTTGGGTAACACTAAGAGTGGGTATACTATGTATAATATGTGTACGTTTTATACCACCAATATTACCTTTATAGGCTCGTAGCTTAAAAACTAGCATATTTTGAGGGTTGTGCGGATTTGAACTTTTCATCGGCATCACACAAACTACAGTTTTCCGTAGTTTTCGTCGATTTTAACGGTGGCCACTTTTTCCATATGATTAGTGCGTGGTCCTTTCAAATTTCTTGAATTTCTTGACTTCTAAGAGGTCGATTACGTATCTTGAACCCCGAAAGTAAAAATTACAAAAGTGAGGAAATTCATTAGAGATATCTATGATTTTATTTATCGAAATCTAGTAAATCTGTTCACCTTTGTAATTTTCACCTCGTAAGATACACATTCGACCCCTAGAAGACAAAATACTATCGATGAGTTTGCTCATTTAAAAAAGGAAGCAGTTTCCATGCATATGGAATTATTCGATTTATGTATCTATACTAAGGTTCCAAACAAACGTACATATTTTCAAATAATACCTTCTAAAGAAATATTTATGCAGACCCGGGAAAAAATGTTTATATCTAATTATATATAATTTTGTATAACTTTATAGATATAATTATGTATGGATTTTGACCTGATCTAATTATGTATAATTATATACAATTATATATAATTATATACAATTATATATAACTATATATAACTATATATAATTATATATAATTATGTATAGTTATATATAAAGTCCCTCGGTATCCATCCATTGCAGAAAATTGTTATTTTTAAATATTATTATTTTAAAGTGTGCCACTTTTTTATAAGAGTAAAAAGTGGACTCCACAATACAACTGATACAAAAGTTGTGCTGTACCGTGATTTATATCACTTGGCGCGAGACACTGTCGAGTCTCTAGACACCGTTTTTATACCATTGTTCGTTAAATTTTAAACACGAGAAACAGATCCCATTGGATGCCATCTATCGGATAATCTGAAATTAAAAATGTAATGTGTTGATATATGATTATATATAATCATATATAAAATATATACGTGTATAATTATATCTAATTTGACGCAATTATATATAAGTGTATATAATTTGATGTATCGGAATTAACTTGAAAAAGAATTCTAATATAACTGCATAATTTGATATAAAGTTATACATATTTTGATATAATTAAATATAATTATTTGCTTAAAAAAGATTTCTAATATAATGTTGTATAATTCTATATAAGGTTATAAATATTTTGATATAATTATATATTATTATCTACTCAAAAAAGAATTGTAATATAATGTTGCATAATTTGATGTGTAGTTATAAATATTTAGATATAATTGTATATAATTGAATGTATAAATAGATCTTATTATATGTAATTATATATAATGTAATATAATTATATATAATTAGATATAAATTTTTTTTCCCGGGGATTTTTATTTATAATTGAATAAATTTCAAACAAAAAGGTATCTGGTTATCAACACTGATCTATATAACTGACGCGGAGATTAGAACAGGAGAACGATCAACTAAAATTTAAATGTCCGTAAAATGGTGTAAACTTTACAGAGGGCGCATATGACGCTGTGATACTAGAATTCCTATAATGCGGTTCTCCGTGAATGTGGTATAAATCAAGAGACACGGTAGTGTCACGCGCCAAGTACGCGCGGAGCCAGACCCCGTGTCTCTATATACGTGACTCGACGATTTGTGAGTACCCGAGATTTTGAGATCTTGATAACCAGTGAAAGAATGAAGTTCTAACTAGGCTTAATGGATAGCTTGGACCAAATTTATATAATAAAAGTATTTTTATTTTTCTCCTACGTGCCCTACGAGCGAAGATATTACGATGCAAAGTATAAAGTGTGAAATTTTCAATTAAGAAACGTTATCATCGTCCCGGACCGTCTCGTTCACATTCTCGCCACGGCGCGCCGCGGCGCTAGTGTTCCGTGTAACTTTCACATACTTGACGTTATGCGGCGCTATTTTCCATTAGAGTAGCGAAGTATCGCCAGCGGTGCACTCGGTACAGTAAGTGCAGTCGCACTGCCGGCGGTGTGTGACAGCGCAGAGCGATATAACCTACGCGGCTGGATCGACTCGTGCTTTGCGCGATATATTAAGATACGTCGTCGTCTCTCAGATCAGAAACTTTTATATACTTCGACTGCATATCTTCATTGTCGGTAAATTAGATTTCCTCTAAATAAATTGCGTTCGCGAGAGAGATCGATCGAGTCATCATCATCACACGCGTCAAAGTGAGTGAGGTTAACGTGTCATGTCATATTGACACCGCAGGGAGGATTTATTTGCACAATCCTTTGGGCTTATAAATAAATCGCGTTCGCGAGAGAGAGCTAGATCGCCAGTCTCGAGCGTCTCCAAGGCAACGGAAGAGATAGCATGTTTATGTGTAGTCACGTGACTGACGTGTACGTCAGTCGTTCAGTATGCGCGAGGCTGCGTTCACATTTATTGTAATGTTAAGCTCCTTACGACGATCGTAACGCTTGACAGCTATCGTAACCTCATCATATGAGTTGACTCAACTTGAACTTGGAAGATTGTGACACTTGTCTAGCGTTACAACAGTATAACCTAACATGTCAGCCTTCTCGACGCGCGAAGAAAAGTGTATTTATAGTTAGATATATTAACATAGATATATTGTTTACGACAATTTCTTTGCTTACGACCACGATTGCAGCGTTACGATTGTAAGCTCATTACGACGATCGTAACGCTCGTTGTGACAGTTATCGTATGAATTATTAAGGTGCGTCTACATCTATCGTAATGCTGCGATCGTGGTCGTAAGCAAAGAAGCTCTCGTAAACACTAAACAATATATCTGTGTTAATATATCTATAAAGAGAAAGCTTTGTTTTCATAAACTTCGTATATGGACCTTTGATCGTATATAAAGCTAGGTCTAATCAACCAAATATTAAAGAAAAATATATGAAATAGGGGTAGAAAAGACCAAAGAAAAAATTGTTTTTTAGTTTTTGATGCCAATGTGTTCAGAATGTTCTAAAACGTCGAAAAATTGCCTTTAGAAAAAATGTCCGTATGTATGTATGTATGTGCAGATTTGATGTCTGTGATTGCTCTAACTTCCGCAAATATTGAGATATCGGGCTGTTTTTTTTTTTAATCGATAGAGCATCATTCAAGGAAGGTTGGTATTGAATTTGGCGATGATCGGTAAAGGGGTTCTTTTTAAAAGAATTTTTAAATTTTTTTAGAAATGTCCGTGGTTGCTTTACTTCCGCAAATATTGAGATATCGGTTTTTTTTTTTTTAATCGATAGAGTATCATTCAAGGAAGGTTGGTATTGAATTTGGCGATAATCGGTAAAGGGGTTTTTTTTATAAAAATTTTTAAATTTTTTTAGAAATGTCCGTGGTTGCTTTAACTTCCGCAAATATTGAGATATTGGGTTGTTTTTTTTTTAATCGATAGAGTATCATTCAAAGAAGGTTGGTATTAAATTTGGCGATGATCGGTGAAGGGGTTCTTTTTAAAAAAAAATTTGAGTTTTTTTAGAAATGTTCGTGGTTGCATTAACTTCAGCAAATATTGAGATATCGGGCCGATTTTTTTTTTAATCAATAAAGTATCATTTAAGAAAGGTTGATATTGAATTTGGTGATAATCGGTAAAAGGGTTCTTTTTTTAAAAAATTTTTAATTTTTTTAGAAATGTCCCTGGTTGCTCCTTTTGCACAGTTACTCTTTACATCCTTGCGCAAAACATAGGCTACTACGGAATCTCGATTATTCACTTACCGATCAGCTACTTTATTCCTTGGTTTTTCCGGGCGTTTTTTCGGGACTTTCGAGATTGCTCGCTCGCGATGTACGCACAAAACTTCGATATTTCACTTACCGATTACCGATTTTATCCCTTTGTTTTCCCGGGCGTATTTTAAGTCTGTTTGTTCTTTATACACTCATAAACTATTCGACCGATCTGAACCAACTCTTGCACAATTACTCTTTACATCCTTGCGCAAAACATAGGTTACTACGGAACCCCGATATTTCACTTACCGATCAGCGTCTTCATCCTTTGATTTTTCAGGGCGTTTTTTCGGGAATTTCGAGATTGCTCGCTCGCGATGTACACAGAACCTCGATATTTTACTTACCGATTACCGATTTTATCCCTTGGTTTTCCCGGACATTTTTAAAGTGAAATATTGAAGTTCTGTGTACATCGCAAGCGAGCAATCTCGAAATTCCTGAAAAAACGCCCGGGAAAACCAAGGGATGATTACAGTATTTGTTGAATACTATTCCTTATTTAAATTTAATTTCAATCTCAAATTGAATTTTTGCAATAGGTTTTACAAAAAATATTGTAAGTATGTGGTATTTGCGAAAGACAACAAATTATGTTACATGCGAGCAAACAATCTCGAAATTCCCGAAAAAACGCCCGGCAAAAACCAAGGGATGAAGTCGCTGATCGGTAAGTGAAATATCTGAAAAGCAGAAATGACTCAATAGCGTGAAACTCGAGTAGAAAAAGACCGGTTACGACATGTTCAATTAAGGAAAACGTTTATGCGGTTCGATTTGAAATTAGAGGAATTTAGTTATGATCCAAATTACGAATATAAATTTTTTCCGTAAGTAATAATTGGGAAAATGGATGCAATATGTGATCATTGTCAAGCCAAAAAGTTTAAAACTTAAGCACCTGGAATGTGTTGTTCAAACGGAAAAGTTAAACTACCACCTTTAAATCAACCACTCGACACACTCCTTATGTTTGTCCACAATATGGATATTGAAACACAAATGAACCCCGAAAGCACACGATATTCTATGGACGTCCATTGGAGTCCACTTAAAGTTCCTGGGCTTCAAATGGACTCCAATGGACGTCCATAGGATATCGTGTGCTGTCGGGAAAGTTGTTTGAAGAAAAACGACCTCCGGGCGAAGCCCGGGTAACCAGCTAGTTATTTAATTAATACTAAACATAAAATTTTTAGTCCATATTTATGTAAATAAAACTTATTAATGACAATAATTAAAAAGTAAAACAAATTCTATTATATTCTTCAGTCATTTCTACCCCTATTTTATATATAATTCTTCAAGATTTGGTTGATTAGACTCAGCTTTATAAAGCTTCTATGTATGTACGAATTCTTCGAAATTTGAAATGTGTGTAACACAAGAATTGATCAATCAAATTTTAAAGAATTATATATGAAATAGAGGTAAAAAAGACTGAAAAATATAATAAAATTAGAAATAGCACGATATCTCAAAATTAATGGAAATTAGAGCAACATTTAAATCTTAACGAATAATATATGAAATAGGGGTAGAAAAGACTGAAGAATATAACTAATCAACCAAATCTTAAAGAATTATATATGAAATAGGGGCAGAAAAAACTGAAAAATATAAGAAAATTAGAAATAGCCCGATATCTCAAAATTTGTGGAAATTAGAGCATATTTTAAAATTTCAACCTTTAAGGGCTACATCTCAAGTCTCAATATTTTAAAAAATTTTAAATTTTTTTATAAATGTTTGTGGTTGCTCTAACTTCCGCAAATATTGAGATATCGGGCTGTTTTTTTTTTTAATCGATAGAGCATCATTCAAGGAAGTCTTAATAATTGAGACTTCAAAAAATGATTTTTTAGGATAATAAAAAAAGTGAGCAAGTAGAAACTTGCACATTGCTTCCATATAGCTATTAAGTGTGCAAGTAGAAACTTGCACATTGCTTCCTCATAGCTTTTAAGTGTGCAAGTAGTAACTTGCACATTGCTTCCTCATAGCTTTAAAGTGTGCAAATTGAAACTTGCACATTGCTTCCTCATAGCTTTAAAGTGTGCAAGTAGAAACTTGCACATTGCTTCCTCATAGTTTTTAAGTGTGCAAGTAGAAACTTGCACATTGCTTCCTCATAGTTTTTAAGTGAGCAAGTAGAAACTTGCACATTGTTTTCTCATAGTTTTTAAGTGAGCCAGTAGAAACTTGCACATTGCTTTCTCATAGTTTTTAAGTGAGCCAGTAGAAACTTGCACATTGCTTAATCAACATTTTATTTCGCTTATAAAGCTTCCTCTATGAGGAAGCCAAATTAAAGAATATTTACTAATAATTGTACATCAAATAAAAATCAAGCTTCCTCATAGAGGAAGCTTTATAAGCGAAATAAAATGTTGATTAAGTAATGTGCAAGTTTCTACTTGCTCACTTAAAAATTATGAGAAAGCAATGCGCAAGTTTCTACTGGCTCACTTAAAAACTATGAGAAAACAATGTGCAAGTTTCTACTTGCTCACTTTTTTCTTACCTTTTTGTAAAAGGTAATTTTGTACGGTTGAATTAAACACGCAAAAAATATCATTTTATTTTATTTTATTTTTTGCTGTTTTTAGCTGAAGCAGTAGGATAACAGAAAAAGCGTATGCATCTGTTTTAAACCATCTTTTCTTCTAATACACACATTTATTATCTTTTGATATAAAAATTTTTATTATTTGTCATAATTGTATATAATAATAATAATAGATCTGGGGGGTGGTCCTCCGTCGAAGACCCACCAGCGTCACTCATAATTGTCAGACCAGGTCCATTGTGCCTCCCCACCATAACAACAGCAGCCGCAGTTTAAGGGAGACCTGTCAATTCCCAGAAGCAAAGCAGGTCCCAAACTGGTAACTGTCCTATCTGCTCGGGCTCTAGAAAAGCTGAGCCCAGTGTTAAAAGTTGTCGCCTGGCATATGCCGGGCACTGACCAAGAATGTGGAGGCTTGTTTCCTCCTCTTCCCCACATAGCCTGCAATCGGGTATATTGCTACAACCCAACTCGTGCATGTGGTAGTTCAGGACGACATGACCTGTCAGCAACTGCACCGTTAGTCTGGCGTTCTTCCTGTTCAGTGATCTTATGCTTCCCGCCAGTCCCTCCTTGGGGGAATCCCCCAGAAGAGCCCGGGCCTGTCTGCATTTGATCCTGGTTTTTTCTCTCCAATAATCAAGATGCTGGTTTCTCAGCTAGCCCTGGATTTTCTTCCTACCTAAACAGTAGGGAACACCGACGGCCGGCTCCGGCCCCAGCAATCTTGTCGCCGACCCTGCCTTAGCAAGTTGGTCGGCAATTTCGTTATTTTTGATCCCTGAGTGGCCAGGGACCCATGTTAAGATAACCTCCATTGCCAGCCATTAGTCGAGCCTCAACGCCTCTGACCGTCACACAGGCTTTGGGTCGTTGTTCTGACGGGGCCTTAAATAGCCTCCCGCAATCCGCCAAACCCCTGACACAGCCTCGGACCAACCAAGGTTTTTGAATTAGTGAAATGGCTGTGTGCACTCCAGCTTGGCGCCTGGCAAGAACAGCCGAGGCTCCCCTGCTGTGGTGCAAGTTAATTTGGGTGAAGACCACCTCAGTCAGGCCCATCTTAGGACGTGACCATTGGATCGGGCTTCTTCTTACCCGTCTCCTTACCCTGGGATGTACCACTCACCTTAAAGGTGACTTGGTCCATCCCTAGGTAAAGTTTAAAGTCTAGTGTCCTCAATTTGAGGACTCTGGGATACCGAGAACCAGGTTCCTACCTTCGTTGGTAGCCCCTATGTTCTCGGCAAATACTCTCCAGCCCATCGCGCCAAGTTTTGGGTTCTGCCGCTCGAGCCGCGCAATGGCCGCAGCCGCGCCCTCGGGAGGTCGCGGAACTCAGACTACGAACCTATACTGCTTCTGCAGCACCTCCAGGCCCATCACACTAAGCTTGGCGCTTTCCCACGGCGCAATGTTGCCAATCCGGTCTTCTAACCATTTCAGCGTCACCGTGTCCGTGCATCTTACGATCGCCGCACCTGCCTTCAGATGGGTACCGCGGAATTTGGGCACAGGACCCTTTTGGATCCCATCGATCTCTTTCGAGACCGCCCCCTTCAGCAGCGTCAACTACTCGGCAGTCAACACCGCCTCCGGGTAGCCCTTCGCCACGATCACCCTCGTCAGGGGGTCGGCGACGCTAGCATAGGCCCCAGTTCCTTGAGTCCTGTTTTTTGTTGCCCCTTCCGCTGATGGGGGGTCTCATTGGAGCCCATCCGGCGCTTGTTACCGGTGTGCTCCTGAGACCCCCTACATGGCGTTTTGGGGGTATTCAAAGCTTTTGAGGTATGAGGGAGTTCAGCCTGAGCTTTCTCCCTCTCCCTCTTAGCTCTCCTTTTCATGGCGCCGCTGCGGTTCCTCCTAGGAGGGCCCGAAGCCTCCGCCGTCTTTTTGTCTGCAGCGGCGATGCTTTTGGAGCCCGTTGGGGCCCGTCCGGCAATCGCCACCGCATCATCTCCTCCAGAGTTCTCCAGTGAGACCTCCATCGGGATGGTTTCAGAATTTGTATTAGAATTTGTTGCTTCCATTCTTTTCCCATGAGTAGCTAGCGAAATATCGGTCCACCCATGCAGATCCCCGCATGCATGGGTAAGGCTAACTACTCTGGGGTTTCGCCCGGTTCCCCAGAGGGAAACGCTCGTTTAAGACGCTGCACCCTCAGCGCCACGCAGCCCTCGCCACGGTAGCTTCCAGCTTGGCTTAGGGAGCTGGTCCACAACGACAGCCTTTCCCTTCCTAGACGGGGTTTTACACCCGTCGGAGCAGATTATAGCACGCCGTTACCCGGGCGCACCACAGCATGCGGGGGTTTAGGCCCTGGCCAGAGCGCATTCCCCCCCGGGCGTCCTTCTATCCGCCACCTGGAGACGCGCTCGATAGGTAGCTCCACCTACGGGATAATTGTATATAAATATAGTTAAATTTTTTGAATAATTTATTAACTTTTATTAAAATTTTGTTATACAAATATAAATTTTTCAAATTGTAAATTGAGATGATAAATTAATTCATGTTTGTTACGATGTAATTAGTATGATTTGGCATTTATATATAATATATAATAAGATATATTTGGGGTCAGTTTTTCAATAGTCGTTTAAACTGAAGTTTAGCTAAACTCACTCTTTATCTTTTTCTAAAAAGAATAGTTAGAAAGAGACAAAGAGTGAGTTAAGCTAAGATTAAGGTTAAGCGACTATTAAAAAACTGGCCTTTAATGTTATAAAATATAATTATGCAATGTCACAATTTAATATATAATTATGATATTGAAAGAGATAATAAATGTGTGTGTTAGAAGAAAAGATAGTTTAAAACAGACGCAGACGCTTTTTCTGTTATCCTACCGCTTATGAATCAGCTAAGAACGGCTAAACATTTTCTTATTTTCCATTTTTAGTTTATATGATTTATAGAATTTATTAATAAAATTATTGAACTGTCACATTCAGTGAAGTGTCGTCACTTCAGTCTCTCTCTTAACAGTGCTGCTGCGAGTGACGAAAATTATAACTAGATCTTTACACTAGTTGTTTTACGTCCACAAAAATATCTCGAAAACGTATGCAGATTGTTCTCCTGTTCTCTAATCTCCGTGATAACTGGATTGCCGATCGGCTTTGTCTGTAGTAGAGTCCCTAGGAACTCTAGTCTGTAGGACTTACAATTAGTAGCGTCCCCAAATGTACGCCGCCATCTTAGCCGGCAATTTATCCTTGAGCGCGGAAAATTCAAATAAGTTTGATTAAAACTTACGTTTACGTAACGTTTTTGCTGTTATTTTATTATCTTGTTTTTTGTTATTTTTTCACCATTGTGAAAAAATAAATTATTTATAAATAAATACATTAAAGTGCTTAAAAGTGTTTTCACGCGCTCCACCCGACAGAGCACCACCACGCATGCGTGTACCTCGGGCGTGTAAAATGGCGGACCTTCACTGGGTACATCGCCAGAAGACCTATCGGCAATTAATGTTATATAGATCAGTGGGTTATCAATCATAAAATCATTCTAAATAGACAAAATTAAACTTCAGGGGGGCATATGCCCTTGCCCCCTTCATGGGCGCCCATGTTATAAAACCGAAGGTTTTTTTTCAGTTACCGCATTAGAAGAAATGCGAAGGGGAATGCGAGTTCTTTAGTTTCTAGATAGATCAATGCTACATCTACAAAAACAAACATAAAGTTAAATAAAAGTAAATCACACAGTTTCATAGCTAGTCATTATTATTAATTTGTTAAGCTTCAGTTGTCCCACGTTACGTGTGCAAAATTGACTTATCTGCAGATAACACTGGATATTCTGTGCATCTGTGCAAATATTATTTTATGTTTACAGATACAAAAGTTTTATACATCCGAAGTTACAGATGTATAAAATGTACAAAAAGGATTATTTACAGAAATATAATAATCATTAATCATGATTATTCGAAGATTTCTCGGTTGGCATCTTTTTTGTAAAGATTGTCGGACTTCTATCCTGAATACCATTTTTAAAAGAATATTTGAATGGATTGTTATCACTCATTGACATTTCTACGGTAAACTTTACTTTTTATAAAAAACTTCTATTGAAACGAGATCCGGTGTAAAATTAATTTTAAAATTATAATTGGAGGATCTGATAACGCAAACAGCGATGTAAATGTGTGTGTCATGGAACTGATGTTTATCATTATTATCAACAGAAAAATTATTTAAACATGAATCATACACGAACACTCATATTAAAAAATACGTTCTTAATTTTCCAACAATGTTAAATTGAAAGAAATTAGCGGTTATTATTGTCGGATGAGGTATATTAAGCTGATTTTTTTGTCCTTTTTGCTTCCTCATTGAGGAAGCTTTTTTAATCTTTTTTGTAACGTCCTTATTGTGATTTCTGTTTACAGTGGCAGCTCTGATATACTGGCGCGATCCGAAAAAATCGGGGATCGTTTTCGGCACGATACTAGGCGTACTCCTGTCGTTGGCCTATTTCAGTTTGATTAGCGTGCTGGCTTATATGTCGCTTCTCGCTCTTAGCGGAACCATTCTTTTCCGTATCTACAAAACTGTTCTTCAAGCAGTTCAGAAAACTTCAGACGGCCATCCATTCAAGTAAGTATATAATGAGAAAACCTTTTAGGAACATTATGTATACATATAAGTATCCTTCTGTGTTGGTGTTGATGTTTAGTTTAACGAATCTTTAATACGGTATAGATAACTTTTTATATATGCTATTAACCCTCAAAACGGACTCATGGATCTTTCGTGCCCTAGCGCGAATACCATGCTAACATATAATTGCTTCTCAAAAAACAATAAAAATCAAATATTTAAAATAAACTTTTTGCCAACTTCATTATTTTGACATTTAACTAACACTTAAATGAAGTTATGTGAATTTTTCAGAATTTTTTGAGCGCATTAACATTATTTAATAACGCGCCGGCACGAGAGAGACCCATGAGTTCGTTTTATGTTGACGGAAAGCAATAGTCCGTTTTGGGGGTTAATAATGCAATGTGTGTTCCTATATATATAATAGTACTATAAAGTTTTTTAAATATTATGAAAGAATAAATATAAGTATGCACATATGTATAATAACGTAAACGCAAATAAAGTAAAAAGTTAATATAGTAGGTATAGCTAAGAGTGAAAATTTGAATACTAATATACTTATAGAGTACTCAAATATTTGAATACTCTATAAATAGTAGATATAATAAATAATGCAGTATTAAATACCATATTAATTATTATTAATATACCTACAAATATATATGTGTGTAAATATACTAATATACAATATAGTTAATAAAACTATAATAATACTATATTAACTTTTTCAAAAACGTTAATATAGTATTATTATAGTAATATTAAAATATTTAAAATGTTGAAACAACCTAATCTTATCTTACGATAATTTCGCATAAACTTTGCTTTAATCATCTGTATTGCAGGGATATTCTTGATCTGGATCTGGCATTACCAGCTGGGAAAGTGCACGAAGTCGCGGATGTCGCGGTTGCACACGCTAATGCTGCCGTTAGTGAGCTGCGCCGACTTTTCCTCGTTGAAGATTTCGTCGATTCTCTCAAGTTTGGCGTTTTGCTATGGTGTCTCACCTACGTGGGTTCTTGGTTTAATGGCATGACTCTCATTATAATTGGTAAATTTCCTTGCATGTTGTACAGTATTGTTCTATATCTCGCGACTGTACATAGAGTCAATTTGACGATTAATTTTACTTTATTTTTCAGGAGTGGTTGCTCTCTTTACGCTGCCTAAGGTTTATGAAACAAACCAGGAACAGATCGACCAGAATTTGACCTTGGTGCAGGCGAAGATAAACGAAATTACCGCCAAGTAAGTTAAGCGGAGATTTGCAGTTTATGAAAAACTTTACGAAAAAGATCTAAAACGCAATGCAACAAATTTTTGTTTATTTATTACGCAAAAATTAAAAATACATCGCATTATGTAAGCCTTCAGTTAAAATAAATTTAACTGAAGGCTTACATAATGTGATGTATTTTTAATTTTTGCGTAATAAATAAACAAAAATTTGTTGCATTGCTTTATTTATTCGTCTTAAAGTATTACATGTAAACTAATTTGAATAAATTATAATTGCGCACCAATTACCGCGCGTTGGCTCTAGTTCCTATTTTAGTATTATTTTATTAAATTTATTTTAACACATACACAGTTGTGTTCTAATTCTACAGGGTGTACCAGACCTACCGTATCACCCGTTAATGGCAGATTCCTGAGATCATTTGGAGACAAAAATCCTAATGCCAAAATGTCGAGGCTGCCAAATTGTCATCCCGATATTCGTCGGTCTTGCAATCAGTGTACAAAGAAATAAAGTGAATAATAATTTCAAATATTTCTATCGAGTTGAGTCAAGTGTGGAAGAACTGTTTTGACATGCGACGTCCCTGAGTACATAAAATTTCGACAAGCACACTAGTGAATTTTAAACCTTTCCCGTTTAAACACTGTAGCAGCCTCGACATTTTGGCATTAGGATTTTTGTCTCCAAATAATCTCAGGAATCTGCCATTAACGGGTGATACGGTAGGTCTGGCACACCCTGTACATTATAAAAAGTTATATGCTTTTGTGACAAGAATTGAAATGGTATTATTCTGTCGAATTCAAATTCGTAATTGATTTTTATCGTTATTATTACACGTTTATAACAAAGAAAATGCGACAAACAAAGTAAAGACTATTCTATTTTTAGTCAACAGAATTGCGCAAAGAGAATAAAAGCGTCGCACTTTTTTTATCGCCTTTCGTATCTTTCGCCACAATGTTTCTTAAACTTGACTGGTTGTTTTAGAGTAAAGGCGGCAATCCCTCTTGGCAAGAAGGCTGAGCCGGCGAAGGAAGAATAAGGGAGACACGAGTGGCGATAGTCCAACGGACAGCCGAGACAGCAGATATAGAAAAGATTAAGCAAACAAAGCAAACGAGAGAAATGTGAATAGTGAGAGAAGAGTTTGAGAGCGCGCGTGCGAGCAGATCAATACACAACCGAGAGGAGACTTGCATCCAACGAAGATTGAGCCCAATAATCACGCGGGTGGTGGGAGCTGTTAGCGGTATCTTTACGAGTCTGTCCGCCGTATTTCCAGAGAAGAATATCAATTTCTCTCGAGGCACAAAACGGTTGACGAAGTCAAACGGCCGCGCACGTGTACATCGACATTCTAATCACGAGAGCAATTCTTATCGAGGAGTAAACACCGCGAGAGAAAAAAAGAAAGATAGAGAAAAGCAACAATTAGTAATTAATTAATCGTTTATTATTACGGTAAAAAAAGCGACGGCATGTTTTCGGTCAGCCAACAGTGCAATGTGCGCGGGGCTGCTCTCGAGGATTGGATCAGCCCTCCGCCTCTCCCTTCCCCCCTTTTTCGACGTTAGACTCTTTAACAAATTGTTTTACGGTTATTATAAACTTCGTGTTTTTACCTACCCGATGATGTCCTTTGTTTTCCTCTTTGCGAAGAGAGAAAAGAATGAAAGAGGGAAAGAGAGAGTGAAAGTGGAAGAATGAATGCCTATGAATACGCGTGAGAGAAAGAGAGAGAGAGAGAGAGCGAGAGCGAGAGAGAGAGCGAGAGAGAGAGAGAGAGAGAGAGAGAGAGAGAGAGAGAGAGAGAGAGAGAGAGAGAGAGAGAGAGAGAGAGAGAGAGAGAGAGAATGAGCAATAAGGCTGTATGTGATTTATCTTAGTCCCGTCTTCGTCGGAACGTCGTATTTCGATTAGCTTGGATCATTGTTTCGCGGATCGAACGCCACTAAAATAATTGAGTCGCATCGCAGCGAGATATAATGAAAAATGGGGGTGTCGAAAGATAGTGATACTTCAAAGATTTAATGGACAGGAAAGAGTGATGAATAATGTCTAGCACATAAATAGAATCGTTTATCCCTCAGCGATAAAGATCTTAAAGTAATTATCTAATTTACACCGATATCCCCCATCATCTCAATGTTTTTAAGTTGTGTTTAGGAGAATTGAATGGAAGTTTAATGACGAATTAAATCATGCAGAATCGTATATATTGTATCTGTCTCTCAATGACGTTGACGTTTGCATAATATTATTGCTACTGCATCATTAATTGTAATTATACCGTTATATACGCACACGCATTTTATATATATATACATCGTATATGCTTCTACTCGTGTGCGTATGTATATGTGTACAAACGCGCATGTGTGTATATATGTGAATGGAAAGGATGGTTATCGAAGAAGATGATAATAACATGGCACGAAATATATTTAAACGATAAACGATAAAGATGCAACTTTATATCATAATATCTAATATTATAGTTATCGAGAACACGTGTTTTTATCGGGACCGATGGCAAAATGTTAAGAATGTGAAATGTAACATGCATATAATATGCTTCTTGTCGTTTTCATTATTCTGCATCTGCATCCGTATCCGCATTAATTTATAAATAAATGATATTAAATAAAATAACCGCTGTTCTTTTCGCATTTATCTCTTACGTCTCCTATATCTCTTTGAGATATTTTTCCCAATATAAACACATGGGTTTTGGGATAATTTTTAAAATGTCTAATGTGCGCGCTGTAAATACTATTACACGCATTTAATATGGTAAATTTTTAAATTTATAATGGTAAGATTTTCTTTTTAGTTTTGAATGCGAGTCAGTTTTGTAGAAAAGCTTTTTCAAATTAAAAAATTTATATTTTTTAAAATAAGTACGTAATAAACACTAATGTTAACTCGTCCAAAAATCATGCTCTTTGTTCAAATCTAATCCAGTTATTGTTAATTAAAACTATATTTTTTTATATATTTGAACTTCCTCCTTTCTTCCTTCAAAGCTTTTTGACGAGAAAGAAATTGATTTTTAAAGTTTGGCATTATTCAGTGATTGAAAATTATAAAACAGTTAAATAATCTAGAGAATGTAAAATTAAGAGTATGGTTTGATTCAAGCTAGATATGTCACATTGTAAAATATATATTCGCATTTGTTAGAAGCCCAAAGCTACATTTTCATCACCCAACATTAGAACCGTTGGCATTGGTCCTTTTGGCTATCTTTTACCTATTTTGATATTTAGACTGTTCTTCTTGAGATTTGGCCTGGAGTTGTGTATTTCTGACTTTTAATCAATCTGATTCGAGTCTGTAAAGTTTATAAAAAAAAAATTTTAACACGTTTCAATATCAAAAGTAGTACGTTATAACATTTTAAAGATACTTGAAAGGCATTTTTTTAATTTAATGGAACTGTCGTAAGGACTTTATTATGTCTTTAAAAAGTTTTATGTTTCCATTTATGATTAAAATGTTCTAAGATAATCGACATTAAGGCTGGTATTCATATAGTCCAATCTTACATTCAAGATCATCTTAAGTATGATTCCGAGACGCTGTATATTGGTTGGATGGAATCTTATTATATAAGATCGCCTCTGATCAGACTTAAGACGATTTTGAATATAAGATTGGTTTAAGATGCTAATTGTCTTAAATAATGCTTAAGATTGTACTTAAGACGGTCTTAAATAAAGACCCGACAGACCCGACTATGGATATTGGCCTATGAATTAAAACGTCTCATTTGAGGTCACTTTTCTACATTTTATGCCGAGGTGGAAATTAATTGTTGATATTATGCGGAATCGCGTTAACTAGAAAAATACTAGAAAAAAGCTGCAGTTTAGTAAGATCTTCCATCAAAAGCTGGAGCTTTTGATAAAGTTTTAAAGATATATCCAAATATATTTCTTGTCTGACAAGAAATAAACTGGTTCAAACTTTTACCGCCGCGAATACGTAACCGTTCGCTCGTGCGCATGTGTCACCTTGAAGCAAGGTGACCACTGCCTTCCCAACTAGCAGCGTACATCATTCGCTTTCGGCGAGCCGCCTCATGCCAGTCGGGTGTGTGTCATCGCTGCAGCTTGTTGTATCGCAAGTAACCGATTAAAAAGAGCCGTCATGTCAATGCCAAACAGCGATCACGAGAAGAGGAAGCAGATTTCAGTGCGCGGCATCGTCGATATTGAAAATGTCGGAAACTTTAAGAAAACCTTCAACAGACACCTACACTACACCCTGGTGAAGGACCGCAACGTCGCCACGAGCCGCGATTATTACTTCGCCCTCGCACACAGCGTCAAGGACAATCTTGTGTCACGATGGATTCGCACCCAGCAGCACTATTACGAGAAAGATCCCAAGGTACTCCATTCGATTCTCGCATAATCACTAAAGTCCGACCAAAATTTTTTTTAATTTCGGCCGAAACCGAAACTTTCATGAGAATTCTAGAAAAGCCACATGTATTACGCGCGAACATATATACTATAGATACTCTTTTTTTATAAATATAAATTAATCGCTAAAATAATAATTACACATGTTATATCCTACTATTACATTCCTATTATCGCAATCCGTAGTATATTATATACTATTCTAGTAGTATCATAATCATATTATTTCAATAACAAAATTTCTAAACATAAAATTAAAATATTTTTTAAACAAGACTGGAAAATCTATGTAAAATAAACAGTTTCGGCTACGTCGCCGAAACTCCGATTTTTGGCCGAAACTGGCCGAAACCGAAACCGATACCGAAAATTCGGTCGGACTCTAAATTAATCACGTCTTCAAACCGATACGATTCCGGCGAATTTGTATTTCGTACAAATCGCAACAATCGTACGACGGATCTCTTTATTTACTATCTGTTTTTGTAGCTTCATCACAATTCGACGCTTAAGGGGATCCTGCACCCGTATGATTTTCCGACAAAATTACCATTTTCTATCATTTTCTATGTTACCGACCTATATCTGTCCTTCTGTAGACAATGATCTAGACAAGGATAGTACCTACATTGCATTCATAAAATGCAATTAGAGAAAATCTTTTTTTCTAGGCTTTGAATCTTAGTTCTACTTGCACGATATTATTCTTACATGTTTTCCCTAGCGCGCCTCTATCTCATTTTGTATATATAAACTGCAGTATTTTTGTATTAAGCAAATATTGTCATTAGGTGACAGCTCTACGTTTCAAAAATAAGTAAGATTTTTAATTTTTTTTCGTTTTTAATACAAACTCGACCGTTGCGCGCTAGATTTTTGCACGTACTTTAATTCTGTAAAAGATTTTTGCAATTCTGTAAAGCCAATTCAAAGATTTCTTATAATGCAATAATGTCGGTATACAGACGGGTGCAGGATCCCCTTAACGTAAGATATTCTGTGTTTAAAAGTCGAAAGTTAAAGATTCGGAGAGATAGTATTGTTCAATATTCATCCAACAGAAAATAATACCTAAAATTGTGACTATTCTGCGATTTCTATTTGCAGACATTACTAGATATTTGTATATATCAGTACTTAATAGGTATAGCAAAATTTAAAAAATGACATCTAAATCCATATTTTTTTCTAGAGCAAAATTTATCTATAGTATCAAAGAATAAACTTATATGGTTCCCAAATAACCTTGGAGATATTTTGTTTGCTGCACTTTGCATATCTCAGAAATATTTCGCAATATAGGCGAATCGGGAGTCGTTATAGTTCATAAGTCAACTATAGTTCATTAAGAAAACAAATCGGAGCACGCAGCAAAAAATTACACCGGATAATGCGATTATGTGATTCATCAATAACATGTTATGCGGTAATGTTACGCATGATCTTCGTACCCGCGTATATGTATCTGAATTTTTATAAGAATTCAGATAAAGGCTGCGTCTTGCATAATAAAGATATAATAACGACTTTAAGTACATACATGCGTATGCATAAAAAATGTTTTTTGACGATTTTATTTTAACCTCTGCACACAATACGATTAATCAATCGATATGAGGAAAGTACGTAAATGTGTATAAGAAAAGGCATGCGTTTCACAACACGCAATTTCAAACTTCTTTTTCATATCCATCGATTTATCTCATTTCATGCATAAAAATGTTAAAAGTACACGCATAAAATATTTTATATATTACGTCAAGATATATAAGAATTAAATAGGTATAAAATATTTCATCTCTCAAACTATTGATTTTTTAAATAAATTTAATATTTTTATATAGGTATACAATGATTAAGAAAATTAAATTATATAAAAGTATCATATTATTGACGTCTGTGAAGTTGGTCCCACTTTTTCAAAATTTAAAAAAATTTATTAGAGTTCTGGATGCCCCAGCAAGAGTTCTAGTGTTCTCTATCGATTTTAGAAAGAGTTCCGTCATTTAAAGTGACGAAAACACCATTTTAAAAATGGGAGCGGCTAACTTTACGGCGGATTTGGAAAAATAAATTTCATGGTAGATTCTGGAAGATTACGATGAGTTCTGGAGTTCCCTATAGGTTTTAGTAAGAGTTCCGTTCGAGTAATCTCAAAAATCGATGATAAAGTGAAACCCATAATTTTAAAGTTGCGCTAATTTTCAAAAATCCGCAGTTCTGACGGGAGTTCTAGTAGCCCCCCGAAGAGCTCTATCGATGACTCTTAGGACCTGAAGCGCTACGACCAATATTTAAAAAGATACAGCCATTTAAAGTGCGCACTTGGTACAATAATTACATTGTCAACTTGTCACAAAGTTAAAAAGACAGTGTTTATAATACAACTAACTGACATTAACTCGAGTTATTACGACTGTGACAAGTCGTCAATGTAGTTATTGTACCAAGTGCGCACTTTGGGTGGCTGTAACTTTTTAAATATTGGTCGTAGCGCTTCGGGTCCTCAGAGTCATCAATAGAACTCTTCGGAGGGCTACTAGAACTCTCGTCAGAACTGCGGATTTTTGAAAATTAGCGCAACTTTGAAATTATGATATTATTGATTTTTGGGGTTATTTGAACGGAACTCTTACTAAAACCTATATAGGAAAGTCTAGAACTCAACGAAATCTTTCCAAATCTACCATAAAAAAATTGGATTTTTTCAAAAATGGGGGGCGCCGTAAAGTTAGCCTTCCATTTTTTAAATGATGTTTTCGTCACTTTAAGTGACGGAACTTTTTTTTAAATTGATAGAGAACTCTAGAACTCTTGCTGGGACTGCTGGGGCATCCAGAACTCTAATAAATTTTTTCGAATTTTAAAAAAGTGGGGCTAACTTTACAGACGTAGAATTGAAGAGTCGATGGCAGTATTGATATAAAAAAGCGTGCTACAAAAATTTATTGTGTACATCGTATTTTTCTCCTATAAGAACTGTGAAACTTTTACTTGAAACATTTTTCCCAAAAACAATGAGAAACAATTATGAAATAATAATTGAGACGACGTATTAACCTTTTATAGCATAATCTTTTTTTTATACATATGTATATGGCTATTTAGCTGAATTTTAGTATATGGAGGTTTTTGGGGTCGCTGATTGCAAATTTTAAATCAAAATTTAAGAAATCAAAATAGCAGATTTCCAATATAACGGCCATATTTGAAAAATTTAATTATGACTTGTACATAACTAAAATTTTATACGTGAAGATTTTTTAGGTTTTTAATTTCAAATCTGCAGTCAGAATTTGAAAGTTTAAAATAGCGAATCCAATACTGAAGAAATCTTTGCTACTATTTAAAGGGGAAAAAATCTCGCTCTTGGCATAACCCAGAACTAATGACGACGACAAGGAATCTCATATGTAAATATTTACCGCCAATGTAAAGTTTCAGCTAAATAAGTAATTTTTCAAAATTTTTAGTTATTTTGATCGCTATATTGGATCTGCCATTTTAAATTTTCAAACTTTGAGTGCAGATTTGACATTGACCCCAAAAACATTAAGATTTTCAGGATAATAAAAATTTTCAGGACATGTTTATTACTTTTTCTTTCCAGTTATTTAAAAAAAAAACTAATTTTGACTAATATTTTGTTTATAATTTAGGTAAATGTTTGGAAGTAGGTACTACTCCATCAAGAACGCGGTTTTTTTATAGGTTTTGTTTTGTTGATTACTACAAAAAAACCGCGATTTTTGGTGGAGTTATGGTGGAAAGATAGTATTCCTACCATGGGTGGAGTAGTATTTCCAAACATTTACCTGCAAAACAATTATGGAATGCATAAAAATATGGAAGAACTGCGTAAAGATAGGTATTCATTCCATATACTATATATAGGACACTATGCAGTAAAGGATTAATTAAAAGATCCATTCTGTGTATGTACATATAAGTATATTTTGTCTAAAATTAGTTAGAAAAAAATCTATTTCAAATACAGATTGCTTTCAAATAACAATAAATTCGACGTTATATAAGTATATAAAAAATGTCCATAACTCACACGCGCGCTAGTACAATTTTCTAGTAATTTGTCTGTTAAAATTGTACTCGCGCGCGTATGAGTTATGGACATTTTTTATATAATTATATAACGTCAAATTTATTGTTATTAAAAAAAAAAAGAGAGAGACAGAGGCAAATAATAATAAAATTTTGCTCAATTTGTGTTTGTTTTGCATAAGATATAGACGTAGCTCGTCGTACACAGCGAAATATGGCGTATTTTATTTTGAGAAACATTTTCTCACTATATGAACGTGATGTAGTTGCATCATTTTAACTTCATGCATATATTGTCTGTTACACAAGTGCTAACATTGTAGAGAGCGCGTATTGTTATGTACAATTACATTTTTATTAATAGACATTTATATAGCAACTTATATTAAAAAAATAATTGCTAATAATTTAATTTAAATGTTACAGGAATAAAATACTATTTTTTATAATTACTTTCTATAAAGTCTATAAAAATTTTTAATAAAATGTGTTGATTGTTTTGTAGATTATATTTTTTATCACGTGCAACTATATCTATATATATATATATATATATACAGGGTGTAACAAAAAGGTCGGGGCACTGGATTATCTCGGAAAGTTGACGTTTTAGGAAAGATGTGTATATATGTATATATACATATATACACATATAATTATATATACTGGGTGACCCATTTTAAATGCCCAACTCAAACATCTTTTTTTCTGCGTCATTTACGAAAAAATGTTGCAGACAAAAGTTGTATGGTTTCAAGGGGGACATAAGATGATGGCAATGATCTGACCTTAGATGGGCGTTTGAAGGTCACGTGAATGTCACCTTCAATTTATTAAATGGAACTCTCTATTTTTTATTACATATTCTTGTAGCCCTTGCCGAGATGTTTTTAAAACATTACAAGAAAGCTCTTTTTGTTAAGAATTTCCTAAGACATTTTAAATTTTGTCGTGATATTTATAAAATATAAAGTATCTCGTAAAGTAAAGTATACATTTTTGGATGTTCTATTTTAAAATATCCACACAAATATCTCAGAAACTTTGCGTTTTCTTAAAAATTGGTTTAAATAAAACATGGGCACCGCTGGCATTAGAGTTATCCGGTCTGGGCTACATGATGTACTAAATCCGACTGTGCAACCTCCCCGTGCCGTGGTGTATGTGATGGGGAGGGTTATATACGCAACTGATTTTCACCTCGGATTCACTAAGATAAACTCTGGATTTATTGAAAGAATTTGTATACAAAATATGCTCGCGTACTTCTGTAAACGGGGCAGCGGTAAGACAGGTAAGCGGGAAGAAAGCGGAAGTGAAGCCATATTTATAGGGAAAAGAAATGCTGCCAACCTCTCTTGGTATAAGGAAACTGATTGGTATAACATAAAGGCTGAGTCTAATAAAGAAATAAAGTTACTGAATAGTGAAGACAATTTCTCCAACACTCCCACTTTGGCTTCACTATCCTAGTTGCCTCAATGCTTCTTCCGGACTCTTAGGGCATCTTGGTGGTATTGATATAGTTGACGGGGCAACGCCTTCGTCAAAATGTCTGCATGCTGTTCCTTCGATGGGGTATTGGGGTATACTCCAACTGAAACTCCTTCCTTTCGTAGCGCTCGCGTATATAATGGTAGCGCACGTCTATATGCTTTCTCCTCTTGTGGAATACAGGGTTCTTTATCAGACGTCGCTTTGGTTGTCCAGATACCGTCTCGTTTGAATTTCTTTGCCGTCGAGCAACTCCTTGATGAGAACTTTTATCCAGGCTATTTTTTTGGCTGTCTGACATACTGCCATATACTCCGCATCCGTCGTCGAGAGTGTAACCGCCTGTTGCCTTTGGGAGTTCCATAAGATTGTTCCGGAACCCAGCCGCAGTACATACCCTGTAGTAGATCGCCGGGTTTCTAGGTTGCCGGCGTAGTCTGCGTCGCTGTACGCCAACAGTTGTTTCTCGGGCTCGTTCTCGAAGAGTAGTCCATAATTTGTTGTACCTTTCAGGTATTTAAGAATCGGTTTTACTGCCTTCCAGTGGATCTTCTTGGGCTTCTCAAGATAACAGCTGACCTGATTCACGGCAAAGGTGATGTCCGGCCTCGTTGCTATGGACAGGTACATGAGGCTTCCAACTGCCTCACGGCAGTGTGCCGTTGTAACATCGCCCTCGTCTCCTGAGTGCATATGAGGGCTTAGTTCCTGGTGTGGGTCTGCCGGGATGGCCACCGGATTAGCGTCTTCTATTTTATATTTTTCCAATACTCTTCTTGCGTAGGTTTCCTGATGTAGGAAGATATCTCCATTCGGTGCTCGCTCTATTTGTAGACCCGAAAATAGATTCGCTTTGTTATGCGTTATTTCAAACTCCTTCTCTAGTTCACTGAGTAGCTTGTCTATAAGACCTTGATCTTCCGCGATGATTAATCCGTCATCTATGTAGATGCCAACTATCAGTTTTCGTTTCTTGTTCTGACTGATAAACACGCAGGGGTCTGCTATTGTGGCCTTTAGGTTAAACTTCTTTAGGAATTTTCTGAAACGCTTGTTCCAACACCGGGAGGACTGCTTTAATCCATACAGACTGCATCTCAGCTTGCATACTTTCCCGGTTCCATCCTCGTGTCCTTCGGGCTGTCTCATTACATATCTTCTCTTCGATGTCGCCATATAAGAAGGCCGTCTTTATGTTGAATTGCCATACATCCATCTTATTGCTAGCAGCTATTGCCAAGATGGTTCTGATTGAATCGAATCAAACAACTGGACTGTAGGTTTTGTGGTATTCGATCCCCTCTCTTTGCCGGAAACCTCGTGCGACGAGTCTTGCTTTGCACGTTTCCGTTCGCGTCTCGTTTTAATTTGTACGTCCATTGCAATCGATGACTGCTTGATCCTCTGGTACATCAGTGAGCTCCCAGACGTCATTCTGCTTGAGTGCATCAATCTCCTCGTCCATAGCTCTTTTCCAGCTAACTGATTCCTTGCTCTCAATTGTTTCTCGATAGGAAAGTAGTTCTTGACTCTCAGCTATAAACAATGAGTCAATATTAATATAATCATCATATCTACTAGGGTGTGACAGTGTTGCCCTGTCCCGTAGACGACGTCTTATAGGGTTTTCTTCGTTCTCGACGTTCACTTCTTGGGCCGCATCCTCGTATTCGTATCCTCAGCACTCGTATCTTGATCCGCATCTTCACGTTCGTCCTCGACGTTCTCGTTTTCTTCTTCATAGGCGTTCCCATTCGCCTGTAGTTCGAGTAGAAGATTCTCGTCCGGTATCTGTTCGTCTTCTCCTTCGGGGTCCTCATCATTCGTCACGTAGGATCTCTCATCTATCCAAAGTTCGGCATCCTTTTCTTCTTCTCTTACAGGAACTTCATCTATTCTCCCCGTGAAAACGATGTCCCTGCCATGGTGATCGTGTCGTCATCAGGATACCAAATCCGATACCCTTTCGTCGCTTCGTCGTATCCGACGAAGTAACCTCTCCTCGCCTTTGCGTCTAGCTTTCCATGTTTTTCCTTTGGGATATGAGTGAAGACCTCTTCTCCGAAGATTCGCAAGTTCTTGATACTTGGTTTCCTCTGGAACTACAACTCGTAAGGCGTCGCTCCCTTAATGCTGCTTGTTCCCGTCCGATTTAGAACACTAACAACCGTGTTGATGGCCTCTGCCCAGAATCTGGCTTCCATACCTCTGGCGTGCAATATTATTCGCGCTGCCTTCATGAGAATGCAGTTGTTTCTCTCCGCCGAACTGTTTTGCTCTGGTGTGTAACTCACAGTCCGCTGGTGCTTTATCCCGAATTTGTGAGTCAGCTACTTCATCTCTTGGTTGATGAACTCGAGTCTATTGTCCGTGCAAAGGATCTTGACGCCTGATGGACACTGTTTCTCAGCCTTTCTTAGGAAGTTATCCACACAGCGTGTTGTCTCTGCTTTGCTCCCGATGAAGTATACTGTGCGATAATGTGAGTAATAGTCCGTCAGTAAGAGGTAATATCTCGATCCGCCAATGGATTCCGTTGGCATAGGCCCGCAGAGGTCGGCGTGTATTATTTCGCCGATGCTTCCTGTGCGTGATGTGCTTTCCGGGAAGGAAAGCCGGTGCATCTTTCCCAAAGTGCACGCCTCGCAGAATAGTTCTCGTTCGTCTTTTACGTGTATCTGAAAACGGTTTAAGATCTGTTTCACGTGTCTGAAGTTCTGGTGAGCCAGTTTCTCGTGCCAGTCTTTTAGCGTTCCGGTTGAAGATAGGTTTGCGCACACTGAGTTATCCCTCGGTTTCGGTCTCTTCGGTTCGACAATCTTGAACTGCATTACATAAAGCTTTTTTTGCCTAGATCTGCCAATGTGCGCCCGCCTTTTACTAGTTCGCATGTGGTGCGAGTCAACTGCATCTTAAGCCTTTTGCCCAATGCTGCGCCGACTGAAAACAGGTTATATTTTAGTTTTGGTACATGCAGTACATCGACAAGATGGTTCTGGTTCCATTTTTCTCCATCGAACATGAGCACGTTAATGCAGTCTTTTCCTTCAGCTTCTATGTAACCGCTGTCTCCAATGCACACGGTGGTGATTGGTGTGTCAAACATCTCGTATGTCGTAAACCATTCTCGCCTATAGGACATGTGGTCGCTGGCGCCGGAGTCTAGAAACCATCCTGCGTCTCTCTTGGATCCCGTCGCTGTCGATGTGAGAGCTTTGCTCACCAATCCTTCGCCGTGCAGTTTCTTCCCTTTTCCTTTTTTAGGTTTGTCGTTCTCAAAGGACTTGTTTTCGGTGTTACCTCCTTTTTGTTTTGGGCAGTCTCTAGCCCAGTGGCCAAGCTCATCGCATACGTAGCACTTGCCTGGTTTCGACGATCTCTTCGAACCTTTATTGCGCTCCGGCTTCCCTCGCTGAGCCTTCGACGACAGAGCACTTCCACTTTTATCGTCCCGCGTCGAGAGTCTGAACTCCTCTATGGTTAGTCTCGCTGTCAAATTCGCGAGTGTCCGCTCTCCCACTGGCGGATTGCCATGCGCTGACGAAATGACGGAAGCTTGTAGGTAGGGTCATTAAGATCTTAGTAATTGTCATAGTGTCTGGAATTTGCTCACCCATTAAGCACAGCCTGCGTGCCAGATCTTCCAGTTTGGCGATGTGCGTTGCGATGTTGTCCGAGCTCTTCTTTGTTGCGCTGTAACCAATTTTGCTGCAGCATGTGCACGCTCGCCTCGGACTTCTGTTTGTACACCGAAATCAATTTTTCCCACATCTCTCTTGCCGTTTTGCAGTTGATGATGTGAAGCAACGGCTGCTCTCTAATTGTCATGGCAATCGCCTTCTGTGCCACTGCGTCGGATTTGTTCCATGCCGCAAGACTCCTTTGATACGTGGCACGTACCTGCTCATTCGCGTCGACACTCAGTGCCGTCGGTCTCGCTTCCGATCTTGATATAACGCCCCTGACACCGTTCGCGTTTAGGATGACCTTTACTTGGAATTTCCAGACGCCCCAGTTTTCGATGCTTTTCAGCTTACAATTAGTAATTCTCGCGAGTTTGCCTTCCATTTTGTCTCGGATTATATTTTCCACTATTGCGCTTGGCGGGGAGATAACCTCGACGTTTTGTGTCCGCGTTTCCTTAACCGGAATCTCTTAACCTGACGAATACCTAGCGCTCAGTTGCCCTGGGCCGATAACCTGATGGAGAGGGTTATATACGCAACTGATTTTAACTCGGATTCGCTAAGATAAACTCTGGATTTATTGAAAGAACTTGTATACAAAATATGCTCGCGTACTTCTGTAAACGGGGAAGCGGTAAGACAGGTAAGCGGGAAGAAAGCGGAAGTGAAGCCATATTTATAGGAAAAAAAATGCTGCCAACCTCTCTTGGTATAAGGAAACTGATTGGTATAACACAAAGGCTGACTCTAATAAAGAAATAAAGTTACTGAATAGTGAAGACAATTTCTCCAACATGTACATCAAATAAAGGTGAAGTCCCATAGAGCCAGCGTGTGGCGTACCGGCGTATGGCGTGAAGGAACTTTGCCAATCACAGGCTTTACGCTCATTTTTGTTATGCCAGCACAAGCTTCGGTTGTCCCATGGAGCGTATTTACGCGGCGTAATGATTCAGTAATATAAAGCTTTAACGTTATAAATGCTCGAAATGGCCACATTTGGTTTGTATTTGCAAACAATGCTCAATATCTTTTTAATATTTCCCGACCTTGTTAATTTTACACATTCTATTGATTGAGTTTACTCACTTCAGTTTGTTCTCTTATTAGAGACATTTAAGGCTCCTGGATGGTCACCGCGGCCATATTGAATTCTTACTACCGAGGCAAGGAAAACACCCAATTTTGTTGTGCATGTTATTTTCAAATAAAAAGACATTTCAATAAAACATCACTATAGATCGTTTCAGAACACTTCCAAAATTGACCGAAAACTATCCTTTTCCCTCGACGATAAACAAACGGCCATAAAACGAAGCCTAAACATACGGGAAAACAGCCGTTTAACGACTATCGAAAGGAGGTGAAACGTTCCTTCCGCATGCAAATCTTACTTTTCGGTCAATTTTATGAGTTTTACGAATACGTTAAACGTTAGAGCACAAGTACAGAGCGAATAATAAGGAAATAGCATGCACGACAAAATAGGCTTGTCAACATGTCACTTTCCACGTCAATCCACGCTTTACAGTTAATTGGTTTGCAGGCGTGAGGCGCTGCACGATTCTTGACATGTCGGTAACATGTCAGCAGCGTACGCACACAGAGTAGCTCTGTCTCCGTGACGATGCGCGCTTGGCTAAATTCGGCGCGTCGCGTCGTGCGAGCGAGCGAGGGAGAGAATATCATTCCCTCCTTCTCGCTCTGATTCTGATGCGTCGAGGCTGCTAGATTGCTTTCTCGACGTGGCCCGGCGATCTGAAAAAGAGGGTGCACGTCGAAAAGCGCAGATGTGCACGATACTTTAATAGTCTGCAAGGGGAGAACCTCTGAGTACATAGATATTAGTTGATACTAAGCATTCGTTGCAAAGTTATGAACAAAATAGGATTTCAGCGTTCCATATATACCCGTGCGGTAACGTTCAATCTCGAAATGGTGTGTGGCAGCGCGGTGGGGCGTCTGCCTGCTAAGACGCTGGCCCGGGTTTGTTCCCTGGTGCTTTCTTTTATTTTTTTTATTTATTGTTTTCTTTTTATTATAAAGTAATAATTATTTAATTATTTCCAGAACAAAGGAGCATGCAAAAAATAATTTAATTTATAAATAGTCAAAATTTATTGATTTTTTTTATATAACATTTGAACACGACATAATACAGGAACGCACGCGTTTTGGGCACAAGACGATTCCGAAGAGGATGAGAAAGAAAATCGAAATGACCCGTCAATAATTTTTCAATTAATTGTGAAAGTTAAAACGAACATTTATTTGTTATAAGGTGTAAGATAATACTATTTTTCACTAATCACACCGTATGACTAAATATATTTGTGTAAGGGGAAATTAGTTACTAATTATTATCCTTTTCCTCACCTCCCTTATTAAACTCTTAACGTTATGTAAAAAATCATTACATTTAGATTACACACACACTTACAAATTTAATTATTTTTTACATGCTCTTTCGTTCTCGAAATAATTACATAATTATTGTATATATTATAATAACAAATAAAAAAGAGTAAAAAAATAAAAGGAAGCACCGGGAAACGAACCCGGGCCAGCGTATTAGCAGGCAGACGCCCTACCGCGCTGCCACACACCATTTCGAAATTGGACGTTACCGCACGGGTATATATGGAACGCTGAAATTTTTTTTTGTTCATAACTTTGCAACGAATGCTTAGTATCAACTAATATCTATGTACTCAGAGGTTCTCCCCTTGCAGATTATTAAAGTATCGTGCACATCTGCGCTTTTCGACGTGTACCCTCTTTTTCAGATCGCCGGGCTACGCCGAAAAAGCAATCTAGCAGCCTCGACGCATCAGAATCAGAGCGAGAAGGAGGGAATGATATTCTTTCTCTCGCTCGCTCGCACGACGCGCCGAACTTATTGTTAGCCGAGCGCGCGTCGTCAGCCGTCACACGGAAACAGAGCATCTATGTGTGCATAAGTGGAGGTGGATGGGCTCAGCTCGGAATCGCACCACTTATCATGCGATACTCAGTAAGAGTCGTGCGACAAAGTTCTTATTTCTACCGCGGCTACCGTTGACAATTGTGGCGCCACCGTCAACGCGGAGTTCTCGGCTCCTGGTCCAGGAGCCTTAATAATTCACTCAATAAAATGTGTGAAATCAACAAAGTCAGCAAATAATCAGGAAATATTGAGTACTGTTTATAAATTCAAACCAAGTATGATCATTTCGAGCACTTCCTATAAAGGTAAGCAGCTGTAAATTACTGGAGCACAAAAGTGGCTATAACTCGGAAACAAAGTCGAATAAGACATATGTTTATATGAACTTTCTTCATTGTTTTTGTGTCCTGAATCCACCACTGCAATACTTCCCACATTTTAGGGAACACCCTGTATATACATTGTTACATGTGTGTATATATATATAGGGGGAGGGGGGAGAGGGGAGGAGAGGGAGAGGGAGAGAGAGAGAGAGAGAGAGTAGAGCGATAAATACCTACATACGATACGATACATAATCTCGCCGTAGGCACCCTCGCTCAGCATGTATCCCAGAACCAGGAACCAGCCATCCGCGAACTCCGTCATTCTCCTTTCGGATCGGAGTGTTTGGACGCGACAACGGAATATTTCTCGACGTCTTTTATTGCGCATTGCACAAGCCGACCCGGCCGCATACGGTTATGTCAACTGTCAGACTGTCACACACTGCGACTGCATTGCAGATTGCAGTGCACTGACTTAACTGACTATCTGCCTTCTCGTGTGAAATATAGGACAGTGACGCAGCAGACGATATTTTTGTCCGACAACGACGTTTCTTAAATGTAAATTTCAGACTCTGGACTTTGCGTCGCAAAAGAAAAAAATTAAAAACATTTTTATTATATAAATTTGGTCCAAGCTATCCACTCAACCTAGTTAGAACTCGATCCGTACACTGGTTATCGAGATCTCAAAATCTTGGATACTCGCAAATCGTCGCGTCGCGTAAAAGAGTTAGGGTGCGGTCCCATGGATATTTTCCGCGTAATACGTATCGCGTAACCAATCAAAGACGTTTCGCGTTTTCTGTTGCGTCTCTGGTTGGTTACGCGATACGCGTTACGCGAAAAGTATCAGTCCATGGGGCCGCAACCTCACGGGGCGGTCTCGCTCCGCGCGTACTTGGCGCGAGACACTACCGTGTCTCTTGATATTGTATATATATGATATACAGGGTGATTCATAAGTACATGTAAATACTTTGTGGGTGTAATGTAGAGGTAAAAATAAGACTAAAATGTTCTATACAACTTTTTCTGAAATTACTTTATTTTAGAGCTATGCAGCAAAGAAGGGATAACAAATTCAACACAAACTAAAAGTAATTTCTCCCAGAGGTCACAAATTAGTACAATTTTCATAATACGTGTTCAAAGTGATTTCCCTGAACTCTAAGACAGAGACGTGCTCATCGCCTTAGTGATCTCTGAATGTCACAGAACCCGTTCAACTCATTCCGAACAGTTTCACAGCCATGTTCAATTCGAGATCACTAACGCGATGAACACGTCTCTGTCTTAGAATTCAGGGAAATCACTTTGAACACGTATTATGAAAATTGTACTAATTTGTGACCTCTGGGAGAAATTACTTTTAGTTTGTGTTGAATTTGTTATCCCTTCTTTGCTGCATAGCTCTAAAATAAAGTAATTTCAGAAAAAATTGTATAGAACATTTTAGTCTTATTTTTACCTCTACATTACACCCACAAAATATTTACATGTACTTATGAATCACCCTGTATATATGTATATACTAAATTCATACAGATCAATAACTAAACAATGTATATAACTTTTACTACATTAGATATACAAGTATATGTATAATTATAATTTTTTATGAAATTCAATGTTTATTAACAAAACATACCGGTACAGTTTAATCATGAAGGTAATTTCCATTATTTTTCAGTACTTTCCTCCACCTTTCAGACAAGTTGTAGATGTCGTTTCAAAAAGAAACTGGTCTTTACTTACGATGAATTCATTAAGCTATTTTTTATTTTTTTGGACATTCTAAATTTTAACAAAAAGTCTTTACAAAAGAAAAAACACCAAGTACATAACAAAACAAAAAGTATATGTGTGGACTTTGAAAGTAACTAGCAGTTGGTTTAAAAATTAATTTTGCTCTAAAATAGACACAAGATCAATACAATTAACCAAGCACATAATTGTGTATATTTACAATGTTATGTGTTGGCTTTCTACATGTACATATTTGAAACACAATATCCTTCCACAAAGTATCCCGCAAAAATATTTTTTATATTTTAATTAGTAAATTTTAGTAATTAACATTATATGTATTATTGGTTTTAATAATAATTAAGTATGCGCTAACGTATGCAGGTGACAGATTGAGGAAAAACTAACACTAAAACTCAAAAACACACACATACACAATTTATATTCATATATTAACCTTTTGAATGAGAAGAGCAGCACGAAGAAAAATATTAAAGTTAACATTAAAATTAATATGTATATAGAACTTTGTTCATTAAATACCAGAATTCTAAACATTTATAGTGAAGGTCAATGTATTTATTTGGGCCCTCCTATTGGCCCTCCTAATTTAGTATTCTACAGATAAATTTTTTACAGGTATTGTAATTTGAATTTCAAGTCTTTTCCGACTTCAAAACTCACACCTTTCTTATATGTATAGGTACATAGGTACATTTGTCAATTGTACAATATGCAAGTAATTTTGTGTCTGTACCATGGATTCTATAGGAAAATCCGAACATCTTCAAACAATTTATTAATATGAAGAAAGCATTACTTAAAGGGAATTAAGTTAGACTCTTTTTGAATAAATTCAGAAATTTAGCAATAATAGAAAATTTAATCTTATTGTACTATTTATAAAAGTAAATGGATGTATCATTTATAAATAAATTATAAGAGAATTTTCTTATTTCTTACGACTGTTTTGCTTTTTTCGTAAAATTAATTGATCTTTAGGTACAGAGATACAATGGCTATGTTTACGAGTCATAACGTGTCAGTTACTCGGCCTTGAAGAGTATACTGGGTAAAAGTTTCCCATTACACAACCAGCCCCAAATGACTTCTGACTGACCTTGATGTTGACCTTGACCTTCAAGCAGTTCAAGGCCATTAACCTTTCCCGTCGCTCGTTTTTCGTTAAAAAGTTATTAACAAAAAAAGTTTGACAAATATAGCAGTTATTTTAAGTATTAAAAGGCATAAACGACTAATATGTATGTGAAAATAGTATATGTATGAACGAAGAAAAGTCATTTAAAGCAGTGAATCGTAGATATATTGAACAGTCTTTTTGTTAAAGCAGAGAAAAAAATTGTAGAGGAAAAAAAATTGTAGAGAATTTAATTTTCTACAAGTTTGGTTATTACCACTTTCACTCTAAAGTTGAAAGTAAGCGAGATATTTAATAAAAACGAAATCACACTTCTAATTAAAATGGCGGCTAACGCTACAGGGTTAGAATCCCGAAAATCCGAATTTAGACTACCCATGACCCCCCGAAACATACAAAAGAAAAAAATCGCGTCCAGGACTTTTTTCGATTTCAGCAACTTTTTCTGTCTATCTCGACTGGACTATATATTTACAAGTATATATACGATTTTATGTGTCTTATTGTTAGTGTTATATATGTATAGTCCGGGACCCTGTATTTTTCCAGGACACTTAGAAAACATAAATATAAAGTATTCTCTGCTTTAATCATGGCAAAAGTATGTAAAAACTTTGTTAAAGCAGATAATAGTTGGTTATTAACAAAACAAGGTTAAATGACTACCTTCAATGACCAACTGTCATCTGCTTTAACAAAGTGCGTAAACTATTAAAATGTATTATATATCTATAAATTATTATATTACTCTACTTCGTTAACTTCAACGCTTAATATCTGTAACAGAAATAATTTGTTAAAGCAGAGAATAGTTGGTAAAGAAAAGTATATATACAATTTTATGTATAGAAAACATAAATATAAAGTATTCTCTGCTTTAACTATAATTATAATACAATTATATAGTAATTATACAATTATAGTTAAAGCAGAGAATACTTTATATTTATGTTTTCTAACACATAAAATTGTATATATACTTTTCTATACCAACTATTCTCTGCTTTAACAAAAAAACTGTTTAATATATCAACGATTCACTGCTTTAAATGACTTTTTTTCGTTCATATATGTACTATTTCTACGTACATATTAGTCGTTTATGTCTTTTAATACTCAAAATAACTGCTGTATATTTGTCAAACTTTTTTTGTTAATACCTTTTTAACGAACAACGAGCAACGGAACTCCTTGAAGGTCAAGGTCAACATCAAGGTCAGTCAGAAGTCATTTGGGGATGGCTGTGTAACGGGAAAATTTTACCGTATACTGAAGAGATTCAAGTCTAAATAGTTCTGCTATTGCATTTTTTACTTAATCGCCTGTTTGAATTTATGACGTTACGTTGGTGCAACATGACATTATCAAAATTAAATAGGACATTTCTATTTTATTACAAATCTTGCTTCTTTTCAGAGAGTGTATTATTTATCCTTGGAATATTTAATGGGAAGATCGTTGCAAAATACGATGATCAACTTAGGGATACAAGGGGCATGTGACGAAGCTATGTATCAGGCAAGTGTACTTTAATCAATAAAATAAATTTATAGAAAAATATATATCGAATATAATGAAAAATTTTTATAATATAGTTAATCTTTTTTGACATTTTTTTAAAAGAAACTTTAAACAGTACTTGAAAGTATTCTCTTTCGATATTAAATATAAAATTATAGTACACATCAATTTTCGCAAATTTTTTTGGACATTTTATTCTAAAATGCAGTTGCTTCAATTAAACGTCTACGTCACGGGCTGCCACAAGCATAAACAGTTAATTCAATTGGATATTATTTGATCCAAATATTTGGATTATTAAAACAACTATCTGATGTTTTCGTTCAAATAATATCCAATTGAATTAACTGTTAATGTTTGTGGCAGCCCGTGACGTCGCGTTTAATTGCAGTAACTTTATTTTTTTTCCGTGTACAATATAGTTCTTCTTAGCATTTTATTAAAATACAGGGAAATTATTTTTTGCTTTTTAAAAAGTAATTTTTTTACATACAATAGAATAGTTTTTCGCCATTTTTCTTTATCTTTGCTCAGAAAATACATAGTCGACGTCTTAATCATCTTATACAAGGTGTCCCATTTTAACTTAGACAGCTGAATAACATGAAAAATTGCAATGTAATCAAAAAATGTTTTAGACAAAAGTTGTATGGTCTAAAGGGGGACATAAGATGGTGGCAATGATTTGACTTTGGATGGTCGTTTGAAGCTCACGTGAACGTCACCTTCAATTTCTTAAACGGAACCCCCTATATTGTAGTATATCGTTTGAAAGGGCATAAAATAGCAAAAATTTTGGTGCAAACCAGAGGTCGATACGTTGACCCGTTCGGGAGTTATTTAGGGTCAAAAATTGACTTTTTTCAATTTTGACTTTAAATAACTCCCGAACGGATCAACGTATCGACCTATGGTTTGTGCCAAAATTTTTCTTATTTTATACCCTTTTAAATGATATACTACAATATTGGGGGGTTCCATTTCAAATTTTTGAGTTGGAGTCCCCTGGGACACTAACAAATTTTAAGTAAAACCCCCATATTGTAGTATACCGTTTGAAAGGGCATAAAATAAGAAAAATTTTGGCGCAAACCAGAGGTCGATACGTTGATCCGTTCGGGAGTTATTTAAAGTAAAAGTTGGAAAAGGTCAATTTTTGACCCTAAATAACTCCCGAACGGGTCAACGTATCGACCTCTGGTTTGCACCAAAATTTTTGTTATTTTATGCCCTTTCAAACGATATACTACAATATAGAGGGTTCTGTTTAAGAAATTGAAGGTGACGTTCACGTGAGCTTCAAACGACCATCCAAAGTCAAATCATTGCCACCATCTTATGTCCCCCTTTAGACCATACAACTTTTGTCTAAAACATTTTTTGATTACATTGCAATTTTTCATGTTATTCAGCTGTCTAAGTTAAAATGGGACACCCTGTATAATTGTGGTTGTAAGTGTGTTGTGTAAATGTACCAATTTCTCGTAGATGGGTTTGGATATAGAGGAATTGGAAGAACTCGAGGCAGATGCTGGACTCGGTAACGGAGGACTAGGTCGTCTAGCAGCCTGCTTTTTGGACAGCATGGCCACGTTAGGTTTAGCCGCTTACGGGTACGGTATACGTTACGAATATGGTATATTCGCACAAAAGATAAAGAACGGCGAACAAGTAGAGGAGCCCGACGATTGGCTTAGATATGGCAACCCCTGGGAGAAAGCTCGGCCAGAATTTATGCTGCCGGTGAACTTTTACGGCCACGTGATTGACACCCCTGAGGGCAAGAAATGGGTGAATACGCAGGTAATAGATCATTTTAATGCACTCAGGATGTGTACTGCTGAATGTCGATTTCACTACAATATCACAACCAATTTGAACTGATCTCTCTTTTTCAAAGAAAATGCAGAGGCATCTGCAATTTTCGAACAATTAAATAGAAAATTTGAACAGAAAATAATAGTTTGTTCCGCCAATATTGATTAACCAGAAATGTTTGTCACTTTCGACAACAATTGGCTAACAATTGTGACAATAATGACTTTTGACGTTTTGACCCTCGGTTTGGGTCTTTTTCAAGTATTCTAACAACAAACAATTCGGTGAAACAATTGTATTAGTCAACAAGATAAAATAAAACAGTTAAAAACGTCATAAAGATAGAAAGAGCAATACCTGTTAATAAAAAGCTATTCTTACTCCTATCTTTCACATCTGGTGATTATGAGAATTTTTACAGAAATAATCACAAGCTAGAAGAATAATAATTAGGGGGATGACGCCAGCACAAAAAAAATTTTTATATATGTAGATATATAAAAGATAATAAAAGATCAAAAAATTAAAAAAATATGCGTGTGGCCTCCACGCGCGGTAGAAGTAAAACTTCCGTAACACAAAATTCAATGTCAAAAATTATTTTGTTACATGTTTAAAAACTATATTCTATTTAATTTCATTCACTGTAATTACAAGTATTGCAATAAATGCAATAAAAATTGATTTGTGAATTAAAACCTGTATAATTTACAAATCAATTTTTATTTTTGAATTGCATCGGCTTTAAATAATTAAAATTGGATTTGTGAATTATACAGGCTTTAATTCACAAATCAATTTTTATTTGTGAATTGCATCGGCATTAAATAATTAAAATTTGATTTGTGAATTATACAGGCTTTAATTCACAAATCAATTTTTATTTGTGAATTGCATCGGCTTTAATTTATAATTAAAATTTGATTTCTGAATTACATAGGCTTTAATTCAGATACTATAAACGAGATACTATCCTATTCCTCACAGCCAGGAAGTTTCACTTCTGCCGCGCGTGGAGGCTACACGCATATTTTTTTTATTTGTAAATTACACAGTATAGGCTTTAATTCACAAATCAATTTTTATTTGCGAATTGCATTGGCTTTAATTTATAATTAATTAAAATTTGATTTGTGAATTACACGGGCTTTAATTCACAAATTAATTTTTATTTGTAAATTGCATCGGCTTTACTTTATAGTTAAAATTTGATTTGTTAATTACACAGGCTTTAATTCAGATACTATAAACGAGATACTATCCTATTCCTCACAGCTAGGAAGCTTCTGCCGCGCGTAAAGGCCACACGCAAATTTCTTTGCATGTTATAATTAACAGAAGAACACATTTTTGTGACGCTTGGATCTGACGGTCGACCGTGACGCTCCCGCGCCGAAACACGCCCATGGAAGTTTTGACTTTTCGTGACGGACTTCCATAACGCGAACGCGTAACGCGACGCACCGAATCACTCCCGTAGAAGGTTTGACTTTTCGTGACGGACTTCCATAACGCGAACGCGTAACACGACGCACCAAATCACTCCTGTAGAAGTTTCGAATTTTCGTGACAGACTTCCATAACGCAAACACGTAACGCGACGCACCGAATCACTCCCGTAGAAGTTTCGACTTTTTGTGACGGACTTCCATAACGCAAACGCGTAACACGACGCACCGAATTACTCCCGTAGAAGTTTCGACTCTTCGTGACGGACTTCCATAACGCGAGCGCATAACGCGACGCACCGAATCACTCCCGTAGAAGTTTCGACTTTTCGTGACGGACTTCCATAACGCAAACGCGTAACGCGACGCACCGAATCACTCCCGTAGAAGTTTTAACTTTTTGTGACGGACTTCCGTAACGCGATTTCCGTAACGCGACTTCCGTAACGCTTCCGTTTCGAATCGCGCCCATAGAAGTTTTACTTCAAAAATAACATGTGGAAAGTCGGTGGTGACCGGGCGATCGTTCATGCTGATGAGTGTGACGACCGCAATGCGCTACTCTCAATATTAAAGTGCAGAGAAATTGTCAGGCAGGAAAAACATTGTGGAGCAACCGTCCGTGCGTGTTCACACAACGAAGTTAAGAGATGAACTGACCGTTTCTTAAAGAATTCAAGATTAAGGGTACATTAGAAGGTTGTACATATAAACATGACTGTCGTATGACTACAATATAGGATTTAGATTTTTGGTATCTTTTTTTTAATTGATCGTGTTAGCGTGTTTTTTTTATAAAGAACATTTCCGCAATTTCTTTTTTTCTGGTATTACCCTCTTTTTTTACGTTTGGTTTGCCCAATGTAGATCAGTAGACCGCATCGCAATCATCACACTCAATCTTGTAAACGAGTTTCCTCTCATTATCGCTAAGTTTATCCTTTCCTTTTTTGATCATACCATCGTGTTTTTTTGGAATGGTATAAACTGTATTGAAGCAGGCGTTGTTTAGAATGCGTCGGATATCCTCGCCTAAACCCTTTACATATGGTATGGCTAAGCATTTTCGTGCATAAAATAGATTAGTTTGCGTTTTACTCTCGCTCTCAAATGCACTTGCGAGTTGTTTTAAGCTGATGTTAATTCGTTTATTTATGACTTCTAAGGGAAAGGAATTGTTGTAATTTGTTAGCCAATTGTCGAAAGTAATAAACATTTCTAGAAAATTTAAAGTTAGAAATCTTGCAAGAGAAATTAAATATATAACGGAATTATGAGCAGTCAATCACAAATTGTCCTTGTTTCAACAGAATTTTAATTGAAAGTTTGTATACAAAAGTGCATTAAGTTAGAAAGAAAATAATGAACTTTCGTGATGTTTTGGTGGAGAGAAAATTATCTCTGAATTTTGTAGAAAAGCTGTGCTTACAAGAATGTTCGATAATTTTGGGACACTCCATATAAATGATCCGTAAATAATAATTATTTTATGTAATATTGCTTGTTACAGATTATTTTTGCCATGCCCTATGACAGTCCAGTCCCCGGCTACAAAAACAATGTTGTTAATACATTAAGACTGTGGTCCGCAAAGTCGCCCGTAGAATTTGATTTGAAGTTCTGTAAGTATCGAACCGATAAGTTTCCGCGATATGATAACGTTTTTCCATATTTTGCTGACTTTTTCAGTTAACGACGGTGACTATATACAGGCTGTGTTTGATCGTAATTCGGCGGAAAATATCACCAGAGTTCTTTATCCTAACGATAATTTTTTCGAGGGCAAAGAGCTCAGGTTGAAGCAGGAATACTTTATGGTAGCTGCCACTCTGCAAGATATTATCCGAAGATACAAGTCTAGCAAATTCGGCTCAAGGGACCATCATAGAACTGATTTCAAAGCTTTCCCCGATAAAGTAGCTATTCAACTAAACGATACGCATCCCTCGCTAGCTATTCCTGAACTTATGAGAATTCTCATCGATGTTGAAAAACTTTCTTGGGAGGAGGTATGTTTATTGTATAGAAGTTGTCTACATATGAGAAAAAAGATTAATTTAAAGAAAACATTGTTAAATTAAAAAAAAAAAAATTTTTTTAACAATTTTATATGTAATTAAATTTACAATAAGACAATCTGATTTAGTGATAAAAAATACTGAAAAAATGTGATGGCGTTTTTTTAAAAAATTAAAAAGATACAATTTTTTCTTATTATTTTTGAGTACTTTTAAAATCACAACTTTTATTTAATTTAATTTTATAGTTTCGAGAGATATTCGCTCCAATAGAAAAACACTTATTTTTTTTAAGGGATATTTTTTATTCTTTACACATTCAATTGGAGTAAAAAAACCCATGTCCCTTATTTTGATCTAGAATACAACATATCAAAAGCACATCAAAATAGGAGAAAAACGCTACTTCTGTGAAATTCCTTGTAAGAAAAAGTGGTAAATGTTAAGAAAAGGGGCAACCTAACCAATGACCTTAACCTTGACATATGTTGTCAAGGTCAACCTCCTGAGTGACCTTCAGAAGGTTTTAGACGGCGGTCATTGTTTATTAAAAAGTTATAAATAAAAAAAGTTTGACAAATATAGTTATTTTGAGTACTAATAGATATAAACGACTGATATGTATGTGGAAATAGTACATGTATGAACGAAGGAAAGTTATTTAAAGCAATGAATCGTTAATATATTGAACAGTCTTTTTGTTAAAGCAGAGAATAGTTGGTATAGAAAAGTATACAATTTTATATGTTAGAAAGCATAAATATAAAGTATTTTCTTCTTTAATCAAAATCATAAACTATTATCTGCTATATTTAAAGCAGTGAATCGCTGATATATTGAGCAGTCTTTTTGTTAAAGCAGAGAATAGTTGGTATAGAAGAGTATATATGCAATTTAAATATAAAGTATTCTCTGCTTTAATCAAAAGCATAAACTGTTAGCTGCTTTATTTAAAGCAGTGAATCGCTGATACATTGAACAGTCTTTTTGTTAAAGCAGAGAATAGTTGGTATAATAAAACTGTACAATTAAAGATAGTTTACAATTATATAATTATACAATTATGGTTAAAGCAGAGAATACTTTACATTTATGCTAAGACATAAAATTGTATAATACCTTTTTATACCAACTATTCTCTGTTTTAACAAAAAGACTGTTCAATATACTAACAATTCGCTGCTTTAAATGACTTTCCTTCGTTCATACATGTACTATTTTCACGTACATATTATTAGTCGTTTATGCTTCTTAATACTCAAAATAACTTCTATATTTTTCAAACTTTTTTTGTTAATAACTTTTTAATAAACAATGACCGCCGATTAAAACCTTCTAAAGGTCACTCAGGAGGGTGACCTTGACAACATATGTCAAGGTCAAGGTCATTGGTGAGGTTGCCCCTTTTCTTAACATTTACCGAAAAAGTAACGAGAAAAAATATATTTACACAGATAAATAGATAGATAAATGAATAATGTGGCTTTATATTTTATATCAAGATATTTTAGAATATGAATTATTCTATAAAATAATTTTTTGAAGTTTATTAGTTTTATACTTTTATATACAGAATATCAAGGTGCATTAATTTATAGAAAAAAATTTATATGTAAAATTAATTTACATTTTATTCTGTTCTATTTATGAAAAATTAAAGTGACTTTGATAGAACCTTGAGTCAAAATCAAATTAAGATTATTGTCAGCATTCCTTGAAATTAAAAAACTTTTGATTTGGAATATTTTTTTTCTTTAGATCTATTAGTTTACGGATTATCTTGTTAATTTACGATGCTCTCAAAGATTATTTATTGTTTTGAATATTTGAAACAATTTGAGATTATCATCGAACATCCGATATAATTTGTTGTTTTTGAATCCATTAGCATAAATGACATAATTTTTTGGATTTCCGGCTTTCATTTATTTATAGATTTAAATAGTACACCTGACGTCATTGACAGAATTTTTATTACACGCATAAACACTCGAAACAAATATCTTAACTTTTAGGCTTGGGACATTACGACACGTACATGCGCCTATACAAATCACACGGTTCTTCCTGAAGCGTTAGAGAGATGGCCCACCAGTATGTTGGAGAGCATTCTTCCGAGACATTTGCAGATTATTTATGAAATCAATCACTTGCATCTTCAAGACGTCGCGGCCAAATGGCCCGGCGATGCGGATCGCATTCGTCGAATGTCTTTGATAGAAGAGGAAGGTGAGAAGAGGGTCAACATGGCTCATCTGTCGATCGTCGGTAGTCATGCCATAAACGGAGTTGCTCGCCTCCATTCAGAAATTATTAAAGAGAGTGTGTATGTAGAGTTCTCTTTGTAAGAGCCAACAATTGGAAAAAATTGATGGAACGTTTAATTTTGTTTACCTTTCGTTAGCTTCCGAGCTTTTTATGAACTGACACCAGAAAAATTTCAAAACAAGACGAACGGTATTACACCGAGAAGATGGCTGCTGCTCTGTAATCCAAATTTATCTGATATAATCGAGGAAGTAAGTACTCAAATATAGAGCATTATTTCAATACCCACGATTTTTGTATGTATATAATATATATTTTGTGTAATTTTCTTTATAATTTATAGAAAATTGGTAGTGAATGGACAGTTCATCTGGAGCAGTTGGAACAATTGAAGAAATGGGCGAAGGATCCAGTGTTCCAACGTAATGTTGTTAAAGTCAAGCAGGAAAACAAATTGCGATTAGCTCAAATGTTAGAAAAGGATTATGGTGTTCGGGTTAATTCAGCATCTATCTTTGATATCCAGGTCAGAATACAGACAACGAAAAGGGCACATGTTTCAGGGAATGCCCTTTTCATTAATTAAATTCTTTGACCGATTTCTAACCAATTTGATAAAAATATCAAGATATTATCTTTAAGTAATACCTAATTGAAAATGAGAAATGTTTGACAAATTAAGTTTTAAGAGAGAAGATAGAAGATGGTTATAATTTTTATTTTAGTTATATAATTTCAATTGGATTTTAATAGACTTTATGAGATTTTTATTACGCATATATAAGATGTTAAAAAAAATTTTTAATGCCGTAAACCTTAAGATTTCTGCTAAAGAAAAATCGGTCAAAGAAGCTGTAATAAAGTCAAAAAGATATATAGAATAATTTTTTCAACTGCCTTATATAATACTCGTAATGGCATATTATGGCTACGGAAAATATGCAGTAATGTATTCATAAATTGCACGAAAAAATTTAGCAATGTTCGACATGAAATAATACAGCATTAAGTTGTTACGTTTTGTTGACAGGTAAAGCGTATACACGAGTACAAACGGCAATTGTTGAATTGTTTACACGTTATCACTTTATACAATCGAATAAAAAGGGATCCGTCTGCTCATTTTGTTCCGAGAACTGTGATAATAGGTGGTAAAGCGGCACCAGGCTATCACCTGGCGAAAATGATTATCAAGCTCATCTGCAGCGTCGCTAATGTGGTCAATAATGATCCGATCATTGGCGATAAGCTTAAGTTGATCTACCTTGAAAATTATCGTGTGACCTTAGCTGAAAAGATCATACCGGCCGCGGATCTGAGTGAGCAAATTTCGACTGCTGGCACCGAGGCGTCTGGCACTGGTAACATGAAGTTCATGGTCAGTAATGTATTTGGTAACAAAATAAAATTGAGAATGCGCACTTGCCTACATACCTGGCAAAATAATTTTAATAAGTGATCTCAAACTTATTCGAAAAATGTAAAACCATGAATAATTCTAATTATTTCCTGTCATTTCGTTTAATTTATTTCACATGACGTTTGATTGCAGTTACAGTTATTTTTGTTACAAAATTGGGTTCATCCAGATAATGAAACTGCATTATTCTTATAGTTGAACGGTGCGTTGACCATCGGCACCTTGGACGGGGCAAATGTGGAGATGGCGGAAGAAATGGGTAATGAAAACATCTTCATTTTCGGCATGACAGTGGAGGAAGTGGAAGCTCTGAACAGAAAAGGCTATAATGCGTATGATTACTATAACAAGCTGCCGGAAGCCAAACAATGTGTCGATCAAATCCAAGGAGGCTTTTTCAGCCCAAACAATCCTAATGAATTCCGAGATATCGCTGACTTGTTGCTTAAGTGGGATAGGTTCCTACTCTTGGCCGATTACGAGAGCTATATAAATATGCAGGATTATGTCAGCAAAGTCTATCAGGTACTCAACCAATTAACTTTTGCATAAACTTTTATTTATAAAAAAAACTAACAAGAAGATTTACATTATTTTATACAAAAACAAGGATAGCAAATTATTTGGAGAAAAAGATTGTAGAAAAACTTTATTCGGACAATATCGTTTTTTTATAGAGAATATACACTTTAATTATAATTGCTAAAAAATTAACAAAATATTTTTTTAAATAATACAAAGGAGTGTTCTTTATTTTGCATCCCTTTCTACGATGCGAAGAGACCAATAATTTGCATATCTTTGTTACGTGATCGTGATTATTTACATATAATTTTTTAATTTAGTAATATAAAAAACTGAAGATTTCGAAAATTGTTTGTTGCAATGTCTTTCAAATGGACATGACATAACTTATATTCAAAATCTATAAAAGTTAAATGTGCCAATATACAAAGTGAGTCTGAATGACATTATTATCAAAGTCACAATCTTGAGTAATCTTCAAAAGGTTCCAAGGGTACTTATTTATACGGCGCCACTTTCAATTGAAGTCAGCTTCAATGGTCTTGACCTTGACATACCTATGTTGTTGAGGTCATGATTCTAGGTTTATTTTGTATACAATTCATTACGCAATGGTTCCACATAAGTTTCCAACTTTCCACGCGAAGCAAGATGCGCCCCGGTAGGTACTTGCAATGCGAAAGGAGATCTATTATTATACGGTTTGCGTGGAAAGTTGGAAATCCATATGAAACTCTTTAATTTTAAGAATATTCGCTGTATTTTTAGAAGAAAATTAGAAAATTGACGCCCGTATAATAAATAAGTATCGTTACAAGTTTTGTCAGGTTCTTTATATTGAAATTTTATTCTGTAAAATCGCTACGGTACGCAAACACTTGATAATTGTTTCAGGACGAGAACAAGTGGGTAGAAATGGCTATTTATAACATAGCATCGTCAGGGAAATTCTCATCAGATCGTACAATCGCAGATTACGCGCGTGAAATTTGGGGCGTCGAACCGAACTGGCAGAAACTTCCGGATCCACACGAACCTCGTGATATTTAAGAAAATCTCGCCATAACTATTCTTTTTTTTTCATAAGACGTTCCGATACTTATTCGTTTTTTTTTGTGACTAACAATGTCCTTCCATCGATAACATTAAGGATATAATCATTCAAAATGATCGCAATTGCACAAAAAGTATGAATTTTATTGCACGCAAAGATGTACGTTGCAATTATCTTTTACAGTGTTCTGTGAATATTTGTTTACAAATATGAGGGCCTAAATATGGCGCAAATATTACTGAAATCCTTTCATGTTTAGCCTTTTCACAACGATGGAATTACGCATTATAATGCAATACTACTTTAATTATTAGAATACTGTTCTCTTTCTTACATAGATATAAGATTAAAGAGAATGATTTTATCGTATGATGTAGCATCTGTAAATTAACGTAGCATTTGTTCAAATTATCATAAATAACGAGTAAAAAAATTATGAATTAAAATTGGAGATTGGATGACCTTAGATGACATGGCACGATGTTATGATATTCATATGTATTCCTGATATTATTTAAATCAAATATAATTTATTCAATTAAGGCTCCTGCTGGCTCGATTGCCAAGTCCGCGTTGACATAGAGTTGGTCAAGGAAGAGTTAAGCCAATGCTGACTGTAGAGTATAGTCTAGCCGGCTGGAAATCTCGAAGACGCTATTTCCCGATCAAAACCACGTGAACCAACTCATCGATACGAGGAATTTTTAAATTGCTTAGGGTCACTTCGACCAACTCCAATTAACTTTAATCGACGATTAACTCGATCAGCAATTTCGTCAACAGCAAGACTTTTAACTGTATAATGTATATGTCGTTCTTTTTTATTTCTTTTAACCTATCTCTTCGTGATTTACCACTTTGTGATCAAAAGCTGCTTTTAATATAACAAATCTTTAAATTTTTTATTTTCATCGATTAAAGTTAATCGGAGTTGGTCGAAGTAACCCTTAGACTTCAGTTTGTATATTTTAAAAATTATCATAAAATATATTATTAATTATCATAAAATATATTATCACTTTCAATATTTTATAATTGCTGCATACTTCATATATATTATTATTGATATATATGACAACAACCTGTCAAATGTTTTGAAAGAACCGGAAGCGCTGATCGGGTAATGGCGGAGCCAATCAGCGAAAGAAACACTAGGTGGCTTAACTCTTCCTTGACCAACTCTTACGTTGACAGTACACACAGCAAAATTACACAGTTACACCTGGCAAAATTGTGAACTAAGAAACGTAAAAACTGACGTTAAAAAGCTCAATTTAATGTTGTTTACCGAATGTTAAACAAGGATAAAATGATACATGGGGGCACTCGGGTGATGTTTTTGAACGCAGCTCAGAGTGTCGGAAGTTTGTAGTTTAAAACAGAGTGAGAAAGTTGATTTTTGCCCTTAGTAGAGCCCTATATTACAGAGAAACGCAAACTTTACCTCACCACCGTTACCACCCGCCATCTTGTTCCCAACTGGTCCTGTTTGTTATGGCGGCTCTGCATTGAAATTGAAGTAGCGATTACGTAGGCCGTGTTTTCTTTTGATAATGTTGCGTCTTTTCGTTCTTGCTGTGGTGCGAATTTCGAAAACGGTAAAGTTATGTGATTTTTACTTATGAGAGCATGCCAGTAGTCGGCAAGCAAACCTCAGGCTTGGGAACGACATGGCGGATTCCGTCGACCAATTAGAAAAGGCGGCACAATTCGCGTCTCTCTCATATAGGGCTCTAAAGCAAAGCAGCACAGCTGAAAACGAACACATAACCTATTGATTCCAGTCACAAAGTAGTCAGGCCGGTATTCATCATAGACTTATATAGATAGACCGGCCCCTGCCGTAAGAGCACGCGTCGGAAGACCTACGGTGCAGACATAGCCGTGGATATGGTCCTCTCTCTTTCTACTGATCGCTTGGTGGGGATAGAAGTCTAGACTAGTGGGGACTAATAGGGAATAGCCGGGCTAGACTTCTATCCCCACCAAGCGATCAGTAGAAAGAGAGAGGACCATATCCACGGCTATGTCTGCACCGTAGTTCTTCCGACGCGTGCTCTTACGGCAGGGGCCGGTCTATCTATATAAGTCAGGCCGGTATTCATCATAGACTTATATAGATAGACCGGCCCCTGCCGTAAGAGCACGCGTCGGAAGACCTACGGTGCAGACATAGCCGTGTATTCAGATCTTGTCATGAACCAATCACAGAGCCGTATTAGCGTCTTAAGACATTACTTAAACCGATCTTGAAATAAGATTCGACTATGAATACCGGCCATAATTATTTCTAATAAGAAAATATTCCTGTCTGGACACATAGCTCTGTTATAACAAAAAAATAGTATTAAGTGAGATATAAAAATATATTTATTGTTATTAAATTTTGGTCACGTGACTAATTTGCTGCTGCAGCATGCTGCATATGAAAAGGCACCTTTATTCTTGCGACGTATGTACAGCGTTATTTTTATAGTGTTTTTATATTTAAAATAATTGTCATAGTGTTAAAATACGAAGACTCCCATTTTGTTATACTTTTCAATATGTGACAGCAAATATTTATTTCAATTCGGCAGTTGTCAAACGGCTTGTTTTCGTCCTTGCATGATTAGCACAATTTAATTCGACATATGTGGATTAAAGGAGTGTTTTCGGTATATCTTACAGGTCTATTCTATCGATTACAATAAACGTTATCTTATTGAGAAAAATTTATATTTTAGTGTACGTTGCAAGAATTTTCATAATTTTCTCGCTTCTGACGTTATCAATCCAAGATGGCTGCAGTGAGTGCAGGAGCCTTAAATTATATATGTATGTATACATAGATACAATTTTTATTGACAAATTGAGCTATATTATATAGTGATTCTTCATTTACGTAATAAACGAAGGTAAGTAAAAAGGCCATTCAATGAAAAGATTTAAAAAATGTATCATACTGCAGACGCTACAAATTTTCTTGCAACATGTCTTCCGTACGTGATAACACGAATATCTATTTTGGGTATCAACTCGTCTAGTCTTAATTGTGTTTGATATATATTTCCGACCGTGCGTAATGTATGCAAAAGAAATTTATAAAAATGCAGTTTTTAACGTAATAGATCCTTAATCTTGATACGTAAAAATATTTGACAAAAACACAAAGAAATTTAATGAATCGCATAACTGTCTTATCTCATCAAATGTTAATGAGAGAGAGAGAGATTCTCTGCTCATTCTCTGCTTTATCAGGAGGTTATCTGCACACTAATTACGTCGTGGTATAGTGCTCACAAGCACTTATATAATGTTTAAATTATATATATTACGAAGAACATTGTAATTTGTTGAAAATAAATTTTGTGGTGAATATTCTCGAATACGTTTTTTGCGAGTATCTATAATAGCCTTAACTTCATTAACTTTTAAAGAGATTTAAGGTTTTTTAAAAAATCGGTTTAGTAGCTAGTATTTCCTAAGAAAAATATAATAAAATTTATGAAGCATAATTTTATATAGAATAATGCTTTTTATAGAATATTTTATAGAATTTTATAGAATAATGCTTCCAAAGCATTAGTTTTGACGCAATAATTTTTTTGTAAATAAAAATCTTACCTTTTGCGATCGTCATAATGCTTTAATCTAAAAGTTTTGTAAGAATATAATTGGCCTTTTGCTCTTTGTTAGATTGACTGTTTAGTCAGAAAATTGATGTCAACATGACACATGTCCGTTTTTTTTGCGCGCCTTAATTTAACAACTAATAACTTTATAAATAATATAATGATACAGTCTAATTCTTTTTTTTAACGAAAATATTTACAAAATGTATTATTAAAAACTAAAAAAAAACCATTTTTCTTTAATTCATTAGTTTTCTAAACAAAAATTATATAAAATATATCTGTTTGGCGTATCGCCTTGTATATGTATATTGTTTATAGTTGATAGCAATTAATTTCGCTCTTTTTTTTTGTTCTCACGCTTGTTTAGTTTTATAGACTATTATGAAATGCTTGATTAAACTCGCTTAGTATAATATTAGTGGTAATTAGCATAGATTAGTTAGATTTAGTTTGTTATTTGCGCGTATTCACGCGAAACGTCGGTGGACCGCGATCGGTAGAAATTTACAAATTCATGCGACTCACCAATTGGTGCTGCCATCGTTCATCCACCGACGGCAGCAATTACCCCAAAAGGGAGCAAATACTCGCTCGTGGTACACGTTACAGGACCGCGAGCTCACTTGCCGCCAAGAAGTCTCATAACGCGCATCGAGGCTTTCGGAACGCCCGACCGCGCTCTCAACCAACCTTGGGGACCGATTTCTTGCCTGCCTTGCTTTGCCTGCTTGCTTGTTTCTGCTTGTGCCTTTGCTATCCTGCGGATCTCGCTTCTATCTGTGTGATGCTGTGCCTGAATGCTGCATGCCGGACCAGACGAGACGAGAATCCAGCGGCCACGAACAGGACGAGAATCGGCGGACTTCACCCAGGAGACGACGGGCGACCGAACGGTGAGTCGCTTAGCATTTTCGTTGCATGCGCACCTTCGCTATTCGCTTTCTCGCTTTATCACAAAATTAGTCGTGAGGGGATTATAATTACCCCCCTCTGGTCCTTCGAGCAATTATAGTACATCTCGCCTCCGGGAACTGACACCCCCCCCCCCGTTCAATATCTTAATTTTTTCAGACGGTTATATACTTATCTAAAATTCTTTAATTATCTGTTATAAGTAGAATTGTCACCATCAATATTAATGATAAAAAGAAATCTAAATATTCTGTTGGCATTCCTATTTGCGAGAAAACGATTTTATATTTAAATCTTTTTGAGCAACCATTATATTGACCATTTTTTTTTTGCAGCGGTGGATGGATGAGGCTGCGATTTCATTATCAATCTGACGCTAGCGTCTAGTCAATCACGTGACCTTATTTTTGACGCTAGCGTCCAGAAAAGAAAACTGAATTTGTTCAGCTTCAAGCGTCAAGAGTTTGTGGTCGTCTGTGGGCGCGAACCGACATATTCAAAAGCATTATCGCACCTTTGTTCGGATTCTCAGAAATTATTGAATGTAATACACGTACGGTATTAATGGTATAGATAATTACGTGTATAAAAATTAATTTAACAAATGCACCAAAGATATTCTAGCTTATTTAGACACTTTAAAATATTTAATAGTCTAAAAACAAGCTACAAATAATTTCAACACGTTCAGTGATATATATTTATTGTTGAACACAAATATCGTTAAAATTTTTATCGCCTGTTTCTGGCTATTATAAAGCATTTGACATCTAGCAGCAATCTAACTGTATTAAATGCCCGTAAGCCACTGGGTGTCCTTTTAATCACAAATTCTTTTTAGCTAATTCAAATTAACTAGTCGATGATCAAAATGATTTTTTTCCTTCGTGAAAGAATCGAGAGATCCTTTATTTATCGTTATAATCCAATTTTTAATTAAATAAATACAGTTTTGTTATTTATTTGATTGTAAGATTTAAATCGCGAAGTGTATTTTACTTTCAATCATTATAGTTATTCGGAAAATATTGATTTGACATATACATTGAAAAAAATGTCAATTTCGACTTAATTGAGAGATATATAATTAAGGACATCTCATTTCCCGTTTTTCATTCTTCTCTCTTCTTTTTAAATTTACTATTTTTAAACATTTTGTTAGCCGTTCGTAATACCTTAATTAAATCATTAAATGACATTTGTTCAAACCAGTTTAAATCAATTAACTTAAACTTGCTATTATTACGCAATTGCAGTGCATTGTTAACGCTCAAACTTGGCCGTTTTAACGTTAGCGTCAACAAACGCTAGCGTTATCCAGCGTCAAGCGTCAAGTGAAAACGCAGCCTTAGGGTGAAGTCCCATGGAGCCAGCGTACGGCGTACCGGCGTATGGCGTAAAGAAACTTGGCCAATTACAGGCTTTACGCTGGTTTTTGTGCGCGAGCACAAGCATCGGGTGTCCCATAGAGCGTATTTACGCAGCTTAATGATTAATCTTGAAAAAATCCAAGTAATATCTTTACTTTGAAAAAATCGAAGTAATATATATATTTGTACCTCGAAAAAACCTAAGTAACAAGTGGTACACGTAGTTATCTTTGTACCTCGAAAAAATCCAAGTAATATCTTTACCTTGAAAAAATCGAAGTAATATATTTGCACCTTGAAAAAACCTAAGTAACAAGTGGTACACGTAGTTATCTTTTTACCTCGAAAAAATCCAAGTTATATCTTTACTTAAAAAAAATATTATAACCCAAGTGACACATCACAAAATTGTGCTACCTTTTACTCAATCCAAGTGATTATTTATTAAAAAAAAAGAAATGATCTTTAAATTGCGCTAATTATAAAGAAAGAATATATGTATATAATTTAATAAAGTAAAGATATTACTTGGATTTTTTCGAGATACAAAGATAACTACGTGTGTACCACTTGTTACTTAGGTTTTTTCGAGGTACAAATATATTACTTCGATTTTTTCAAGGTACACCACGCGTGCTTGGCGTCTTTTTTTTACCTTTTTGAAAAAGGTAATTTTGTACGGATATCATGCCTTTTTGTATAATAGTATTACGCATCTTATATGAACAGTATATCTTATTTTTCGAGGTACAAAGGTATTACGTATACCACCCGTTACTTAAGTTTTTTCGAGGTACAAAGATAACTACATCCCAAGGAACAGACCAAAGTCAACAGATACCATTTTGAATCAAAATGACTGTATTTTGATTCAAAATGGTCACGCTTTTTCTGTATTAAATTTTTGTGTTAAATTTTTCTGTATTAAATTTCTGTGTTAAATTTTTTAAATGAAGCACTATTGGGGGTTAAATAAAAAATAGTTTTTATTGCATATTCTTGTAGCCCTTGTCGAGACGTTTTCAAAACACTATAATTCAACTCTCCTTCATTAAGAATTTCCTGAGATATTTTCAGAAAGATGCACGGTAGCGCATCTTTCCGTGATAGCTTGCAATGACACCGATAGGTGGCGCATAATGGTGTGATTAACTCGTAAGTAGGTTTCAGTTGAGAGCGAATATAAGCAGGCGACGCAAAATCATGACATTCGCAAGACATATATCTTTGCCAGCAACATTGCTGCGATGATATAAATATATAAGACTATATTTTCCAAAGTAAGGTATGTTTTTCAAATATTAAATAACTTTTTCAAATATATTGTAAAACAACATTATTTCTTCAAATTTTAAATTAACATTCAGCGAACACTCGGAGAACTTCAACATGGGTTCAGTAAGACTTTTTCTTGACGTCAATAAGCAGTCTAATTTTGTAACCAAAAATCGTCATGTTGACTTTTTCTGCCGTGATGTAACTATGACGTCAAAATGATGCCATTTTGACTTTGGTCTGTTCCTTTGGATGTACCACTTGTTACTTAGGTTTTTCGAGGTACAAATATATTACTTCGATTTTTTCAAGGTAAAGATATTTCTTGGATTTTTTCGAGGTACAAAGATAACTACGTGTACCACTTGTTATTTAGGTGTTTTCGAGGTTATAATTTACCGCTTATGTATACATCGCTTATATATATTCGCTATGTATACATATATCGGATAGATCCGGATTTTTTGTTTCTTACACGCATTTCTCTTCTATAGCCTATATGTATTGTAGAATAACGTAGATTGTAGATCATAAATATCTGCAAACGTTTCTCGAAGATTTCGATGAATATAACTCTATGAAATTATCTCTATTATAATTTTGCTATCGTTCAAGAAGTTGTGGAAACATGCCGAATGTGGAGGTTGTGAAAAAATAGAATATATAGATAGAATAAGTTTTGTATTTTTGTCATATTTTTTTCTCTGCTACTGTAAGTTTATATTCATTACACAATTTTATTTTCTAGTCTTTCTATGATTTTCTACTATGATATGATGTGTTAACAATGATGGTATCAATTCACAATTTTGATGAATATAAGTATAAATTATTTTCATTATAATTTATCCCTCGTTATGTATACATATAAATTATTTTTATTATAATTTATCGCTCGTTATGTATATGTTACAGTTAACACCAGAAATCCGTCAAAACCCGAATTTACTAGGAAATTCTAGTTTTAACTAAGCCCTCTCGGTAATTCGCGTTTTAACTGAAAAAATTTAGTTAAAACTAGAATTGGCTGTGCTTTAGTACATTCGCGTTCTAACTGAAATAATTCAGTTAAAACTAGAATTGACCGACTGCTTTAGTAAATTCGCGATCTGCGACGTGTTTCTCTTACAGTCAAAACGCGAAATCCCACAAATCTGCAAGGCTATACATGTATATGTTACGCTCAAAGATCGAAAACGCTCACTGAGCGAAAAAACCGACCGCAACGCGTTCTGGCTTCTTAGATTCAGCCACAACGCGAAATTCGTGTCGTGGCACTTTCAAAAACGCTCACAACGCGTTCTGGCAATATGAAAATGCCACAACGCGTTGTGGACGCTTATTGATGCAGCCATGACACGATTGACTTTCGATGATAAATATGTCGCAGCCACATAGTGTACACATACACACACACACACACACACACACGCGGGGAGGTGCAAGGGGGGGCTTTTGGCCCCCCTCCCGCACCCTTTCCGCCAGTAGGCAGGGTGGACTTCGCTTTACAACTTACAAAGTACATGCTAAGTTGTAAAGCGAGGTCCATCCTGCCTACCGGCGGAGGGGGTGCGGGAAAGAGGCCGAAGGCCCCCCCCCCTTGCACCCCCCCCCGCGTGTGTGTGTGTGTGTACAACAGGTGGCTGCGACATATTCATCATCGAAAGTCAATCGTGTCATGGCTGCATCAATAAGCGTCCACAACGCGTTGTGGCATTTTCATATTGCCAGAACGCGTTGTGAGCGTTTTTGAAAGTGCCGCAACACGAATCGCGTTTTGACTGTAAGAGAAACACGTTAGATCGCGAATTTACTAAAGCAGTCGGTCAATTCTAGTTTTAACTGAATTATTTCAGTTAAAACGCGAATGTACTAAAGCACTCAGCCAATTCTAGTTTTAACTAAATTTTTTCAGTTAGAACGCGAATTACCGAGAGGGCTTAGTTAAAACTAGAATTTCCTAGTAAATTCGGGTTTTGACGGATTTCGGGTTTTAACTGTAACATATATAACTGTAGTAAATCTTCTATGATTACGATTTCAAGAATGGTTACATTCATTGTATGTAAAGATTTCCTTCTTTTCCATACAGCATATAATCCTAGCGCGTTTGCATAGTAGAAAGAAATCCCTTGTAACCATCTCCGATAGAAAACGATAAAAAATTTCTTATCGTTTTTAATACGGTTTGTGAATCGTTTATTTACGGTACTCTATCAGAAATTCACGTTACAAAATACTTGGGATCCTATCGTAAATGTCTTATCAGCTATACATCAGTTTTTATCGTTTTTAATATGCTTAGAGAATCGTTTATTTACGGTACTCTATCAGAAACTCACGTTACAAAATACTTGGGATCCTATCGTAAATGTCTTATCAGCTGCACATCAGTTTCTATCGTTTTTAATATGGTTAGTGAATCGTCCCTTACAGAAAAAAAGCACTAAAAGTACTCAGTAATAAATTATTGTAAATACTGGCAGTAATATTTTGGCCGGTACTTCAGAAATACTGGGCAGTACTGGATTACTGGGAGTAATTTATTACACAGAACTACTGATGCTTAGTTTTGAATTACTGGATATTGAGTACTGGTGAAAAATTACTGAAACTACTTGCTGTGAAAAGTAGGTACTGAATTACAGGATACATATTAAATCGTCATGAAACTTTACAGAACATGATATTATTTATAATCGGTTTTAATGCAGGTATGAACGGAGGCCGCAAGAAAGCATACTCCTCAAAAGATTACATCACTTATCAGAGGCCCGAAGAGTGAGCTCGCTCTGACTGACGATCCTGCAAACGCTGAAGCACCTCGCGAAGACGTCTCTCTATACATATATAGGGATCGATGTTGAATCTTGAATACGGGTTACGGGCTCGGCGATGCGCCGCATATTGAGCGCGAGCCGTACTATTCCCGGCGCGTAAGCCCGCGCTGTCGTGCCGCGCCGCACGGTCTCCGTCGTATGTTCATAGCGGACAGCAAGGGCCTATTGCACAATAATTTCCAATTAATAATATTAGTGAAAAACAAAGCTCTTTCACTAATATTATTAACTTGTAAATTATTGTGCAATAGGCCCCTACCGCCACATAATTTATAGAGCAAAACGAGATAACAGAAAAATGATGATTTCTTATAATTAAATAGTTATTGTTAAATAATATTTTAAGTAAATATTAATATTAAATAAATGTTTTTTTAAAATTATTATAGTAAATAAATAATTATTGTAAAATTAATATTAAATTAATGTCAAATAAATGTTAAATATACGTTTTCTTTAAATCATTATTGCAAATAAATAATTAATATAAAATAAATATTAAATTAATGTCAAATAAATGTTAAATAAATGTTTTTTTAAATTATTGTTACAAATAAATAATCAATATTACATAAATATTATATTATTGCCGAATAAATGTTAAATAAATGTTTTTTAAAATCATTATTGTAAATGAATAATTTATCAAATTAAATTTTTTATACGCTGGCGAAGTAAATGTGTTTCATCGTGTTTGAATAATTTATGTAAAATAAATATCAAATAATGTTTAATAAATGTTAAATACATGTTTTTTCAAATTATTATTGCAAATGAATAATTAATATAAAATAAATATTAAATTAATGTTGAATAAATGTTAAATAAATGTTTTTTAAAATCATTATTGCAAATAATTAATCAATATAACACAAATATTAAATTAATGTTGAATAAATGTTAAATAAATGTTTTTTTTAAATCATTATTGTAAGTGAATAATTTATGCCATAATACGGATTTTATGATTCTAGTAATAAATGACTCCTGTCGATCCTTAAATGAATTATATGAATTCAGTACTTCAGGCGTTTGCCGCCCCAGTGTTGAATCTTATCTATACCAATACTTAAGTACTAGACCAAGTAATGAATTACTAGGAAAACTACTTACTCATTCTATCAGTACTTCACGTCTAAGCTCAACTACTAGAATCTCTAATACTTCAGTACTTTTTTTACTATATAAGCAAATACTGAAGTACTTGTATCAGTACTTCGAATCCCGGAAGAACTACTAATAATACTAGATATTACTCATTTGCCAGTAGTTAAACTACTGACTAAATACAAGAATAAAATACTAATCGCCAGTAAAAAATCACCAGACTCAGTAATAAATTACTGACCAACCAGTAATACTTTTCTGTAAAGAGTTTATTTACTATATTCTATTAGAAACTCACGTTACAAAATACTTGGGATTCTGGCTTGAGATTCTGGGATACTTGGCTTTCAAACGATTCAATTTATATCATTGATATACGATAGAAAACGAACCGATTAGCTGCCGTACAGAAGATGATAAGTTGTCTGTCGGAAAATCCTGATAAGAAACGATAGATGTGTCGGTTCGGTTAAGTTGTATAAATATCGACGAGATGTCTATCGTTTTAACCTTATAAAAACATATGCAAAGTAGAGGGCTTTCAAACGATTCAATTTATATCATTGATATACGATAGAAAACGAACCGATTTGCTGCCGTAAAGAAGATGATAAGTTGTCTGTCGGAAAATCCTGATAAGAAACGATAGATGTGTCGGTTCGGTTAAGTTGTATAAATATCGACGAGATGTCTATCGTTTTAACCTTATAAAAACATATGCAAAGTAGAGGGCTTTCAAACGATTTAATTTATATCATTGATATACGATAGAAAACGAACCGATTTGCTGTCGTAAAGAAGATGATAAGTTGTATGTCAGATAATTGTGATAAGAAACGATAGATGTATCGGTTCGGTTAAGTCGTATAAATATCGATGAGATGTCTATCATTTTATTCTTATATATCCGTATTAATGCATGCGGCAAAATTATTACCATAAATAACGATATATATTATATCGTGTATATACGATTGATTAAGACGGGCAATATTTGTACATATAGAAAACGATTCATAACTATAAAATTTGTATAGTTATTTTCTTATTCGGATCGAAAACGATAGAAACCGATTCGATTCGATTAATGTTTTATCTCTCTTCTGAATATGCAACGATAGAACCGATAAGATACGATTAAAAACGATACAGATATCTGTATATATAGCCGTTTTTAATCGTTTTCTATCGGAGATGGTTACAAGGGATAGCAATAATAAATTATTCATCATCATCTATTGCCAGAATGCCTATAACAATGACATGAATAAACATTACAATGTGCATAACGATAAAATGCATAATAATAAATAAACAATTACTCTGTTGATTTCAATCTGTGTTGTATTGGAGAGTATTAATTCCACTAGGAAAATTATGTAAAAAACAATTATGTTTAATTCGGATTCGGTATTAGTTCTTTTGCAGCGTGCCGTCAACCAGATACTTCGCGGTTATTTTGGCACATTTGAAAAAGTATTGTTATAGGTTGTATTCGCGCGCGTGAGGCACATGCGCACAAGCAGAGAAGTAGACGATTGGTCAGCACTCTTGTTGCAAATGTTTCAGTATTACGGCTGGGTTTCGATTTTCACTGCCAGTACTGAAAATCTATAGTGTACGTAACGTAAAAGATAGATTTTCAGTACTGGCAGTGAATATCGAAACCCAGCCGTAATACTGAAACATTTGCAACAAGAGTGCTGACCAATCGTCTACTTCTCTGCTTGTGCGCATGTGCCTCACGCGCGCGAATACAACCTATAGCCAGTACTGAAAATCTATAGTGTACGTAACGTAAAAGATAGATTTTCAGTACTGGCAGTGAATATCGAAACCCAGCCTACATAGGTTTCTATTCCGTATTCCTATTCCCTGTTCCTGTTGCCTGTACCTTTGCATTGTGTAATAGGCTTAAGAGTGTGGAAATGAGGTAGAGGTGGATAGAAGATTGTAAACCCTACGGGGATATCAATAAAATCACTACTACTACTATATATGTATATACAATACATATATAACTATAACTATAACTACTACTTATAACTATAACTTATTTTTCTAAACTTATTTTTAAAAAAAGTGTTGCAACTACTCTGACCGCGACCCTACAAAGATCGAACAATAAAAATCTGTTTTATATATGCTAAATATTGCTTATATTTTAGCAGCTGACTTGTATGTAAAAACCGGTAATTATGCACTTTAGGGGACACCCCTCCAATGACCTTGACCTTGATATATATTGCAGAGGACATCTTCCTGAGTGACCTTCAGAAGGTTTTAGTTGGTGATCATTGTTTGTTAAAAAGTTATAAACAAAAAAATAGTTTGAAAAATATAGCAGTTGTTTTGAGTATTAAAAGACATAAACGACTAATACGTATGTGGATATAGTACATATATGAACAAAGGAAAGGCATTTAAAGCAATGAATCGTTGATATAGTGAATAGTCTTTTTGTTAAAGCAGAGAATAGTTGGTATAGAAAAGTATATATACATTTTTATATGTTAGAAAGCATAAATAAAGTATTCTCTGCTTTAACTATAATTGTATGATTATAATTGTAAACTATCTTTAATTGTACAATTATAATCATAAAATTATTATGGTTAAAACAGAGAATACTTTATATTTATAATTTAATAAAAAATAATTTAATTTTATAATTTAATTTTATTTAATTTTTTTTCTATTCAATATACTAACAATTCGCTGCTTTACAGTTATTTTAAGTATTGAAAGGCATAAACAACTAATATGTATGTGGATATAGTACATGTATGAACGAAGGAAAATCATTTAAAGCAGTGAATCGTTAATATATTGAGCAGTTATTTCGTTAAAGCAGAGAATAGTTGGTATAGAAAAGTATATATACAATTTTATGTGTTGCAGTGTTAGAAAGCATAAATATAAAGTATTCTCTGCTTTAACAATTGTATTATTATAATTGTACAATTAGAGATAGTTTACAATTATAATCATACAAGTATGATTAAAGCAGAGAATACTTTACATTTATGCTTTCTAACACAAAAAAATGTATATACTTTTCTATGCCAATTATTCTCTGCTTTAACAAAAAGACTGTTCAATATATCAACATTCACTGCTTTAAATAACTTTTCTTCGTTTATATATGTACTATTGCCGCATACATATTAGTCGTTTATGTCTTTTAACACTCAAAATAACTGCTACATTTTTAAACTTTTTTGTTTATAACTTTTTAATAAACAATGACCGCCAGCTAAAACCTTTAAAAGGTTTGACTCAGGACATTGACCTTGACAACATATGTTAAGGTCATGGTCATTGGAGGGGTGTCCCCTAAAGTGCATAATTACCTAAAAACCTTTCATGAACATGGCATTAACTTTTCAAATGTTACGTTTCTATGTTATGTTTTTTAGATTTACCAACGACGTTTTAGTGTTATTTAGAAACTTTATGAAAACTGAAACATTTCTGATACATTTCTGTTGAGTTTTGTTCTATGTGGGATGTTACTACCCTTTTGAATTTTGACATTTTCAGGTTACATTCAAATTCAGTCCAAGAAACCCTTATCGATTTTTACGATAATATCAAATTATTTTTTGAAATTTGGTCAGCCATATATAAGAGATAGGGAGATATATAAGAGAGAAAGGGTGTCCCCTTTATCTCTTACACCTCAAATAACTTTTTTATTTGTAATTCTAGAAAAGAATGTTTAGGACAAAAGTTGTACGGTTTCAAGGGGGACATATGATGGTGGCAGTGATTTATTAAAAATATCATGACAAAATTTGAAATATCTCAGAAAATGTTTAACGAAAGAGAGCTTTATTATAGTGTTTTGAAAACGTCTCGACAAGGGCTACAAGAATATGCAATAAAATATAGGGGGTTTTATTTAAAAAATTGAAGGTAATCTTTACGTGACCTTCAAACCAAGGTCAAATCATTGCCACCATCTTATTTTTTCTTTAAAACTGTACAACTTTTATCTAAAACATTTTTTTCTAGAATCACAAATAAAAGTTATTTGAGGTTTAAGAGATAAAGGAGACCCCCTTTATATTAAACGCACTACTATTTTGAATTTTAGAATTCTGAGGCCAGAATCGAATTCAGCGTGAAAATCCTTAGTAAGATTTTCCATAAGTTCCTTTGTTAGAAAACTCCCATCTTTAAAGAATTAAAAAAATTTAATAATAAATCTTCAAATTAGGTTCAAAAGATTCGAAAAACCTGTTACTTCAATAATTCTTTATATGCAGTAACGTCTCTGTTGGAAAATTATAATGTTATCTATATATTATACTTTTAATATAAAAAGTTAGTTTTTTTTATAAATAAGGCCTCAGCAAATAAATTGCTTGCAGTATGACAAAACATCTAGATTGGCAACAGATTTGTTCAGATATCACAACAAATCTGATATTGTACCCAGACAGCACAAGTACATTCTATGAACAGTCGTAGAATAATATCTGAGAATGTTTAAAAATTCTTAGAATATTTTTACATAATACTTCGAGCACTTATGGACCTCCAATAGAATATTTAAAGTAGACAAAAAGTTATATTTTGTAAACGTTTTATACATATTTTATAAAATATTCTAATTACTTCACATAAGAGTCTAATAATATTCAATAAACATTGTAGAAATTTTTTATGAATATTAAATAAAATTTCAGAGAACGTTTTGCGTATTTTTATAGAATTTTTTGGAATATTTTATGAATATTGATCAGAGGGTATAGGTAATAAAAGAGTGCATCCAGGAGCACGACCGCTCATTGAGTTGCTTAATAGCAATTAATATCACCATATTAAACTCGTGTTTTGCCAGCAGAGCCTGATATAATTTGACAGTGGATTGTTGGCAAAAACTAAGCAGACTCTGTCATTTCGTAAACATTTAAATGGAATACATTCATCATTTAAATGGTTAAGAAACGGCAAATAATTCTGCACAGTATCTACAGTCAATCTGCCATTATACTCTGTTAGCAAATTCTGTTATATTTATACTGGCATTCTATCGACAAACCTTGCAGCAGACATTTTCAAAATTTGTTTTTAATATATTCGGGATTTTATACGTTCCCGCGTGAGCTCGCCCAATCGCATCTGCCCCGCTTCATTGCCTGACCGGGCGGAGGTGGAAACAGATGAGAATAGACGGAGCAGCGAACTGCCGCGCCGTGCGCGAGGACGGAGAAGTGCCGTCATTCGCACTTTGTACGAGCGATGTAGTACATCTACGACAGTCGAGAGAAACGCGGTTTATAGTTCGGTCACGTGTTGTCGAGTCGTTACTCCAGGCAGCATGTCATCCAACGATACTGTCATCCTAGCGAGACAGGAGGCGTTCAAGGATTTCTCTTATTTCGACGAGGAGACTGTGTCTGCGGTGAGTACCGACGGTATCAACAGTACCAGCTTTTTTCTGTTTCTCTCTCTCTCTCTCTCTCTCTTCCTGTTCTTGCTATGTTTACGTGTTCTTTTCGCACAATTAATTTCTATTTCTACCAATGTAGATTAACTTCAATTTCAGTTTAAATATTACTTATTATCTTTTTCTACTTCTAATTGTAAGAATTAGAAAAAGATAAAAAGTAAGTTAAATCGAGTTTAAAATTAATTTGCATTGAACAATTAAATACTAACAGTGTTACCATTTATCGATACGTGCTCTGTTTTTTAGTCGTACCTACCATGCGATCATCATACAGAATCGACATCTGTATCGTATTTCATCAAAAGTAGATAATTTTTTTCTAGAAACACATCTATAATATATATATACATAGATATTTTTTAATCGTAAAACCAAGTAAGAGTAAAAAAAGATACATAGAATATATATATATATATACATATATATATAATTATAATTATTTTATATTTTATTATATTATATATATATATATAGTATATATATTATATTTAATTGTAATACAAAATATGTGATCTGATATACAATTAATATATAATATATTGTATTATATTATATGTATTATATAGAGCCTAAGTATATATAATACATATATATATGATATAGATATGTATATGTATACAGAATGTATCTAAAAGTTGTTGCTAAACAAGGGGCCTATATATATGTATAGAAGTCAGAATAGAGCAATGTTTAGGAACCCATGCATGTTCTCCGAGAAGTAATCATGAGTCGGTACAAGTCTGTAAATGTAAGGAACTACATTGCGAACAACATGTACATACGAAGCAGCATTGGGTTGATTACACGTTACAGTAACGTAAGGTTACAGTATAAATTAACTGTGATCTTTACGTTGTTGTTTCACGTAGTATTTTTATATTATCTTTACGTGTTCTTATTTGTACGCGCAAAGAGCCGTGGGTTGTTTGCGTTATTGAGTTGAAGGTAACTGGGGCCGCAGGAAGAATTGATCCGCGCAGTTCTTTGGGCTTAACATACCTACGGATCCCGAATTTACAACACCGCGGACACTCACACACAAGTACACCCGCAGGGGGAGGGAGCGATCCGCGCAATCCTTTAGGCCTAACGAACCCACGGACTTGAGTTCACCATCGCGGACACACACATACACGTACATACAATATACACGACACACACACACACACACACACACATTAATATACATCCCGTTTTAAAATTACTACTACACCTGTTTATAGACGTATGGGTCGTATGGGTGCCATCAGTAATCTCAGAGAAGTGAAGGTAATTGATGGTGTCTTGGTTCTTTTTTCCCGCAATTTCTTGCTATTTGTTATGGAACGATACACTTAGGGGAATTGTGCCTAAACCGATATACCAGGGAAAAACAAAATAGTGCTAATTTAGTGCTCTTAATATCGCTGCTAGAGAAGATGGTACATTAAACGTCGAAATCCATCTTATTTATAGTACCTGTTGCAAGTTGGTACTGGTAGTGCACGCATGTGAATGGGAATTTTGCCATTTAATTGAAAAAGTATAAGTTTAAAAAATTATTTTGGCTCATTTTTCTTTATCTTGTTACTTTATTTCTTTGTTTGGTATCTAATCTTTTTATGTTTCATCCTTGAGTTTTTTTATATGAAACCATACTGTTGCACTTTTTATATTTTTCTAATATAATCTAACTTTTTATTTTATGAATACAAACATTTTACCAGTAACCGGGCAAAATAACATATTATATCATTTTAGGCAACCGTATGCAATATTGCTCTGATATCTCCAAATATAAAAAGTGCAACGGCATGGCTTTATATTAAGAAAACTCGAGTTGATCAACTTACGTTTTTGATTAGATGGCTAAATTTCCATTCACAAGCGTGCACTCACTTGCAACAGGTACCTACTAAAGACACGATGGACGTTTAATATATATTGTCGCTCCTCTAGCAGCGATATTAAAAGGAGGTTGTCGCGCTACTCCCTAGTCAATAAACAGTTTATTCTTAAAATTGTGTAAAACAATTAAAATAATAATATAAAAACATTATCAACAGTATCTAATTTGTTAATGTCACTATTTATAGGTATAATCTTTGTTAATTTTATATGTTATTAAATATTTTTAAAATAATAAAATAAAAGTTATAAGACGCTTATTTGATGTAAGTACCAATAGCAGGTAACAAAATATGAACATGATACCTATTTACTATTATTTTCCCCTTCTAAAAAAGGCATGTTAACTTTAATCTTGAATGTATCGAAGTGTTGCGGCCTCTTTTCCGCGATGCCTATTGGTTCTCTTGCTGCTCTTACTTCGTGAGCGGCTGTCATTGTATATTTTGACAGTTGTGTGTATCAAGGGGTTAATAGTGTAATACTGTAATAGTAACAATATAATATTAAAGCTAAATAGCGCGCGCAAAGCGCGCGTCTGTGATGTCTACTATCTTAAAAAATGATAAACAAAATATAATCTGAATTAAAAATGTATAAATTCACATTTTTTACCATAAATTTATCGTGTCTTTATTTATTACATCAAATTTACATCGCTTTATAGTTTGTGTTAAATTTGGCAACATTGCATTATTTGGAGTTGGTAATATTCCATACGCGCATTTATATACTTTTACATACGCCTAAAAGTACTTTGAATATCTGTCTGACACCAAAAAGAAAAATAGGTTATAAAATGAGTTATAAAAATCAATCTCGTCAAAAAGGTCGCTTTATCATTCAAAACCAACTGGAGTGGAAGATGAATGTTTTAGTGAAGCAGCCAAAAGAAGAAAATTATTTCTACAAGGTATAATCCCGGAAAATTACATAAACAGTCATACATGTAACGTACAGTTAACATACATTTAAATAATTCACTTAAATCAATTTTGTGCGAATTAAGATTATTTCAATTATAGAATACGCAATTTACGGTCAGGATTGGATCTTGGTAGCATAATAATATTATTCGCGTAAATATTTATGTACATCATTCTTCGTTTTATCAGAGAAGATTATTTTATTGGTACTATATGTTGTCTGCAATGTAGTTACTTACATTCACATGATTGTATCCTGACTCAGGATTACTTCGGAGAATATGGGTTGCTAATCAAAAGTTGCTCTATTCCGACTTCTCCCATCAAGTTTGGCAACAACCTTTAGATACACCCTATATACATACGTGTATATGTATAGTACAATATACAAGTCAAAATATAAGAATGCAGTAGTTCGTGAAAAATCACGACAATAAAATCCTACAATTTCTGAAGTAAAACTTCTATGGGCGCGATGCGGTGCAGAAGTGTAACGGAAGCGCATCACGGAAGTGCGTCACGGAAGTGTGTTAAGAAAGCGCGTTACGGAAATGCGTCACGGTCCCGCGTTACGAGAAACTTTTCAAGTGAAACTTTTTAGGGCACGGGGTGATTCGGCTCGAGAGCGTCACGCCCGATCGTCACACCCGATCGTCATGGAAGCGCGTTACGGTCCCGCGTTATGAAAAACTTTTGAAGTGAAACTTCTTAGGGCACGGGGTGATTTGGCTCGAGAGCGTCACGCCCGATCGTCACGGAAGCACGTTACGGTCCCGCGTTACGAGAAACTTTTGAAGTGAAACTTCTTAGGGCACGGGGTGATTTGGCTCGAGAGCGTCACTCCCGATCGTCATGGAAACGCGTTACGGTCCCGCGTTACGAGAAACTTTTGAAGTGAAACTTATTAGGACACGGGGTGATTCGGCTTGAGAGCGTCACGCCCGATTGTCACACCCGATCTCCACTCCCGATCTTCACGCCCGATCGTCACGGAAGCGCGTTACGGTCCCGCGTAACGAGAAACTTTTAAAGTATTGAAGTAAAACTTCTTAGGGCACGGGGTGATTCGGCTCGAGAGCGCCACGCCCGATCGTCACGCCCGATCGTCACGGAAGCGCGTCACGGTCCCGCGTTACAAGAACCTTTTGAACCTTTTGAAGTGAAACTTATTAGGGCACTGGGTGATTCGGCTCGAGAGCATCACGCCCGATCGTCACGGAAGCGCGTTACGGTCCCGCGTTACGAGAAACTTTTGAAGTATTGAAGTAAAACTTCTTAGGGCACGGGGTGATTCGGCTCGAGAGCGTCACGCCCGATCGTCACACCCGATCGTCACGCCCAATCGTCACGGAAGCGCGTTACGGTCCCGCGTTACGAGAAACTTTTGAAGTAAAACTTCTTAGAGCGCGCTATGGGAGTGATTCGGTGCAAAATGTAACAAAATAATTTTTGATATTGAGTTTTGTGTTACGGAAGTTTTACTTCTGCCGCGCGGGGACACCACGAATGTATTTTTTATTCTGTGCAGTTTTTTTAAATGTAATATAAGGTTTAAAGTTTAGCTAATCGTGTGTACTGTTTAACTAACTTTAAACAATTATTTATCTATTTGTGTTACTGAATATGCTACCAGCTGCTTTATCGCGAATTCAATATTTCTATATCTATTTACTTTGAGGAGTCTTTTTATTAGAATCTCGCTAAAAGCTTTTTAAGAACACAAAACCTTTTTAGATAATTCTTTATTGCACATATTTTTGGGTTTTTTATGTACTTAAAGAAAAACGCGATAGCCATTTCATTATAAAATTTATATGTTAATATTTATTTAATTTTACATAGCTGCATTCCCGGAAAAAAGAATTAGATCTGTCGAGATATGACCATATCTGATTCATCAGATCTGGCCAGATATGCAAGTTGTCTCTATCTGGCCAGATTTGAACAGATATAACCAGATCTGACCATATATAATTTATTCTGTCGAGATATAATTATTTAACGTACGGTAAAAATTTTTAAAAAATGTGCTATTTTATTATAAGAGTGGTCTTCACGATACAACTGATACAAAAGTTGTGCCGTATCGTGATTTACATATCTTAGCGCTGCTTGGCGCGAGACACTGCCGTATCTCTTGATACTATTCTTGTACTACTGTTTGTCAGATTTTAAATACGAGAAACAGATCCCATAAGATGTCATCTATTATATACAAAAATTTGGTAGCTTTTATGCATAATACAACAATAGTTCCCTGTCCGTTGGAGTGTCTAATTTAATTCCTTTTGCAGAGTTAAAGTAGACACTCCAACGGACAGGGGACTATTGTTGTATTATGCAAATTTTATGAAAATTTTTGATCCGTGTACGCCTGAGATTTTTATGCTATCCTTGTCTATATCTTTGTTTATACAAAGACAGATATAGGTCGGCAATATAACAAACGGTTGAAATTATCGACATCGTTGGAGTTCGGCCTTGGTTGCAGGATCCCCAGTTATTATATCCGTAATCCCAGCACCCACGAATATCACATGGTGTCAGAAGTGGGATCCTAAATAAGTAGGATACTAAAATATCGAATCGGTGTGCCGCACATTGTATAAAAAACATAATACTGCGGCATCGCTGCGGCGGTCGTAACCTCTTGGCCAGAACCGTTAAATTTTGCCCGAGCAGGAGAAGAATGGCCGAAATGGATACGTCGCTTCGAAAGATACAGAATAGTGTCTTGACTTTTAACGAAGACAGATATTGAGCAAATAAACGCTCTGATTTACTGCATGGGTGACCAGACGGACAACGTGTTCTTGTCCTACAATTAGCCGCCGATAAAAAAGATAAGTACATCGAGGTCAAGAAAGCCTTTGAGTCACACTTCGTAATAGAACGTAATGTAATATACGACCGTGCTATTTTTAATCATCGTTCTCAAGGCGAAGGTGAAGCTGTTGACGAATGCATCACCGATCTTCACAGGTTAGCCAAACACTGCGAATATGGAGCGTTAAAAGGGAATTTTATTCGCGACCAACTAGTAGTAGGATTACGAGATATTAAATTGTCAGAAGGAATGCAGCTTATTAGAAATCTTACATTGGAAACTGCGGTGAAGCTGGCAAAACAAAGCGACCAACTTAAGCGGCAGTTACCAGTCTTACACAATGATATGAAGTTAAATATAGACCGCGTCCATATACGTAAGCAAAAGAAGCAGGAATTATTCGAGTGAAGGCGCGAGAAAGATAGAGCATCTACCAAAACGGAAAAGAAGTCTTCTGCCTCGCCGAAAATGTGGAGGTGAACCACATTTTGCGAAAGAATGTCCTGCAAGTAAAGTGACATGCCATTCGTGTCAAAAAATCGGACATTACGCTAAAGCAGGCCTCTGGCACTCGCCTATGTTTCTAAAGAAAACGTGACCCTCTTAATGTCCGAGATCCGCTAGGGGCGCTGGTAGTAACTTGGTCCGCTAAGATGGCTGCACTGAGAGCGCTCAATCCCGCCGGTAAACATCGGTAACCTTTCTCGCATCATCTGTCGCTCGCGGATTTCGCCGCGTCTTGTTTCCCGAAAGGAAGCAAGTGACAATTTTAAAAAGAAGGGTATCTGTGTATAAGTGTATATGCACATCATGCCGCATTGCATAGCACCGGGATTGACCGGGATGTACTTCTGGATATAATGGAAGCGAGAACTTACAGATTCTGATGGACAAGTGCTCGGCGTTGTAAGTTGTAAGCTAAATATTTTGTTATCTATTTAACTCAACAATATAGCTTAATAATCTTTGCCTTCAAGTCATATTATAAACAACCGAGGTTGCGAGAGGGGACCGTGCCATCGCAATTTCCGTGGACGGAAATTTCCACGCCGCTGCAAGACACATCGCTTCAAGAAGCAGCACAAAATCCGACGCATGAAGTCTCACAACATTGTACACAAGAAAATCCACAAGAAGCAATGTCAGATGAGCCACCTAAATTCTCTTTTACCGATTTTCTTTTATCACCCTGCAACTCCAATCTTTCTGCAGTTATATAAGATCCTATCCACATTTAGCATTTTTAAACCCCCTGTCTGTGGAAATTGTTTAACATCAAATTAAGATACGCCTTGTAATTTTCTTATTTCCTTGTCAGATATTAAAAGTATTTATACGGATTCAAGTAAGAAAGATGACATTCGTGAATCGATTAAAAAGCGGTTGAATTCCTTAATTGAATATCAAGAGTGGGATTTCATGGAATTAGTTGAGCATGATAATGCTTTGTCAGAAGTTGTCGACTGTTTGATTTATTACACCGTCGGTATTATTACAAAAAGGATTTTGCAATTGTCAAAATGTGATGTCTGTAAGAAAGCATTTAAGAATACAGTGTATTCTTTCTTCTTTGCTTTTTGATCGATTCACGAATGTCATCTTTCTTACTTGAATCCGTATAAATACTTTTAATATCTGACAAGGAAATAAGAAAATGACGAGGCGTATCTTGATTTGATGTTAAACAATTTCCACAGACAGGGGGTTTAAGAATACTAAATGTGGATAGGATCTTATATAAATGCAGAAAGATTGGAGTTGCAGGGTGATAAAAGAAAATCGGTAAAAGAGAATTTAGATGGCTCATCTGACATTGCTTCTTGTTGATTTTCTTGTGTACAATGCTGTGAGACTTCATGCGTCGGATTTTGTGCTGCTTCTTGAAGCGATGTGTCTTGCAGCGGCGTGGAAATTTCCGTCCACAGAAATTGTGATGGCACGGTCCCCTTTCGCAACCTCGGTTGTTTATAATACGACTCGAAGGAAAAGATTATATAAGCTATATTGTTGAGTTAAATGGATAACAAAATATTTAGCTTACAACTTACAACGCCGAGCACTCGTCCATCAGAATCTGTAAGTTCTCGCTTCCACAGTATATCGTTAGCCAAAAAATGCTTTTCGCAAAGAAACTGTCCTAACCGAACCATAAAGTCATTTCTTCGTATAGCATTTTGCCACAAATTTATCATATTTTTATCTATAGGTACAGCGAGAAATGTACACTGATTCTGGATTAGATTTATATCCAGAAGTACATTCCGGTCAATCCCGGTGCTATGCAATGCGGCATGATGTGCATATACACTGATACACAGATACACTTCTTTTTAAAATTGTCACTTGCTTCCTTTCGGTAAACAAGACCAAACAAGACGCGGCGAAATCCGCGAGTGATAGACGACGCGAGAAAGGTTACCGGTATTTACCGGCGGTATTGAGCGCTCTCAGAGCAGCCATCTTAGCGGACCAAGTTACTACCAGCGCCCTTAGCGGATCTCGTACATTAAGAGGGTCACGTAAAACTACCGAGTGCCAGAGGCCTGCGATAAAGTATGCCAAATTAAACAAACAGCAAACAACGCAGCAACGCGATCGGTGGAGGCATCAAAAGCAACGATAGAAGATACATTTATAGGCTTCGTGAAGAAACAGTCAAGAATGAAGATGACTTTGAGACTCGAAGATAATAAGAACAAATGGACAGCAACAGTTATCATCGGCAAGGTTAGACTTACGGGGAAAGTCGACACCGGGGTGGATATCACCTGCATTTCGAAGAATACGTACAAAAAATATTTTCCTGAAGTTCGTTTGCGGTCGCTAGAACGTTGTGTGTTCAGCGCTGATCGACAGGTTATAAATTGTCAAGGTTCCGAGAGAAAATATCTTACAAAAACAAAACAATATCGACAGATATCTACGTAGTAGAAGGATTAGACAAGATGTTACTAGATGAATCTACGTGTAAAAAACTTGGAATTGTCAAGAGCGTCAACAAAGTTAGAATGAAAGAAGATTTGAAATCATTATTTAATCCAAAGACGGTATATCCTCAAGTATTCAAAGGATTGGGAAAAGTTGAAATTCCGTACAAGATCAAATTAAAAGAAGATGCCATACCGTATGCTCTCACCACACCAAGAAGAATTCCACCTCCGCTTCTCCATGAAATCAAAGCTAATCTGGAGGAAATGTTAAAGATGGATGTTATCGAGCGGGTTGACGAGCCTACAGATTAGTTTTCCTGATTGGTGTTAGTCCCCAAACCTAACGGGAAAATCCGAATGTGCGTCGATTACGTGCATTTAAATAAATACATATGACGGAAGAATCAGCCTATGCCAGTAACGGATAACATCCTTGGTCAGTTGTGTAGTGCACGCTACTTTTAAAAGCTGGATGCCAACCACGGATTTTGGCAATGAGTATTGGATGAAGAATTGCAACTTCTAACAACTTTTATAACGCCTTTTAGTCGTTTTGAGTTTAAGAAACTCCCTTTTGGTATAAACGCTGCACCTGAAGTTTTCCAGAAGATGTTCAAACAATTCGCACGGTCGCGACATACCGGTCCCCTACGCACATACCACCATGTTTCGGCACACGATTCGCTCGGCCCGGACCAATCACCGTAGGGCACGAATCGATTCGCTGCGGGTGATCTATCGGTCGATGACTCTCGGTTCTTCTCGAGTGCGGACATATTGTCGAGTTTCCGGTTCGCCTCATCGCACGTGTTTAACGAGTCTCTCGCGCACGACGGTGATTATCGAATTAACTGCGGCTAATTACGCTCGCTTGCGAGCTCATCGGATCGCTCTCGAGCGAGAGTTCTCTTGGCTCACTCTATAAACCCTTCGGCTTCACCTCAAGATAGCATCGACTGCGAAAGTGTTCTCGACGGAGTGCAACGCTTCGAGTGGCCCAACGGTCGACGTGACTGCGGATCTTCTCACCATTCGGACGGGACTCATTGGTGACAGTAGTGGACAGAATTCAGCAGTGGAGAAACGAATACGGACAGGACTCAGTTGTGCGGTGTCCGGAAAAGTAGACAGGTAACGATTGTGAGTGTTACAAATCGTCGGTAAGACCACCCCCCCCGAGGGGGGTCATCTCGCGAACCCGCCGCGCCCTACCATAACCAGAAATCGCGGACAATTATTCAAAACAGAAGAGGATGAGTCAAATTCTGGAGGGAATCGTTTTAGTAAATATAGATGATGTTCTTGTACATGGCAGGACAAGAAAGGAACATGACGAAAGACTTCACGAAGTGTTCAAGCGCTTGATCCAGGCAAAAGTTACATTAAACGAAGATAAGTATGTTTTCGGAGCAACCAGAGTTAAATTCCTGGGACATATTATCGATAGTGAAGAGTTCACATAGACAATGAGAGAGTAGAAGCCATAAAAGCTATGGAGGCTCCCCGGAATATTACTGAACTCAGAAGCTTTATGGGATCAATAAATTATTTATCTAAGTTTGTACCGGAGCTCGCCAGGAAGGCGAAACCACTGGACTTGTTAAGTCCAAAAAACGCATTTATATGGGGCATTGCCCGAAAACACGCATTTCAAGAATTGAAGAATTCTTTATCAAGTACACCTGTACTCGCATGGTTTTATCCGTCAAGAGAAGCAGTTTTTTCTGCGGATGCTTCAGCATATAGCGTCGGTGCTGTACTTAAACAGAAACAGGAGAGCAGCGAATATCGACCAATTGCCTATGCTTCGAAGACTTTTACAGCAGCTCAAAGGAAATGGGCGCAAATTGAGAAAGAAGGATACGCGCTACAATGGGCATGCAAAAAATTTAAAAACTACATTACCAAACTAAAGGTCACGTTGGAAACGGATCACAAACCCTTAGTTCCAATATTTACAACAAGACATATGGATGATCTTCCTCCTAAGTTACAAAGAATAAGACTCCGGCTGGTGCGATATCATTATCGGATTAAATACATCACAGGGAAGGAGATAAGAACTGCGGACATATTGTCAAAAAGATTTCTTAAAATTAGCAAATCCGAAGACGATTTTGAGAAAGAGGTAGCAGCATATGCAAGAACAGTCACTTCCAATCATCCGGCTACAGATCAACGTCTGCAACAAATTTGACAAACACGATTCGATCTGTCAACAGCTTGAAGAATATATTTCCAAAGGTTGGCCAAAGAAGAATGAGCTGGATGTCGAGTTGCATGATTACTAGCAATATCGAAGTGAGTTTACTCGAGAAGAGGGAATTCTAATAAATAGATCAAGGATAGTGATATCTATTGTAACACGAAAGGATATTTTGGAAAAACTCCATGAGAGTCATCTTGGAATAATAAAATTTCGTAATCGTGCTCAGCAATCCGTTTGGTGGCCAGGATTATCTACACGAGCGATTAATTCGAGAATGCAAAATCTGTATTAAAAAGACGCATAATCGTAAACAACCTCTTATGCCAACAGAATTTCCAAGAAGAGCATAGCAAAAGGTTAGAATGGACTTATTTCACTTAAATCGCAGATGGTACTTAATAGTCGCGGACTATTACTCAAGATATCCCGAAATAGCTCTTTTAAATGATTTACGGGAAGGTACAATCATCAAACATTTAAAATCTATCTTCTTAAGACATGGTATACCCGAGACAGTGGTGAGCGACAACGGGCCACAGTTTGGATCTATCGCTACTGCAGAATTTTCACAGTTTGCAAAGGAGTGGGGATTCGAACATGTTACATCTAGTCCTCACTTTTCGCAAAGCAACGGATTGGCAGAAGTCAGTGTACAGATCATCAAAAGATGTCTGAAGAAAAACGAGAATCCATACAAAGCTCTAATGAATTATAGAAGCATTCCATTAGCAAATGGATATTCTCCAGCGGAATTACTTAGGAGGATTAGGACGAAAGTACCAATCGCCTCATCCAAGAATTGTATCCTAAAATCCCGCCAAAGAAGTCTGTATTAAGCCCGGTAATCCGCACTTATATCGATAATAACGGTATCACTATATCAGTAGGCATTTGAAGTTCCGCCGTCGTTTCGCATTGCATTATGGGTAACAGTGGGAAGCACGGACGTCATGGTGGGGAGGATGTCTCAACCTTCTTATATATAACCTTAGCTAGGGCTGGTTAGGTTTACAATAACAGACAGAATAAAGCGAGTTACTTTTTCCGATAGCAAACATAAGCGAATATTAGTTATTATATCCGTAATTCCAGCACTCACGAATATCACAGATGCGAAAACTTTCGAACAATTGTCTCGATTTTTACGCTTATAATTTACATACAAACGTTGCATTTGTTATATGTATGATCTGTCCGAAAACTATCGAACCATCGTCAAATACTGACGTATTGTGCTCGTTTCAGAATGTCCACAAACCAATTCCGCTGCAACCGTTAAAAGCGACATCCGCTATCATTCTCACCGGATACATTCCTGAAAACGCGTCGAGGTATTCATTTTAAGCTCAGACCAGACTATGCGCAATTTATAATTTGTGATTTGTGTCTTGCATGAAATTCATGAGTAGTGTAGAATGATTATTAGTTAAATTATAACTTGGCTATGAATTAAAAGCTGAAAAAAATAAAAGAACACGAATCTCATTGCAAATCAGTTCATTCATGTTAGTTCGTGTATAGTGCTATTCTGTACATCTTTGGAGTTAACGTTGTATTATCGATTAATTCTTTATGTCTTTTTGATACATATATGTATTATTTTGCAAATTTATGATGTTGCATATTAGGTAAAAATTTTTTTATATAAAAATGTATATAAATACAGGGTGTAGGTAATCATATCTATTTCATACATGATTATTACATTTATATATAGGAAATTTTTTTCTTATTTCCTCAAACTTTACTTTTTATTTAAAAAACAGTGCAAAAATTATGGTTTTAATTATATAAAAAATTTTTTCTTATTATTTTTCATATATTTAGGTATATAAAAGGATATCCGATAGAGGTTGTATTGCTTATTTTATTAAAGAATTATTCTATTATTGTTAAAACATCTATTTTAAAAAAGTTGTATACAGTTTACTTTAAAATTATTTTTAATTGGGTAAAACTAGACAATTAGGGCCTATACGAAAAATCAATCGCCACTTAAATATGTTGTAGAGGAAGTCTTTCTGAGTAATTCTACGCAAAAAAAAGTGGGGGACGGCATTGGTTTAGAAGATATAGCAAATTGAAATTTGCTTAATCGACAGTTATTTTGAGTATTATGAGATACATTATATATGAGAGACTAATATACCAAAGTACATGCGTGGACAGAGGAGCTTATTCCACAGGGGTCGGGGTGGATGGACCTCGCTTTACAAATTGTAAGTTGAAGCGAGGTTTACCCCGTACAGAAGAGGTGCGGGTGGGGGGAAGAGGCTTCCCCGCACCCTCCCCCGACCATGTGTAACACGCTCCTCTGTCCACGCATGTATTTTGTAAGTTGTAAAGCGAAGTCCACCTACCCCGACCTTTGTGGAACACGCTCCTCTGTCCACGCATGTACTTTGTAAGTTGTAAAGCGAGGTCCACTCACCCCGACCCCTGTAGAACACGCTTCTCTGTCCACGCATGTACTTTGTAAATTTTAAAGCGAGGTCCTCCCACCCCGACCCCTGTGGAACACGCTCCTCTGTCCACGCATGTACTTTGTAAGTTGTCAAGCGAGGTTACCCCCCCCTTCCCCTCTCGAACCTTGTCGAATAAGCTCCTCTGTCCACGCATGTACTTTGGTATATTAGTCTCTCATATATAATATATCTCATAATATTCAAAATAACTGTAGATCAAGCAAATTTCAATTTGCTATATCTTCTAAACCAATGCCGTCCCTCACTTTTTTCTTGCGTAGAATTACTCAGAAAGACCTCCCCTACAACATATTTAAGTAGCGATTGATTTCTCGTATAGGCCCTAATACTAATTGTAATTGTCAATTTTTACCTTTAATTGTAGTTTTGAAATTTTAAAGGTACCAGAAAGTTAGAAATTTTAAATAATTATTTATATTAATTATTTGAGCCAAAATTGCATAAAATTATAAATAACTTTTGAAAGTAACTTGCTTAAATCGCCGAGGTCAAACTAAAAGGTTTCTACATTATTGTTGTTATTTTTGTCATACATGATGGTTTAACTTACAATTAGATAGAAATATATGTTGGTTAAATAAACAGCACAAATAATTATCCGTGATAAATCAAAGACATCAAACGACACAAATCGTAACAAACCATAAATCGCGAACAGGGCGAAGAGATTACATTGGTAAATTATACAAATTAAATAGTTAGTCTTGCAAATTACTACAAATTACGAATCACGAATTATGAATTGCATGTAGTCTAGAATTAATTATACATTATGTATATTTGTTTTTCTCGTATTGTAATTGTTATATAGCTAATTCGTATTAAATATTTTAAAAATATTAATGTTCCAATAATTTTCGAATTATTGAAATTGAAGTTTAAATTTATTGATCGGAAAAGGAAATTTCTTTCATGAACTTCAAGGAGTTTAATTGATTTTAGATGGAATTTAATAAAATTCTAATTTGAAATATAATTGCGATCAGAGATACACGATATTGAAGATTGGAAATTTGCAATAAATGACTTCTTATTTCAAATATATTTTTTTGAAGAAAAATTAACCTTAAATTGCTTAAAAAATTAGTAAAAAGAAAGTGAAATAACTTATATCACGGTGTAAGAGTATTAAATATTTTCACTTTCACAAAATTGCTATGATTTTTTTAAGGCACCATAATTAAACACTAGATATATAAATAGATATATGTCGATTATTAAAATTTATTAAAAATTTTATAAGTATTTTTAATAAGAAAATATAAGTAATGTATAAATATATGAATATCTAAAATAGAATAGTAATTATTGTTATACTAAATATTACATATACCTACGTATAATGTCCTATACATTAAGTGAGACAGTCGAATATTGGGAATATTTGATTGCTTCATTTAAAATGTGGTGCCCTACTGTACATAATGTAAAAGTTGCGATTAATATGCTTTTTATTATTTTAATTGTAAAATATTGGAAAGTGACTCATTTTAATATTGAATATAGATAATGCAAAGTTATGTAATATTATAAGGATGTATGGGTGGTATCTCAAAAAGTAATACCAAAAATTTAAAATAATTCATAGATTGTTCTACGATATTATTACGTCTGATGAGTATTTGTGTTTTGAGCACAATTTTCTTATTGATTTGAAAGTTATTTAATTTTTTTGTTTGCATTGATTCTTATCATATCTCGGGATTGGCTGCACCAATTTTATTCGGACTCGTCGCAATCGAAAGCTTGTATCGTCATTATATAAATGTAGTTAGATTTTTTATTACGGCTTTAGTTTCTGAGATATTTTAATCGAAAGTTTGTTGACGTATGAATTTTCTTCTTATTCTTACAATTTATTAATGTGGAAAAAACAAAAGAATAAGAATAAGAAGAAAATTTATGCGTCAACAAACTTTCGATTAAAATATCAGAAACTAAAGTCGTAATAAAAAATTTAACTACAATTTTTTAATATAATGTCAATACAAGCTTTCGATTGCGACTAGTCCGAATAAAATTGGTGCAGCCAATCCCAAGACATGACAAGAATCAATGCAAACAAAAAAATTAAATAACTGAAACCAATAAAGGCCAGTTTTTCAATAGTCGCTTAAGGGGATCCTGCAGCCGAATGTTTTACTGACAAAATTACCATTTTCTATCATTTTCTGTGTTACCGATCTATATCTGTCCTTGTATAGACAATGATCTAGACAAGGATAGTATAGGATATATTTAATGGTTGGAAGTGGATAAGCGTAGGATCACTAGCTTCCGCGAGTTCCTCCAAGATAGAAGGTTCCTATAATTTTTCTGCGTGTCCGTATTTAACCCTGTCCATGGTCTTCCGCGTTGTCGATGCGTGTCGCATGGATGGCCAAAAATGCCGGTCACGACGCTATGTGTCGTGACGGCGACTCCACTTAGCATATGCACAGAACGTTATCTCAGGTAGAGATATACGACTGGCTATAGCATCCCCTGGAGTCCGTGCTTTTATATTTCTGTTGGCACGGTTGTGCGCTCTCGGGAAAGCATGTACGGCGGATTGTTGTTCCGCAGGCGTTATTGTTTATTTGTGCGGTCGGCAGACCGCCACAGATAGTACCTACAATAACCTACATTGCATTCATAAAATGCAATTAGAGAAAATCTTTTTTTCTAGGCTTCGAATCTTAGTTCTACTTGCACGATATTATTCTTACATGTTTTCCCTAGCGCGCCTCTATCTCATTTTGTATATATAAACTGCAGTATTTTTGTATTAAGCAAATATTGTCATCAGGTGACAGCTCTACGTTTCAAAAATAGGTAAGATTTTTAATTTTTTTTTGTTTTTAATACAAACTCGACCGCTGCGCGCTAGATTTTTGCGCGTACTTTAATTCTGTAAAAGAATTTTGCGATCCTGTAAAGCCAATTCAAAGATTTCTTCTAATGCGATATGTCGGTAAAACATTGGGCTGCAGGATCCCCTTAAGGGGATCCTGCAGTGACAGGCAAACTCCAACGATGTCAATATTTTCGATCGTCTAAATTACCGATCGATATAGATTTGTCCTTGTCTAAAGAGTATTTATACAATATATCTATCTTTTTTAGATCAAGGATAGACAAGGTTGTAGGTTATACTCGTATAATCTTTTAAGCTGCATATCTTTTTTGTTACGTGTCTGAGCCTAATTCTAACTATGGTATGTTATTTCTTCATGTTATCCGTTGTCCAGGCTGGTCTCATTTTGTAACAACAAATTGTAGAATGATTTATATGAAGCAAATGTTGTCATGACTTAACGTGAGAGTATGTAACGAAAATCTGCATTTCTAAAATTATTTTTGTTCTCGGCATAAAATCGACCAGCGTGGACATTATTAGTGCATATACTTTAACTTCTGAAAAGGATTTTTCATTCTGTAAAGCCAATAAAAAGATATGTTACTTCAAAAGAAGACTCGCGAAGATTCGCATCCTATCGGTAATACAGACGGGTGCAGGATCCTCTTAAGGGGATCCTGTAGTACAGGCGAACTCCAACGATGTCGATAATTTCAATCGTCTGTGTTACCGACCGACATAGATCTGTCCTTGTCTAACGAGTATCTATACGATATATCTGTCCTTGCCAGATTGCAGCGCCATATGCATCATGTGTGCCTCTGCATTTATAAAATTTCAGTAGGAAAAATCTTTTTTTCTAGGCTTTCAATCTTAGTTCTACTTGCACGATGTTGTTCCCACATGTTGTCCCCTGGTCTCATTTTCCATGAATTTACAGTACAATTTTAGTATTCATCGAATATTGTCGTTAGATGACGGCTCTACGTGCCAAGAATAAGTGAGATTTTTAATTTGTTCGCGTTTTTTATATATACTTGACCAGCCCGACCTTCATTTTTATCCTACTTTTAATTGTGTAAAAGAGTTTTGCAATTCTGTAAAGCCAATTCAAAGATATCTCCCACCAAAAAAATTCTCTACTCACGTAGCGTTGTATTAATTTGACAGAATTGAAAATGCTTCTCCAGGATTGCAGTACATACATCAATGATTCAGGGAAACTCTGATTTTATATGGAAAACGAGAAAAAGATACGGAACTACAGATTTCCTTATCTACATTTACCTCAATATGGCGTCTCCAGTTGGCAGACGGCCTGTCAATTCATCACAAGATGTGCTTCATATAAAAGATATACCGTTTGTACGAACGTGAAAACAAGTTTCCCTAGGTTGCAAAACACGAAACAACATTATTGTAGGGGAGACCGGGGCGAAAACGTCTACGGGGTGAAACCGTCAAATAAAATATTTCGGAACCTGTATATTGTGCGAACTCGCTATTAACATTGTAAACGCTGCTTGTGGTACCCATGTGACCAACGGAGTTTCGGCAGGTTACCTGCCGTGTTATGATTTTTACGAGGGCAAACGTGTTTTCGGAAGGTGAAAGTGAAACTTTCTGCGCGTGGAAATTTTGTAATATCTGCAATAATGTTTGCTCTCCAAATCTTGAGGTATGTGATTATAAAGAGTAATGCATGCTGAACACAAATCCAGTGTAGTTTTTTCATTATCGTTGATGTCTAATATTTTGTGGGCGATCAAACCTGAAACTTGTGTTTGGGGCTAATCTGTCAGTAGGCACCCGGGGCGGGTCCGGCAGTCTCGTCACTGTGGCGCGCCGGGCGCACAACTTCAGCTCACGGCGATTTTAGGTTAGGTTTCCCTCGAGCGTGATTCTGTCTTCCCTTGCACGTGCGTCAGTTTGTATAAGAGGAAAATGGTACGTACGTATCGTCGCAAAACGACTCCCGTCGACAAGGAGCAACTCAAGAATGCAGTTGTGGCGGTGAGAAAAGATAAAATGAGCGCTTATGCAGCCGCAAAACAATTTGTGTCCTGAGAACCACGTTGAACGACTGGCTAAAGAAGAACAACCAGGATGAAATAGTCGTGAAGTCAGGGTGAATAGTGAATAGAACACGTGGATGAAGTGGTCGTACGATATAAAGGAGGCTTATCGGTGAGTACTTACCAATTATAATCTACACCTACACCTGCCACTGCGCCGAGAAAGAGAGGCCGGCCCAAAAAAAATGCCACACAAACAGAACCGCAGCCTTCGACGAGCAGTGGGCGTAAATCCGAGGACTTGGATAATACGTGCTGCGTGTGCTCAGAGAAGTTGACACAACAAAGAGCATATGGGAAACAGTGCATTGCGTGCGAGCGTAGGGCACATAACACTTGCGTGCGCTTGTCAGGATCTGTATTCACGTGCCTAAATTGTTTTATGGAATAAAACAATTATTTTGCATAAAAATTTAATTTTTATATTTTTTTCTTAAAAAACAATTATTAAAATGTATCCTATCATTTTTCAGGATCAGATGTACGTATTTATATTGAAAATGCAGTGCGACGGATCCGCCCCGGGAGGGTGACGGTTCCACCCCGGCATTTTTGAGATTTCAATTTTTCCACCGTTGTCGTTTTTGCTCGGTATAGAGTCGGTCGTTTGACCGGTATAGAGCAAATAAACAAAGCGACGTAGACAAAAATTTTCTATATAAATTTTGTAGCTAAAGGTTCACTCTTTACAATGGTATACCACATTTAACTAAAATGATTTATTTTGTTGTTAAAAATCGGCACCGAAAAAAAACTGACGGTTTAGCCCCGGTCTCCCCTACCCTCCAAATTAAGATTAGAAGTCTAATATATATATAACGCCTAGTAAATCTAGATGTAAGATACTCATATGATAGTAGGAGGCTTATTTTTACTCCTAGAAAGGTATTTTTTACTTTACAAATGTATTTTCCAACATTATTTGCGATTTTTGTCATTTATGAGCCTAAACTTTTGGCAGTGAAAATGCCCTGATTTCAACTTTATAACGTCAAATTATTTCAAAACGAAAGACATTATTCAACAGTGCTGATAAACAAATGTGACTTTATAAATAACGTCAAAAAAGATAAATATGTATCATATAAACGATAATTTTGAATATTATTTATTATAAACATTGTTATGCGACTCTCTCAAAAGAGACATGACAGCGCTGTATGACTCGATTCACGTAGGTTAGCAGCCTTGCACAGTACCAAAACAGTGCGAAACTTGATGCGAGCTGCGAGGTGCGACGTGCGAGGTTATGTCTGTTCGTTTACATTTTTACAATGTCAGACACGAAAAGTTATCGGTGGAATGGCAAAATAGTGACAAAAGCAGTTTATGAAAAAAGACTCGCTATCTCTTCACGAGTGCAACGGAGACAAAAAGTTAGCTAGAAGTAGTAGAAGGCATAGACATACGTGTAGCAACAGCTATACGTTATTCTTTGCTTGCCCAGCTGATTGCGACTTTGCCGCGCTTTCACGAGCCATCGAGATACATTCGTGCCGACAGCACAATTATCTCAAGTTATAATTTCTTTCTTTAAAACGGTGTAGTGAAGACAATTGAAACTTGGCAGATATTTTCATCTATTCGTATATTAGATGTACAAAAAAATTCAAAATATTGGTAGCGCTTCTTCAACATTTTTTTAGCTGTTTTATCCGTCAAAATCGTCTCTTCCTATAAGAATACGTGTAAAATCAGTGAAAATTAAAATCGTTACAACTCAGCAAGCGTTTAGTGGATTTATTTCTACTTTTTTGTAGCACATCAGGAAGACTAAAAGAACATTCTCACAAATTTTTACCCACTTGGTAGCGCTTTGAAAATAGGTCCGATACATCCTTAACTTTAATCTTAAGTTAACTTACTTTTTGTCTCTTTCTAACTGTCCCTTTTAGGAAAAGATGAAGAGTGAGTTTAACTAAACTTTAGTATATAAAGACTATTGAAAAACTGGCCCTAAGAGAATTATGCTCAAATTTTACACAGATACTCAGACGTAATAATAGAACAATCTATGTTAGATTTTTGGTAATACTTTGAGATACCACCCATACATCCTTAATAAAATTATATATTTTCCTGTACTTTTTTATAATAAATTATGTAAAATCTTAATATTTAGTAACTTCTCTTTATAACGTTTTTAAGGCTGTTCCGATATTTACTGCCGGTACTACAAATCTATATAGTTTACGTCATGCACGTTATATATAGATTTTTAGTACTAAACTTTCAGACGTAATAAACTATATTTGTAATACCGGCAGTAAATATTGGAACGTAGCCTTAAAAACGTTAAAGAGAAGTTACTACATATTACAACTATTTGGCCGTGAAGTGATGCGAGATTGTAAAAATGAGTGATTGTTCGGCAAAACTGCAATGTTTTTGCTACGTTTTCAGTACTGAAAATTTATAGCGTGCATAACATAAACTGTAGATTTTCAGTATTGCGTTCATTCAATGTCGGTACTGAAAATCTATAGGTAATTTACATCATGCACGCTATAGATTTTCAGTACTGGCAGTGAATAAACGCGCAGCCTGAAATGTCTAAACGATCAAAACGGATACCAAAAATAGCTTTCTCGCTCCCCAAAAAATCCCGAGTATGAAGTTTCGGGGACTATTTTAATCATTTTTCGATTAGCTAAATTCTGCCTCTTGTACATAGTGTAAGAGACTTAAATGCGCTAACCTAGCAAAATACCTTTAAGAACGTGTTCTGGGGCACAATATCTTTCCATTTCCTTTGTAGATTTTCCATCCCTTTTTGGCCTGTCGCACAGTGTTATTTGTCGATCTTAAAAGCTTTTTGGTGGAATTGTAAATCCGCGTACTTAAGGAGGGAAACCAGTGTAACAGCTAGAAGGAAAGGCTATTTTTAAAGATTTTTTTTTTGGCAAATAATTGTTTGTTTTTCAAATCACTTTATTAACATCACAAAGTACATAATTTGAGCTACTTTTTGTAAAATTTTTGTTAAAAAATATTAATATTTATAGCTACAAGAGCCAATAGTGTGAGCCGCCTAAAAAAAATATGGGCACATGCGTAGCGGACGAAAGTTTTGAAAAAAAACATGTATTTTCTTAAAATATGAGACAATAACTTCAGTTGCACGTATGGATTAAAAAAAATAATTTGTTACAAAATGGCAAACTGTTGAAAAAAACGTTACAAAAATCGGTGAAAAATTGATTTATATTTTAACGTTACAAAAAAAACAAATTATTCAATCAAAAATTCCGTATACGTGCAACTGAAGCTGTTATCTCATATTTTAAGAAAATACTTGTTTTCTTTGTTTCAGAACTTTCGTCCGCTACGCATGCGCCCGTATTTTTTTTAGGCGGCTCACACTATTGGTTATTGTAGCTATAAACATTATAATATTTTTTAACGAAAATTTTACAAAAAGTATAATAGTTCAAATTGTAATGTTAATAAAGTGATTTGAAAAACGAACAATTATTTGTCAGAAAAAATCTTTAAAAATAGCATTTTTTCTAGCTGTTACACTGGTTTGCCTCCTTAAATTGATAATATAATCAATATAAATTTTGATGCTAATAAGCATCCTATTTAAATCACTGTAAAGAATTTATTGCGAAAAATATCACCCCAGCCAGGGTTCGAATTTGGATCTCCCTAGAATCCATGATGGACAATTTTATAAAACAATAATTATAAATATTTTTATAAAAATAAATATAGATAGATATTTGTTTTTATTTATTAACGTAACATAAAGTATATTTAATTATTACGTAGACGAGCTTGTTTCTTTCTTACGCGTTATTTTTGTTAAATCATCGTTTATTCACTACATTGGCGCATTCTCAACATAATATGTAATGTAATAATAAACATAACGGTTCATTATATTCAATTTATGATTATCGCAAAGAAATGTGAAATTATAATTGAGATATATAAATTTATCTGTATGCCTGTGTATATCAACTTTACCTGACATTATTTTTTTTTAATAGATATTTAGTAGTTTTAAATAAAATAAAAATAATGTTTTATTGCGATGGATTAGTCATCTTTTGATATAAGGTTGGTGAAATTTGCTTCTGGCGTGGCTTTTGAAAACTGCGCAAATGCTTCTTTGCGTGTTATATTATATTGGTATCGAGTTATTCTTTTAGCCGTAAAGCCTGATACATACATAGCCTGATACATAAATTATATAACCAACAACTGATATCATGTTGTAATCTTGTTATATATCATTATTGTATCGCCTTATTCTCATGCGCATGTTTTTCTTAATACGGTCACGCAATCTATAATTTTATAATTTTATTCCATGTACTTTTCTAAAAGTTTTTGTGAACTTTCCTAGTATGTCACATATAGTAGTAATAATCTCAAATTTCTCAAAATTATTACATAACAGAACACACATTTCTGCAGTCAAAATCTCACTAAAAATAAAGAACACATAAAAAATACAAGATATAATTATTATTTACTTTTGTTATTAAATTGTACTTTGAAAGTATTAAAAAAAAATAGTTTTTAAAATAATTGTATTTGTCAAGCTTTTCCTCGTGGTCTTATATATGACTAAAAGCAACATGAACTCATTTTAATATACCTAATCACATGGCAGGTTTTCGGTAAATTTAATATGCAAAGCAGCTGGAAACATTGCTCTGCATTTCAATCCACGATTGGACAGAGGATATATTGTTAGGAATACGAAAGTGCGTGGATCCTGGGAGGACGAAGAGACCTGTTCGACCGCAGGTCCAAGCGGATGTATTTTCCGCCGAAACACCTATGTACATCTTATGATCTTTTGTACGAATAATGCATTTCAGGTAAGAGAGAGAAGCATATAGGGTATCTTATAATACTAATGCCCATTTCTATCAATACAGATTAATTTTACTCTTACAATTAGTTTAACTTATTTTTTCTAATGCTTAGAACTAGAAAAAAATAAATAGATACCTATATTAAAAAAACTCCATATATGCTAATAACAAAAAACAAGCTCTCCAGATACACAATCAAAGACACGATATAAGGCAAGTGAGAGCTATATGCTGATATATTAAAGCGAGAGATTTAAAATTTGTTTAAGGGGGGAACCTGCTTTAGAACGTTTCAAAAAGCATAATTTTTGCGATTTTTTTTCTCGGCTCCAATAAAACGAATCTTTTCTAAACTTCTGGGGTGTTTTAGTACACATTTTGACATTAATAAAAAAATTTCTTTATACAAAAATATTGATCTTTAATATAAAATGTTTAGCGATATTTACAACGCCTTTTTTCATCCTCGTACACTCTAGCGTGCGTAAGGGTATAGCAAGATAAGAGGGGAGCTAGCGGCCCCCAAACAAAATTAATTTGGATTAGGGGCAACTTGAAGGTATCATTGAAAACATTATCTGTAGAGAATTCCATATCTCTATCTCACTCCATTGCCGGAATATCATAAAATACGTATTTCTCATATTTTATTTTTTTTCTCCGCTATTACAGATATCGAGATGAGCTTTGTCTCATATCGTAAATTATTTAAAGCACTATCAAATACGTTTTTCTTTAGAATTTTTCACGCTAAAACTCGACTTGCAGAATCGTTTAAAATATTTAAGAATTTTTTTCGCACGCTCCTTAAGAAGTAAGATCTTGGAAAAAATTTATAATGTATGTTACATAAAAGACTATCTTCCAAATTTTTTTCAGATTTTTTCAAACACGGCGCCATATTTTAAAAAATTTGAATTTATTTTTTTCTATTGTTCGGCGTCATAAATGGTTTCCCACCTGAAGATTGTCACGTCCGATCGTATATAGAAAGATATATAATTATTGTCAGATAAAAATACTGACTGACCAACACATATAAATGGCTTATATTCGCAGATTAGCAATAGTAATATAACCCGGAGAAAAGTGCTTTGATATTTTCTACAACAGCTGCGTTTTGATATTTGTTAACAGCACGGCGTCATAATGGCTTCGAACTCGACGTGACAATCTTCAGGTGGGAAACCATTTATGACGCCGTGCTGTAACGAATATGACGCAATATACAGGGTGTTTCAGAGCCTCTGCACCAAACTCTGAGGAACGATAGGTGTCGCAGAATGGATCATTTTTTGTCAAGCAACCCATGTCCTCTGACGCGTCGTTTAGGAGCTACGCGACCGCAAAGACAGGTTTTAGGTGGCATGTATTACAATTATAAGATGAATTCTATTTATTTATTTTTTTAAGTACAATTGCAGACAGTTTACGGAATATTAAATTAGAATAATCGCCATAACGGTCCAAGCTTGGATCTTAATAGCATAATATTATTTTATTGTGTGATACACATATTATCCCCTCCTTCCCTTTAGTTAAATCAATTTTTACCTCCAACTCTTGAAAACTGTGCGCCGACTAGATTTGTCAGACTTAAAAACACAGCCCCTGTTGGAAAAGTTGGAATTGGGACGACGCCTGCACGGAGAGCGGGAGGTTCCAGGTACAAACCCTGGCTGGGGTAATATTTTTCGCAATAATTTCTTTAACATCATAAGTTGAATCGTTTCGCTATTCCAACAGGGGCTGTGTTTTTAAGTCTGACAAATCTAGTCGGCGCACAGTTTTCAAGAGTTGGAGGTAAAAATTGATTTAACAAAAGGGAAGGAGGGCATAATATGTGTATCACACAATAAAATAATATTATACTACATCGAATAACTTTAGTCTTTAATATTGTTTACGGAATATGTTTAAGGCTCCTAGATGGTCACCGCGGCCATATTGAATTCCTACTATCAAGGCGAGGAAAACACCCAATTTTGTCGTGCATGCTATTTTCAAATAAAAAGACATATCAATAAAACATCACTATAGATCGTTTCAGAAAACTTCCGAAATTGACCGAAAACTTTCCTTTTCCCTCGACAATAAACAAACAGCCATAAAACGAAACCTAAACATACGGGAAAACAGCCGTTTAACGACTATCGAAAGGAGGTGAAAACGTTCCTTCCGTATGCAAATGTTACTTTTCGGTCAATTTTACGAGTTTCACGAATACGTTAAACGTTAGAGCACAAGTACAGAGCGAATAATAAGGAAATAGCATGCACGACAAAATAGGCTTTCAACATGTCACTTTCCACGCCTTATGGCTATTTTCTCGCCTTATAGTTCTTATTTCTACCGATTCTACCGATGTCGCCACCGTCAACGCGGAGTTCTCGGCTTCTGATCCAGGAGCCTTAAAGTGTCTACCGTGAACCCGATTGCATTCTGCGTTACAGTTGGCCTCTTGCTGCTATCTTCGTTGCATTGTTATTGCATTCTGTAGCGCAGAATGCAATCAGGTTCAGGATAGACAGTATAGAAACTTTGAACATCGTCTGTAAACTGTCTGCAAGTGTACTTGAATAAATAAATAAATAAATTCATCTTATAATTGTAATACATGCCATCTAATAAGACCTGTCTGTGCGGTTGCGTAGCGCCTAAACGACGCGTCAGAGAACATAGGTTGCTTGACAAAAAATGATCCTTTCTGCGAGACCTGTCGTTCCTCAGAGTTTTGTGCAGAGGTCCTGAAACACCCTGTATTTATTGATTTTACTTTATTATTACAGAACGATAAAAAAAATAAATTCCAATTTTTTAAAATATGGCGCCGTGTTTAAAAAAATTTGAAAAAAATTTGGAAGATAGTCTTTTATGTAACATACATTATAAATTTTTTCCAAGATTTCACCTCTTAAGGAGCGTGCAAAAAAAATTCTTAAATATTTTAAACGATTCTGCAAGTCGAGTTTTAGCGTGAAAAATTCTAAAGAAAAACGTATTTGATAGTGCTTTAAATGATTTACGATCTGAGACCAAGCTCATCTCGATATCTATAATAACGGCGGAGAAAATTTATCTTAGGTTGGCGAAACAATCCTAACAACTTAGTGTTTACACGTTATTGCATATTCTTGTAGCCCTTGTTGAGACGTTTTCAAAACACTCTTTCGTTCAGTCTATTTAAATTATGATTTGAGAGTTTTAAAGAATTATGATTTTTTTAAGAGTTTGAAACAATCAAATTTTCAGAAAAGTACTGGTTTTTTATAAAATCATAATTAAAATTTACAAAAACCTTACTTAAAAGAAAACGGTTAAAATTGTCAATAACTTCTTATAGTTTTTAAGTGTGCAAGTAGAAACTTGCACATTGCTTCCTCATAGTTTTGAAGTGTGCAAGTAGAAACTTGCACATTGCTTCCTCATAGTTCTAAAGTGTGCAAGTAGAAACTTGCACATTGCTTCCTCATAGTTCTAAAGTGTGCTAGTAGAAACTTGCACATTGCTTCCTCATAGTTTTTAAGTGAGCAAGTAGAAACTTTTGTATTGCTTCGTCATAGTTTTTAAGTGAGCAAGTAGAAACTTGCACATTGCTTTCTCATAGTTTTTAAGTATACAAATTAGAAACTTGCACATTGCTTTCTCATAGTTTTTAAGTATACAAATTAGAAACTTGCACATTACATCCTCACAATTTTTAAGTATGCAAATTATAAAATTGCATATTGCTTAATCAACATTTTATTTCGCTCATAAAGCTTCCTCTATGAGGAAGCCAAATTTTTTCTTTGATGTATAATTATTCGTGAATATTTAAATTTGGCTTCCTCATAGAGGAAGCTTTATAAGCGAAATAAAATGTTGATTAAGCAATATGCAATTTTATAATTTGCATACTTAAAAATTGTGAGGCTGTAATGTGCAAGTTTCTAATTTGTATACTTAAAAACTATGAGAAAGCAATGTGCAAGTTTCTACTTGCTCACTTAAAAACTATGACGAAGCAATGTACAAGTTTCTACTTGCTCACTTAAAAACTGTGAGGAAGCAATGTGCAAGTTTCTACTAGCACACTTTAGAACTATGAGGAAGCAATGTGCAAGTTTCTACTTGCACACTTTAGAACTATGAGGAAGCAATGTGCAAGTTTCTACTTGCACACTTTAGAACTATGAGGAAGCAATGTGCAAGTTTCTGCTTGCACACTTCAAAACTATGAGGAAGCAATAAGCAAGTTTCTACTTGCACACTTAAAAACTATGAGAAGTTATTGACAATTTTAACCGTTTTTTTTTAAGCAAGGTTTTTGTAAATTTTAATTATGATTTTATAAAAAACCAGTACTTTTCTGAAAATTTGATTGCTTCAAACTCTCAATAAAATCATAATTTTTTAAAACTTTTAAATCATAATTTAAATAGACTGAACGAAAGAGTGTTTTGAAAACGTCTCAACAAGGGCTACAAGAATATGCAATAACGTGTAAACACTAAGTTGTTAGGATTGTTTCGCCAACCTAAGATAAATTTATGAAATTAATTTGCGCCGGCAGTGCGACTGCACTCAGTACACCAAATGCACCGCTGGTGATATTTCATTGCTCTAATGGATATTGAGACTTAAGATGTAGCCCTTAAAGGTTGAAATTTTAAAATATGCTCTAATTTCCACAAATTTTGAGATATCGGGCTATTTCTAATTTTCTTATATTTTTTAGTCTATTCTACCTCTATTTCATATATAATTCTTTAAGATTTGGTTGATTAGTTATATTCTTCAGTCTTTTCTACCCCTATTTCATATATAATTCGTTAAGATTTAAATGTTGCTCTAATTTCCATTAATTTTGAGATATCGTGCTATTTCTAATTTTATTATATTTTTCAGTCTTTTCTACCTCTATTTCATATATAATTCTTTAAAATTTGATTGATCAGTTCTCGTGTTACACACATTTCAAATTTCGGAGAATTCGTACATACATAGAAGCTTTATAAAGCTGAGTCTAATCAACCAAATCTTAAAGAATTATATATGAAATAGGGGTAGAAAAGACTGAAGAATATAATAGAATTTGTTTTACTTTTTAATTATTGTCATTAATAAGTTTTATTTACATAAATATGGACTAAAGATTTTATGTTTAATATTAATTAAATAACTAGCTGGTTACCCGGGCTTTGCCCGATGGTCGTTTTTCTTCAAACGACTTTCCCGACAGCACACGATATCCTATGGACGTCCATTGGAGTCCATTTGAAGTCCAGGAACTTCAAATGGACTCCAATGAACGTCCATAAGATATCGTGTGCTGTCGGGGTTTATTTGTGTTTCAATATCCATATTGTGGACAAACATAAGGAGTGTGTTGGGTGGTTGATTTAAAGGTGATAGTTTAACTTTTCCGTTTAAACAACACATTCCAGGTGCTTAAGTTTTAAACTTTTTGGCTTGACAATAATTACATATTGCATCCATTTTCCAAATTATTACTCTCGGAAAAAATTGATATTCGTAATTTGGATCATAACTAAATACCTCTAATTTCAAATCGGACCGCATAAATGTTTTCCTTAATTGAACATGTCGTAACCGGTCTTTTTCTACTCGAGTTTCACGCTATTGAGTCATTTCTGCTTTTCAGATATTTCACTTACCGATCAGCGACTTCATCCCTTGGTTTTTGTCGGCCGTTTTTCGGGAATTTCGAGATTGTTTGCTCGCATGTAACATAATTTGTTGTCTTCCGCAAATACCACATACTTACAATATTTTTTGTAAAACCTATTGCGAAAGTTCAATTTGAGATAATTGAAATTAAATTTAAATAAGAAATAGTATTCAACAAATACTGTAATCATCCCTTGGTTTTTCCGGGCGTTTTTTCAGGATTTTCGAGATTGCTCGCTTGCGATGTACACAGAACGTCGATATTTCACTTAAAAAATGTCCGAGAAAACCAAGGGATAAAATCGGTAATCGGTAAGTAAAATATTGAGGTTCTGTGTACATCGCGAGCGAGCAATCTCGAAATTCCCGAAAAAACGCTCTGGAAAACCAAGGGATGAAGACGCTGATCGGTAAGTGAAATATCGAGGTTCCGTAGTAACCTATGTTTTGCTCAAGGATGTAAAGAGTAACTGTGCAAGAGTTTGTTCAGATCGGTCGAATAGTTTAGGAGTGTATAAAGAACAAACAGACTTAAAAAATCATTACTCTACGATTATTAGTTTCGAAGATATAAACGTTCAAAGTGTGACATGTTTTCGTTGCATTCGTTGATAATTATTTGCTTATAATTGTTTGGCTTCCTTATTAAGGAAGCATTTTAAGACTTTTGAGACTTACGAGAAAAAATGGGACTATATAAGCTATCTAATGACGTATTAATCATTACTCTACGATTATTAGTTTCGAAGATATAAACGTTCAAAGTGTGACATATTTTCGTTGCATTCGTTGCATCTCTGCTCCCAATATTACCCCCTACTGACCCCCTACTTACCCCCTACTTACTGTCGACAAAGACGTAGTTCTACGTCAAAACGCCCGGGAAAACAAAGGGATAAAATCGGTAATCGGTAAGTGAAATATCGAAGTTCTGTGCGTACATCGCGAGCGAGCAATCTCGAAATTTCCGAAAAAACGCCCGGGAAAACCAAGAAATAAAGTAGCTGATCGGTAAGTGAATAATCGAGGTTCCGTAGTAGCCTATGTTTTGCGCAAGGATGTAAAGAGTAACTGTGCAAAAGTTTGTTCAGATCGGTCGAATAGTTTAAGAGTGTATAAAGAACAGACATACATACAGACATACAGACATTCTATTTTATATAGATAGATAGAAAATTTGTTAAGATTTAAATGTTGCTCTAATTTCCATTAAATTTGAGATATCGGGCTATTTCTAATTTTATTATATTTTTCAGTCTTTTCTACCCCTATTTCATATATAATTCTTTAAAATTTGATTGACATTTCAAATTTCGGAGAATTCGTACATACATAGAAGCTTTATGAAGCTGAGTCTAATCAACCAAATCTTAAAGAATTATATATGAAATAGGGGTAGAAAATACTGAAGAATATAATATAATTAGAAAAATTGCCAATAATTAATACTAAATTGTCAAAAAACATCAATTTGTGAAAAATCTCAATTATTGAGACTTGAGATGTAGCCCTTAAATATTAAAATTTTAAAATATTCGTAATTTTTCTAATTCTATTATATTCTTCAGTCTTTTCTACCACTATTTCATATATAATTGGTTAAGATTTGGTTGATCAGTTCTGGAGTTATAGAAATTTCGGTAAATTTGGCACATACATACATACGGACATTTTTTAAAATGGCGATTTTTCGACGTTTTAGAACATTCTGAACACATTGGCATCAAAAACTAAAAAACAATTTTTTCTTTGGTCTTTTCTACCCCTATTTCATATATTTTTCTTTAATATTTGGTTGATTAGACCTAGCTTTATATGTGATCAAAGGTCCATATACGAAGTTTATGAAAACAAAGCTTCCTCTATGAGGAAGCAAAAAAAATAAAATATGAGAAATACATATTTTATGATATTCCGGCAATGGGGCGAGATAGAGATATGGAATTCTCCACAGATAATGTTTTCAATGATACCTTCAAGTTGCCCCTAATCCAAATTAATTGTGTTTGGGGGCCGCTAGCTTCCCCCTTATCCTGCTATACCCTTTGTGTCTGTAACAAAAAACAAAAACATTCCTTAATTTTCATGTAATTACCTTCTATGTGAACCTAAAAAATTTTTTAAATATCAAAAATTAAACAAATTGTGAGACTTTAAAGAAAAAAACTTTTTTTCTTTAAAGTCTCACAATTTGTTTAATTTTCGATATTTAAAAAGTTTTTTATGTTCACATAGAAGATAATTACATGAAAATTAAGAAACCCACACAGCACAAAACTGAACAAATACCTTTCAGAGACCTTCGCAAAGCGTTACAAAAAAGATCTCACAAATGTCTCATACACGTCTCGGATACGTGAAAATGTCCGCACATTTGTCACAAAGACGTTTATGAAAGGTTGCACAGACATCTTCTAAACATTTTGCAACATCTCTGAGATGTTTTGCAAAACATTTTGAGTATGTTACATACAGGTATCTGGCAATTATTACATGCGCTCAAATAGGATAATTTTAATTTAAGATTTGAAGAAATAATATTGTTTTACATTTGAAAAAGTTTTTTAATATTTGAAAAACATACATCTTACTTTGGAAAATATAGTCTTATATATTTATATCATCGCAGCAATGTTGCTGGCAAAGATATGTCTTGCGGATGTCATGATTTTGTTTCGCCTGGACCTGCTTATATTCTCTCTCAACTAAAACTTACTTACGAGTTAATCTCACCACTATGCGCCGCCTATCGGTGTCATTGCGAACTAGCATGGAGAGATGCGCTACCGTGCATCTTTCTTAAAATATCTCAGGAAATTCTTAACGAAAGAGAGTTGCATTATAGTGTTTTGAAAATGTCTCGACAAGGGCTACAAGAATATGCAATAAAAACTATTTTTTACTTAACTCCCAATGGTGTTTTATTTTAAAAATTTAAGATGCTTTTGATCTAAATTTTTTATATAGAAGCCCCTATTTTTATTGTATATTCTTGTAGCCCTTGTCACGACGTTTTTAAAACATTATAATAAAGTTCTCTTTTGTTAAGAATTTACTGAGATATTTCAAATTTTGTCATAATATTTTTAATATAAAATATGAAATATCTTGTAAAGTATTCACTTTTCGATGACTTTACTTTAATACTTTTATACATAGAATAATCAAAGAAATCGAATAATAATATTAATTTTTACATTTGTAATTTTTCAAAATTAAGTTTGTCCACAAAATAAAATAAAATTTTTTAAAATGTTTTTTTACATCATTCGATTCCTTTCATTATTCTACGTATAAAAGTATCAAGGTAAAGTCATCGAAAAGTGAATACTTTACGAGATATTTCATATTTTACAATTAAAAATATCATGACAAAATTTGAAATATCTTAGAAAATTCTTAACAAAAGAGAGCTATAGTGTTTTGAAAACGTCTCGACAAGGGCTACAAGAATATGTAATAAAAAGTAGGAGGGTTTCGTTAAAAAAATTAAAGGTATCTTTCATGTGACCTTTAAACAAGTGTCCAAGGTCAAATCATTGCCACCATCTTATGTCCACCTTGAAACCGTACAACTTTTGTCTGAAGCATTTTTTTCTAGAATCACAAATAAAAAAGTTATTTCATGAGGTGTAAGAGATAAAGGAAATCCTTGTATACATACAGGGTGTTCTAAAAAAGGGGGGCCAAAATTTAGGGAGATATTCCTCACACCTCAAGGATGAAAAAATGTTATATGAACATGGGTGCGGAAACGATTTTTTCAGGAGTTATGTTGAAAATATTGTTGACTGTATTACTTACACAAGAAACAATTTAGGATTAATCATTATGTAAACAAGTAACTATAACATTAAAGGTCAAATTTTTTTGATTTCTGCCTGGCAGATAAGGTCACAACCTCATTTAGCCGTACTCAGAAAAGAAGCTCTAACTCCTGAAAAAAGCGTTTCCGCACCTATGTTCATATAACATTTTTTCATCCTTTAGGTGTGAGGAATATCTCCCTAAATTTTGGCCCCCCTTTTTTAGAACACCCTGTATATTAAATATTTCAGCATCTTTTAGACTTCAGACTTGTATGTAAAAACCTTTCATAAACGTCGCGTAAACGTTTCAAATGTTACGTTTCTATGTTATGTATTTTAGATGTACCAACGACGTTTTAGTGTTACTTAGAAACTTTTAGAAGCTTTGAAACGTTTCTGAAACATTTCTGTTAACTTTTGTGCTGTGTGGGAATGTTTTTGTTTTTTTGTTACAGCCTCAAATTACTCACGCTAGAATGTACGAGGATAAAAAGAGGCGTTGTAATATCGCTAAACATTTTATATTAAAGATCAATATTTTTGTATAAAAAAATTTTTTTGTTAATGTCAAAATGTGTACTAAAACACCCCAGAAGTTTAGAAAAGATTTGTTTTATTGGAGCTGAGAAAAAAAATCGCAAATATTATGCTTTTTGAAACGTTCTAAAGCAGGTTCTCCCCTTAATTAAATCTTTTGTGTATTTCCAAGTACACGAATTTCCAACATACTAAACCGCGCGTCGATTTTTTGTCGGCCTGAAAACACAGTTTTTGTTGGAGCATTAAAATCCCTTACTCCCCCCCCCCCCCCCCCCCCCCTAACGATTAAATCATTTGATGCTAATTTAAGCATCTAAATTAATATAAATACTCTTATCAAACAAATTTTAAATCTCTCGCTTTAATATATCAGCGTATATGGCTCTCATTTGCCTCATATCGTGTCTTTGAATCCATATATGCTCTTTTTACTCACTCTACTGCCCATTTCTATCAATGTAGAAAGTGAGTGGAAAGAGTATATAATATATGTATATGGAGCTTTTATATTTATATATGTATGTATGTATACTATATATATGTATATTTATACATATATATAACATGTATAAACATTAATGATAAGTATACGTACTTAAAATTTCTTTTTATTTATAAACAAATAAATAAATAAATAAAACATGTGTAGGTTCTTAAATTCTTGTGACTAACATCCTTTTTGTCGGAAGTATTACGTTACAACGATAAATAATACTTTTCAGACGATAATTGTACCACTTTTATATTTCAGATTGCGGTGAATGGAGAGCACTTCTGTGCTTTTTATTATAGAATGCCTCTCGAAGATATAACGGCTCTCGAAGTTAATGGAACTATCGAAGATATCAGGATTCGTCAACTTAATCTATTTGTATATCCAGATCCTAATATCTGCCGCCCATCGCGAATATTGGTCCTGACAACCGAAGAACCGCTTGTGGATTTTTTAGTAAAATCTATTATTTTACTCATGTAAAGTCGCGCGGAAAGATTAATATACATATATACCTATACACATTATTATACAGGATATATGGCATTTAAAGAGCTATTATCTTTGAAAGTATGCATTACACCAAAAAATGTCACAATTAGATAAAAGTTGAAGGGTTGCAAAGAACACATTACAGTAATATTTGTTTGACCTTGGGTGTAGGCATCATATGTATAAAGGTTACATTTAATTTTTTGGTAAAACTGCTGTTTAGGGGACCCATCTCCAATAACTTTGACCTTGACATATAATGTCAAGGTCACCCTCCTGAGTAACCTTCAAAAGGTTTTAGCCGTCGCTCATTGTTTATTAAAAAGTTATAAACAAAAAAAGTTTGAAAAATATAGCCGTTATGTTATGTGCCCCCCTTGCAACCCTCCAACTTTTATCTAACAAATTTTTTTGTGTAATATACATATTTTCAGAGATAACAGCTTGTACACTTTAAATCCCACCCAGTTGTATACAGGGTGTTTAAGAAAAGTATTACATATTTTGAAAACAGGTAGTATTTATCAAAACAAGAAGAAAATGTCCAGTAAACATGGGTCCTAAATTAAATATTTGTTAAGATATGTAGTCTTTATTGTATACTATAGAAGATACTCTATGTGGTTCCCATTTCTTGTTACACATCGATCCTTAAGCTCTATAGCCGTGTCTATATAGACCAGAGGATGATCCTACTTGTGGCTCATCCGACTACTTTTTTTTTCGTCCGTCTACACTGCATAATTTTTATTGTTTTTGGTCGGTAAGATTGAAAGCTAACTTTAGTTTGATTTTTACCCGTTTACACTACTCACTAGGATAAGCCACAAGTAGGATCATCCTCCGGTCTAGACACAGCATATGTCTTAAAGAATTATGCACTTTTGCAAATGCACCTGGAATATAGTACTGTGTAGGATGTACGCCTCTGTCAAAAACAACGGATATGGTTTATACACGATACCCCATTTTGCACGTATTGTCCTACAATAGCTAACCCAGACATTTAATGGGCAATGGATTGGTCAGGGTGGTCCAATAGTTTGGTCTGCCCGATCCTCTGACCTAAATATCTCAAATTTTGACGTAGAACTACGTCTTTCTCGACAGTGGGTAGGGGGTAACATTGGGAGCACAGATGCAACGAAAACATGTCACACTTTGAACGTTTATATCTTCGAAACTAATAATCGTAGAGTAATGATTAATACGTCATTAGGTAGCTTATATAGTCCCATTTCCTCTTGAAAGTATCGAAAGTCTCAAAAAGCTTTCTCAATGAGGAAGCCAAACAATTATAAGCAAATAATTATGCTCAAGTCTCAACCACTTTCAATAATTGTTCTTTTTTGGCAATTTAATATTAATTATTGGCCACTTTTCTAATTCCATTATATTCTTCAGTCTTTTCTATACAATGCCTTAAGGGGATCCTGCAGTCGTATGATTTACCGACATTTAGTTAAAAGCAAACCACTTTTAATTGGCTTTACGGAATTGCAAACATTTAGTCTAGAATTAAAGTACGCACAAAAATGTAGAGGGCTAGATCGGTTTTAACTTCCAAAACAAAAAAAAAATTTAAAATTTTGGCACATACAGCTGTCACTGACGACAATATTTGGTTATACAAAAATACTGCAGTTTATATATACAAAATGAGAATCTGGCCCTGTAGGGAAAACATTGAAGAACAATATCGTGCAATTACAACTACGATAAAAGTCTAGAAAAAAAGTGTCATTGGTTTAACTTTTATACATGAAAATATACATGCGGAATGACAAGAAGGGCAGTATGGCGTGTATACAATAGTTGCCGGATTTTCTCAGAGATGGCGCTGCTGCAATCTGACAAGGACAGATATATCGTAAAGGTATCCGTTAGACAAGGACAGGTATAGCACGGTAACACAGAAAACATAGTAAACAATCGAAATTATCGATTATTTTTAGTTCCGTGCTAGATCGTGGCACTTTCACGTTGGAGTTCGCCTGTCACTGCAAGATCCCCTTACGGGGGGAAACCCATTTGTCGGGTCCAAAAAATCGATTTTTTGGAAATAGTCTTAATCGATTGCTAAACTATTCAAGAATATCCCCTGGAAATTTCAAGTCGATATCTAAAGTATTTACGAAGTTACAGCTTGTAGACGAGCCGGGCGAGCCGCACCCTGTATTACCTTCAAAAACTTTAAACGCGTTTTTCTCGAAACGTGTCTTTTTTATTTGTGTGCAGGATTGAAAAAATTCTACTGAACCGATTGGACTCTATTACGGCTAATTTTAAAGATAATTAAATTCTCTTGAATATGACAATTTCTGATTTTAAAAAAAAATTTTTTTAACGTTTTTTTTTTACATTTTAATGTCATTTTTTATGCGAAAGATACATAAACTGTGACAAAACATGCAATTGCAATTTTTTTTGAAATATCTTGATGTCATATAGAAGCTACTATCCTAAGCTTTAAAAAAAACTTTGGTTTTTTGGTTTCAGATAAAAATTAAGGATGCTATCCTGCACACAGTGATTAGCGAGGCGAGATGCAAATGGCCGCCATTTTTATATTAAATTGCAATATTTTTGCACGAAAAAATTATTTTGTAATCTTCAATTATATGTTACAATGTCATAAAAATTTCAAAGCGTTTGGAGTCATTATACCCGAGAAAAAAAATTCCTAAAAATCATGCATTTTTTGACCCGACAAATGGGTTTCCCCCCTTAAGAGATTTGGTCGATTTTTGGCTATGGGGACACTTAAAGACCTTGGTGTATTCAACATTCATCGATGACGTACAAACATTGCAGGAACGTGTATAATATTTAATGCGTGTCAGCAAATCCGAGAGTAACCAGGTGTATTCGCAAGAGTGCATGATTTTCTGAGATATAGGGCTGATGGATGTGTGACAATAAATGGGAACTACATAAAGCACCTCCTATAGTATACGATAAAGACTGGCCCATATCTTAACAGGTATTTGATTTAAGACCCATATTTACTGGATATTTTCTTCTTGTTTTGATAAATACTCCCTGCTCTCAAAATATATAACACTTTTTTTTTAAACATCCTGTATACAGGATATTCGATAAGTCACAAGACCAACCGAAAGGTGAAGGTAGATTGGGTACTGAAAACAAAAAATACTATTTTGCAAAATTTGTAATAGTTATTGAGTAATTAATTAAAACGTCATGAACGCATGAGAAGCAAATAAACCGGACTCAGTAGGTATGTAAAATGGCTTACAATTAGTTGTTAGCGAGAAGTGGACCTAGTCAACTATATGTATATATACTATAAATCGTCTTTATTTAGAGAGAAATTCCCCAAAAAGGGTGTTATCCTTTCGTACTAATAGAGAAAAAGACGGCTTTCGTTTCATACGAATTAAAATATTGCATGAGCGGGGAACAAGAGTCTCCCCAGCCAGTGGACCAGTACGCATTGGGAGCTATTATAGGCGCCCTCAAGTCGCGGTTTATATGTATATTATATAAAATTATAAAATAAAAATATAGTCTTAGGGCGGTGACTAAAAATATCACAGTATTGTCAGCCCCTGGGTCTATCATAGATAAGTGATCGTCAATGAATAAAAAAAGACCCAGGAACGCGCGCGCGGCATACAAAATATAATTTTAATGATCCCAAAGCAATCCGTCTTTTTCTTCTTATGCCCAGGCACTAGCATGAGAGTTCACATTTCAATATAGTATATAATTTACTGGGTGGACCATACCTTTTTCTGCCCGCGGTCGTGTCACGGGTTCATCGCTCACTGCGTAACCCACCACTCGCTATCAGATGATGCTCACTGTTGCTAAGAGATCTAACAACTATTTTACATGCCTACCGAATCCGGCCTATCGCTTCTCATGTGCTCATTGGCAGACGTTTTAATTTATTACTAATTAATTATTGCAAATTTTGCAAACTAATATCTACATGACTTTTCTTTTCAGTTTGACTTAATCTACGTCCATCTTTCAGGATCATAGTTTGTTGTCGGACACCATGTACATAAATATACATATATACAATTTGCGTGCATTGTTTTTATGTTGAATTATCTCATTATTCTACACTTAAAGTCAAAGTAACGTAAAAAAATAATTTTACTTATAATTAAATATATCACCCCAAAGTCTGATTTTGATGAAATTTTACAGATATATAAAATATATATTATTCTATTAATAAAAATAAATATGCGCATTACTTATCACGCATATTATTTATATTTATTACTGGCTCTCAATTAGCCCGTTCCTCTTCTAATTGGTGACTTACAGGTATGCGTCTGTAGTAGGTGCTTACTACAATAAATGTAGTCGGAGCTCCGCAAGTGCGGAGTTGCGAAAATGCCTAGTTTCCGAGAAAATTAAATATATTTTAATTATTCGGCTTAACGCTTGCTTCCCACACTTCCAAATTTTTACGGGCTTTCCACACTGGGGTACTGGCTACCCTACGTCGAATATTTAGCTAAAAATATAAGAAAAAATCAACTGATTTTAAGTCGCTTTTTTTTCATCGATACGCCACACATCAAGGAATATGCCTATGCATAGAGAAATATGAAAAAGACAGTAGTTTGTAAAATATTCGCTTGTAAAGAAAAGTTACATTTAAAAATCGTGAATTTTACACGCATTTGGAAAAAAAAATCATAACTTTCTTTCTAACATAGATAATTCAAATTTTCTTGCGGATTCTGAAAGAGCAGATTCGAAATAACAAGGAAAAAATTTGCGAATTACAGATTATAATTTTAAGGGAAAAACTGCAAGGGGTCAGTGTTGCTAATTTTGCACTTCTTACTTTTCGCACACTGCGTGAAATGCCGTATTAAACTTTTGTTACAATTTATTTTCTTTGAACGAACACTATAGTTATTAAAAGAAGAGACATAAAACAGTAAATTTAAGCATTTAACATCCCAGATAGCAAAATCTGACTGGAGCACGTTTTGAAATTTATGTGCTACATATCCCTTACAGAAAAATATTACTGGCTAGTTAGTAATAAATACTTATTTTGTGTATTTATAATACTAAAATTAAGTATTTATTAGTACTTGAATCACTGTGATCCAAGTATTGCACAGTATTTTATTACAGGTCAGTAATTTATGAAAGTAGTATTTAATACAGTACGAGTATTGAATACTCGTATTAAATTACTGATGAGGAATCATTTAATACTAGGTGATAAATACTTGTGTAATAAATACTTGTGTTGAATTACTGAGGGTTTCAATGTCAGTATTGAAATACTGGACCGAGTATTTCATGTGTGTAATAAATCACTGGTGCTAGTAACGAGCGCCGCCGCGACGCGGCTACCGCGTGCCAGAGTTTCTCATAAACAAAAATCCTCATGCACTTAATATAAGAGGCGAGCCTGCGATATTCCTTGCACAGTATAAGTTCGCTGTTTTTGACGAAGTAATCCTATCTTGGGTATCACGACAGCTAATATCTTTCACTAAAAGATATAATATGTCGAGTAATTCTTCTAGACGAATTAATGCTGTATAAAGTTACTATAATAATATTAAATACTGACAGATCAGTATTGTATTACTGCCTGTATTAAATCACTCAGCTAGTATTTATCACTACCAATATTTCTTAGTATTTCCCAAATAAATATTGACAGTATTAAATCACTGAATTTTTTAAGTATTTAGTCAGTAATACTTTTTTGTAAGGGATTATAGCGACAGAATGCTATCAATATTTTAGCAGGTTATGCCGTTTCAGTTAATGCCGTCAGAAACGCAGCAAAAATCAAGCACTACGTGCGTCACGATGTAATGGCAGAAATGCGGCAAAAATTGAGCCGAGATTACCAGCATAAATAGAGCAAATTTCAAACATCGTATGCTGGCACAATGTGTCCAGCAGAATGCACACTGCGATTGCACATAACTTGCTCTCACAGTGTAACAACAGATTGTCAGCAGAAATCAAACTTGTCAGCAAGTACGCTATGATAGCAGAAACGCAGCAGAAGTTCAGCATGCTCTGTCGTATTGAATTAAATTGGATGAAGATTCTCGAACTAATTCAATGCCGATAGATGGCATCCAATATGATCTGTTTCTCGTATTTAAAACTTGACGAACAATGCTATAAGAACGGTGTCAAGAGACACGACAGCGTCTCGCGCCAAGCAGCGCCTAAGTTTAAGATAAATCATGGTACGACACAACTTTGTATCAGTTGTATCGTAGAGTCCACTCTCATATAATAGAGTGGCACACTTGAAAAATAACATTTTGAAAATAATAATTCTTAATATGTATGTATAATAAAAATTTTTGATAAATTAACATAAATTTTCAGTGGGGAAACATATGTCATTTTTATTTTGTCTGAGTTTTTCTGAAAAACATTCCAATTCGTATAAAAATTCTGAAAAAATATGAAAATTTTTATAGAAATTCTGATTAAAATATACATATATATATTAAAAATAATTCTAAAAGATATTTTTCCATCAGGAAAATCCTGATTCATTTCTGCCGTGTTTCTGCTGCCACATCGTGACAACACATCATGCTCTATTTCTGCTATACATCTGCTGTCGATAACTAATATTGCTGGCTCTGTTTGTTATTAGCTGCATTTCTAGCGTCATATCGTGACGGCATACCGTGCTTCGTTTCTGCTGCATTTCTGCCATCACATTGTGCTGGCACATTGTGCTGGCAGAACCAAAGCTTAATGAGGACGCAGCGGAGCGGAATCTGCTGCAAATTCGTGATTGAATCTGCTGGCATACTGCTGGCATACTGCTAGCATTTTGCTATCTGGGATGTTAATAAAACATTAATATTGCAAATTAAATATAATTAATGGAAAAATTATGAAGAAACAAACAGATACGGTGCTTATGGCAGAAAAGAAATTCGTGAACACGTTTTAATTTTTATCTCTACGGAACTGATGTTTTATTATTATAAACACATTTCGAACGATAATTAATAATAATTTTGCAACACATACTGTGCATAATAAAGAGCGATGGAGGCTGCATTGCGGAATGGGTAAGACTTTCGTACACGACCCACGTCCGATTTTGATCTACTTTTGCAGGCACGTAGTAGGTACTAAAAGAAGTCGAAAGCCCCAGTGCTAACTTGCGGAAATGACTATTTCCTTAAATATCCAAATTTTTATTATTTTGCTAGATTTTGAATGTTTTGACTGCATATGCATAATATTTATCTTCTCTTCGCATATTCCATAGGGATCGGTGAAGGAGGGGGAAGTGAACGCTTTACAACTTACAAAGTACATGCGTGGACAGAGGAACGCGTTCCACAGGGGTCGGGGTAGGTGGATCTCGCTTTACAACTTACAAAGTGAGAAAAATCCCCAAAAATTAACCGTTTTAATTTTTTTTAAAATCTCTTTAATTTAGTAAATTATTTACATGGATATGCGTTGAACAATAGCATCTAAAAGATCCTCAAAAGGATCAATATTATTAACACGACACCAACGACGCCACTGATATTCTACAATATGATCAGTAAATGCGTGCCGTGGCACTCGTTTTCTAGCTAAATATGCCCGCATCGGACGCCAAAATGACTCAATCCTTTGAGTGTTTGTTCCATCCTCAGCAACAAATCGCTCAGAGTGATTAACCGTTTTGTGTATATAGCCAACCTCAGAAAGGCGCCTATACGCACGCCATTCATCCGTATGAATTGTTGAACCCGGTGCAACTTGTTTTTGAATAAGTGGCACCAAAGAATCAGCGCTGCGATCATTATCCGGACACAATTCAAGACGAAAATCTTGACTATCATTTTCAATTATGCCCAGCAACCAATACCCTTCAATAACACGATCTCGTTCATATTTCCTTTGTCCAAATTTAGCCTCATCTATTTGAACTATGCGCTCTGAGCCACCAATAAAGCCTCGTATTATTTGTTTGCCAAAATAATGCTCAACGATAAGCTCTCGACAATAATTATACCAATCGGCAATTGTTTCGCTTGAAACAATTTCATTACCAATACAAACTTCACGCCTTGCCCGTTTATAACTGTCATCAATAGAATAACTGTACATTAAGCGATATGCCGTTTCTATAGATATGTGATGATCGCTAAACCAAGTTTTCCAAGCCGCACTTCTCTCCTCATTGCGACCTCGATGACGATTTTGATGGGGGCATCTAAATTGTCCATAAGCACCACGATTGATATAAAAAGTCATCGATACGTGATGCTGTTCGCATTCTACTTTCAAATGTAGTAAACCCCGCTGTTGCGACCAGCAAATAGCTTTTTCGCGAGAAGAACATATCTCGCTTTCCAAACGAGCTCTGTTCCACATATATATTGCCCAAAAGCTGAAAATAAACTCACAAGATAACATTCAAACTCAGTCGGTAATTGCGCAAAATCTTCTCATAACGATAAAGTAAAAAAACCAACACTAGAAATAAAATTGTTGATTCTTGTTCGAAAACGTTTATATATATAACCTCAATTAATTCTTATTTATACGAAAGTTTATTATTACACGGTCCTCTAGCGGAAATTATTTGCACTTTGTAACAGGTGCACAAACTTTGAAAACGCGTAATGTTAAGATAGCTAATCCAGCTATCACAACGCTCCAATGACACACGATGTAGTAGATAACTAATCCGACCGCCACAAAAATATAACACACTTCAAATTTAACTTTTATAAAGCTACACTACATTCGGATAAAGTTCCGAAAAGCCCATACCTCCGATTGTTATGAAATTTTGCAAACTATTGTATTTTGAAACGCTAATTACGAATATGACAAAGAAAATTAGCGATAAGGTCATTTTCAAGGTAAAAATAAAATTCCATGCACCTGACAATCTTCGCCTTACTAAATAGATGAGTCTACCATATACTAAAAATATTGATACTGAAAAGATTAGCGACGCCCCGTACGCAAGGTATATGACGTTCCATTCACCCGACATGTAAGATCTGTATATCTATTAAATCTTTGCCTTACTAAATAAATGAGTCTACAATATACAAAAAATAATGGATACAGAAAAGATTAGCAAGACCCCTACGCAAGGTATGGCGCTGCCCCTCTCCCCACAACCACTTTCCCTGCTAACAGTACCAACGCCTGTTTCACGACACTTCTTTCTACCAGATTAAGTCCTGTTTTTGTAATAGATATTGCTTTTGCAATAAGAAAGTGTTATAGCAAAGTCGGGGGGACTTCGCCCCCCCCGAACCCCCTGGCCGGGGGCTTCGCCCCCTGGACCCCCCATTGGGAGCTTCGCTAACAAGTACTACATACTAAGTTCTACAGACCAAAAATCCAAAATCTAGCAAAATAATAAAAATTTGAATATTTAAGGAAATAGTCATTTCCGCAAGTTAGCACTGGGGCTTTCGACTTCTATTAGTACCTACTACGTGCCTACAAAAGTAGATTAAAATCGGACGTGGGTCGTGTACGGAAGTCTAGCCAAAAATCATTATTTAAAAAAAACAAGAAATTAAAGAAGCTTAATTTCTCATTATACATATATTTTTTTATATCGTTATTTGTTGTTTATTATAAAGTTATTAATTATAAGAAGTTTCATAAATAGAACGTAACCACATGGGTTTCCAACTTTTCACGCGAAACGAGGTCCACCCCACACCGCTTGGTGCTTATAGTGCGAGAAATATAAGAAAATACGCTTCTTTGATTTGTTTTTTTTATAATGATGATATTTGTTCAACACTATACATACAGTTTTTTAATACACTAATAAAATAAAACATTTTAGCAAAATATTTTTTAATTCTTATTATTTTTTTATATCAAAATCTTGAAAAACGTTCATTAAGCCAAATAATTAAAATTTAATTTTCTCGGAAACTGGATATTTTCGCAACTCCGGACGTATGGCTCCGATTACATTTAGTAAGTACTAAGTATCTACGTGTAAAGTCTATCAAAGTCAAGCATGGGTGATATACTAAAGTTTTATCAATGATTTTATGAAATATTTTATATTCTATGTCGAAATACATCAGATTAAGGTACAAAATACAGGGTGGTCCTGAAATAGTTGGACAAAATCAGGGATTGGATTGGGCTCGTCATAAAAAGTTTCCATAAACGTTAGTCCAAAAACGCATCCCGCAGGAGTTACGACTCATTTAGGTCCGAATTAATAGACGTTCCTCAGTTGTCAAGATCAGTCTGTCTTTGTCTTGCGTATGATAAAACGGTATACGCGAGACAAAGACAGACTGATCTTGACAACTGAGGAACGTCTATTAATTCGGGCCTTAATTATTAATACCTGATTCAGAAAAATAAAAGGCTATGAAAGGAAAAAACTTTATTTTTATTTACAGAAGTTGTTGAAAATGTCCACCGTTAACTAAAACACACGCTTACGTGATGATCGCATTATCAACAGCTACAAAATTATAAGAAATACGCCAGGAATCTTTGAGCGTGTTATGCCCGTTTCTACCAACGTCGGTTAACTTTAACCTAGCTTAGGTTAACTCACTCTTCGTCTCTTTCTAAGGGGAACAGTTAAAAAGAGACGAAGAGTGAGTTAACCTAAGGTTAAAGTTAACCGACGTTGGTAGAAACGGGCATTAGACAGTCAACGGTTAGACGGATGGAAGCGTGTGTTTTAGTTAACGGTAGACATTTTCAACAACTTCTGTAAATATAAAAATGTTTTTTCCTTTTATGGCCTTCCATTTTTCTGAATTAGGTATTAATAATTAAATCAGTCGTAACTCTTGCGGGATGCGTTTTTAGACTAACGTTTATTGGAACTTTTTTCATCATTATGATGAGCCCAATCCAATCCCTGATTTTGACTAATTATTTCAGGACCACCCTGTATAATGTTGCAAACCAGTCAATTTTCAATCGTACTACTTTTATATCTATTAGAGAAAATGTCATTTAAGGTCCGGGCTGAATCTTAATTGGCAGCCTAATAATAATATTTTTGTGTGAATCTTGTATAATAATATACTTCTTTGTAATTCTTGTGGCGAAAGTTCGATTTGAGCTTATAATGCATTCACACTAGTACTCGTGTGAATGCACCATAAGTCTTCGGCTCATGCGGCAACTTCACGCCCGACATAATTCGTTGTTTTCCACACTTGCCACACAAAATACTATTTCCAAACTCAGTAAACTGCCGTTTTTTTTGTCGATCTTTAAAACACAGTTCTTTAGTGGAACAATGAATCCACATACTTAAATCAATACTTGATTTAACTTTTGATGTTAATAGATAGGCATTCTTATTAAATCATTGTAAAGAATTTGTTGAGAAAACTATCATCCCAGCCAGGATTCGAACCTGGACCTCTCTGCAATGCGTGGTGGGCGTCTTAACCAATTCTCCGTAAATCTTGTATACTTTTTCCAAACTCAGTAAACTGCCATGCGCCGATATTTAAGAAATATTATTATTTAGGCTACTATAAGATCCAGCCCGTACCGTAAAAGGCATTTTCTCCAATAGATTTTTTATATTTTTTTTACGTGAAATATACACAGATATAGGCAAAATAGATGTATGAAAGATAAGAATGTTACATTTTTTCGATCAACAAGAAATGATTTTCTAAGAAGCTAATACTTATCGAACTTTCCAAATTTCCTCTGCATATAATTTCTTTTGTCTTCAACTATTCTCAGAAAGTCAAATTAGAGAGTCGCTCTAGACCACCCTGTACATATATAATACGCATATGCACCAGATATGCATTATTTTTCAAAAATAACTTATGGAGATATTTAATATTACTGGATACCTACATATTTTCTCAGAATTGTACTTTTCTTCTATTTAATTATAAACCGGTAAAACCGGTATTGTTTGATTACATCTACGTTTAGTTATTTTACTTATTTTAAAGCGCGAACGAAACTTGATATTCTTTTTACAGGACGTTCCAATAACCGTAGATATTGGTAGCGAATTTCGCGTCGGTGCTCGTTTATTCATCGCCGGAAGATTGAAGCTACTGCCACACTCGTAAGCGTTTATAATATTGTAATTTAGCCGTTTGCGTACCTTCCAAAGTTTATTCGCATGACGAGATACAGCATGATCTCTTGCAGGTTTTACGTCAATCTACAAAAGGGTAAATCCATTTATCCTCATCCCGTTATACTGTTGCATTTAAATCCGCGTTTTTTATATGGCACTAGCGCGCCATACGTTGTCATGAATTGCTGGAACAACGGCGTGTGGAGTCATGAGGAGCGACATCAAGGCCATTTATCCTGGATGCCTGGTCGAGACTTTTTGCTTACGTAAGACTTTTGCGATTAGAACGGCATGTGATTCTTATAAATATTATTTACGAGTTTATCTAACAACAAATATTTATTTGACAGCATTCGCTGCGAATACGAGGGATACACGATATGGCTGGGTAACAAGATGATCGGCGAATTTAAACATAGACTGCAATCATCGATCGCGGATACTCTACAAATCTCTGGCGACGTTGTACTTTATCAACTCAGTATGAGTTACGCTTAAGGAACTGATGAATTACAAACGATATTAATTACAATAATTGAGGAAAACGAATGTTAAGTTGCTAAGATTTTACGCTGAGCTATTCGGCGATCGCAAATATGTGCAACGCCAATATATACCTACGATAATATCCCCGATCCAATGCTAAACTGTAATTCGAAAAGATCCACCCTTTTCTCGTGAAGTCTAGTGAAAGTGACGCGAGTGTTTCTAAATGAACATTCCTACAAAAATTTTTGGCACAAATAAAGATAAAACTGCGACGTTTAGGAGAGGCAGCCCCGATGACCTTGACCTTGACATATGTTGTCAAGGCCACCCTCCTGAGTGACCTTCAGAAGGTTTTAGCCGTCGCTCGTTTTTTATTAAAAAGTTATTAACAAAAAAATTTTTACAAATGTAGTAGTTATTTTGAGTATTCGAAGGCATAAACGACTTATATGGATGTGGAAATAATACATGTATGAACAAAGGAATGTTATTTAAAGCAGCGAATTGTTGGTATATTGAACAGTTTTTTTATTAAAGCGGAGAATAGTTGGTATGGAAAGGTATATATACAATTGTATGTGTTAAAAAGCGTGAATACAAATTATTCTCTGCTTTAATCATGGCAAAAGCATGTTAAAGCTTTGTTAAAGCAGATAATAGTTGGCGTAGCAGATAAAGGTTCTTGTTTTTAGATAATAATTGGTTATTAACAAAACAAGGTTCAATGACCACCTTCAATGACCAACTATTCTCTGTTTTAACAAATTATTTCTGTTACAGATGTTAAGCGTTAAAGTTGACGAAATAGAGTAATATGATATTTTATGGATATTTTAATAGTTTATACGCTTTGTTAAAGCAGATTAATAGTTGGTCATTGAAGGTAAGGTGGTCATTAAACTTTGTTTCGTCAATAACCAACTATTATCTGCTTTAACAAAGCTTTAACATGCTTTCGCCATAATTAAAGCAGAGAATACTTTGTATTTATGCTTTCTAGCATATAAAATTGTATATAATACTTTTCAATATACCAACTATTCTCTGCTTTAACAAAAAGACTATTCAATATACCAACAATTCGCTGCTTTAAATAACTTTCCTTTGTTCATACATGTAATATTTCCACATCCATATAAGTCGTTTATGCCTTCTAATACTCAAAATAACTGCTATATTTGTCAAACTTTTTTGTTAATAACTTTTTAATAAAAAACAAGCAACGGCTAAAATTTTCTGAAGGTCACTCAGGAGGGTGATCTTGATAACATATAAGGTCAAGATTATCGGGGCTGCCTCCCCTAAACGTCAGTTTTACCCAAATAAAAATTAATATTAAGATAACATTAAAACTATAGCAGTCATTATTTGAAAGAAATTACATATTATAGATATTTATTCTTGAGATATATTACATAGAAGTTGATATTCTCAGCATCTTGATAACCATGGATTTATCTTTATAGGGCTTTAATTTGTATCAGAAATATGATTTTTTAGTTTGTACAGTATGTTGCACACGCGCGTGCGACACCCCATATATGATATACATATACAGGGTGAGTCAAGAGAGGGAAATATTTTGGGAGACGATATAGTGTTACGTCCGGCGCGATTTTCGCACCTGCCTGCACGCCAAGACTAGAGTCCCTCTAATCAGAGTCTGGCCAACTCAACAGTTGGCACACTCTTTCTGGAAAAATTCTGCGAGTAAGATAGAAATATACGCCACCTTACTTTAAACGAACGCATGCGCATGACAGTGCTGCATATCAGAGGAAGTGTCCGAACGGAATTATTATCCGAATTTTGTGTTGCGATGCGCAGAGTGAAGGATGTACAAAGCAACTAACCAACTATTTAGAGTGAACCAAATAATTGTATATTTGTTGAGAATACAGACAAAAACGGCAATCTTGCCGGAACGGAACGGAATACAATATAAGTGAGAGGCGCGCGTACGCAGGGTATAATCTATCTAGACGCGCGTACGCAAAACGGAAATCAGTAATAGTAAATAGTGGCGAGAGACACCGCGAGACGACGCACATGACTCCAAGCGCGCGCCTTTCAAACATAAGATACAAAAATACGAACTCATTGACTTTTATTAATCTGTCAGTGACTCCCAACACACCCTTCTCAATGACAGATTACATCTTACTACTAGTATATAGAAACCTAAACACTAACGACATTGACTGCCTTTGGCTTACATCGTAGTATAACTTTAATTAAACTAACTTAATCCTAACTGTTCCCTCAATTTTATGAATTGGCTTTTTCCCAATGGCTTTGTTAGGATATCAGCAATTTGATCGCTTGTATTTATGTACGTAACTTGTATGACGTTTTCTTTTATCTTCTCCCTAATAAAATGATGTTTTATGTCTACGTGTTTGAGACGTTTATGGCATTCTGGGTTTTTTCCTACTCGAATAGCAGTCTGATTATCTTCATATAATTTTACGCATACGAACTGTTTTGGTGTTAAAATATCTTGAAACAGAAATCTTAGCCAGCATGCTTCACTTGCTGCTAAACTCATTGCCATATATTCGGCTTCCGTCGAGGATAATGCTACGGTAGATTGCTTTTTACTAGCCCAGGACACTGAACAACCAAACATTTTAAAAATATATCCCGTAGTTGATCGACGATCTGTATTATCGCCAGCCCAATCCGAATCCACGTATCCAACTATGAAATTTTCTTCTATATTATTACGTCTGAAAATTAAACTTAGATTTATAGTACCTTTAATATATCTTAAAACTCTCTTTAACGCTTGCCATAAACTCTCACTAGCACATGACTGATATCTACTTAGAATACTAATGGAGTTGCACAAATCTGGTCGAGTACACAGCATTACATACATTAAAGTACCAATTAATTGTCTGCACCGGTGTTCTAACTCTACGGATTCAGATTTTTCTCGCTTTAGGGTGTCATGTCTGAAGTTCACCTCCATAGGTGTTGATACCGCATTACAGTTACTCATATTATATTTAACGATAATATTCTCCAAATATTTTGACTGATTTGAAACAATTTCACCCTTCTTAATATTTTGCTCAATAACCATGCCTAAGAAATGTTTAACGTTTCCAAAATCTTTCATTTTAAAATAGCTATTTAAGGCACCTTTTACTTCTATTATACCTTGCTCATCGGTTCCACCCAACAATACATCATCTACGTATAAAAGTACAAATATTTTACCTGACTTCGTATTTCTAAAATATAGACAACCCAGACAGCACAAGATGTCCTCAGGATCGTCCTGAATACGTCCAGGACGTCCTGGGATATTTTCAGGATACTTAGTTGTTTCCCAGATAGCAATGACATCCTCGGAAAATCCAAAGGACATCCAGGACATGTGTTATTGTAAATATTTTATTTGACTTTATTAATTGTGGTGAAATACTTAAAAATAGCTTCAGAATGTTTTAAGTACCGTAATAAATTATAAATTTTTCATAAATGTCCACTAGACTCAAATAACATAAGAAGTCCTAAAATCATCCTACGTACGTCCAGGATATCTTGAGGAGTATCGCAGGATATCCTGAATACATCCTGTAAAACTCCTCCTCCTCCTCTTCCTCCTAAAATATTATGACAAAATTTGAAATATCTCAGTAAATTCTTAACAAAAGAGAACTTTATTATAGTGTTTAAAGAACTTTGTAACAAGGGCTACAAGAATAAACAATAAAAATAGGGGCTTCTATATAAAAAATTTAGATCAAAAGCATTTTAAATTTTTTAAATAAAACACCATAGGGGGTTAAATAAAAAATAGTCTTTTTGCATATTCTTATAGCCATTGTCGAGTCGTTTTTAAAACACTATAATAAAGCTCTCTTTCGTTAAGAATTTTCTGAGATATTTTAAATTTTGTAATTATATTTTTAATATAAAATATAAAATATTTCGTAAAGTATTTACTTTTCGATGATTTTACCTTAATACTTTTATGAGTAGAATAATAAAAGAAATCGAATAATGTAAAAAAATCAGACAAATTAATTTTAAAAAATTTGATTACATTTTGTGTACAAACTTAACTTTAAAAAATTACAAATGTAAAAATTAATATTATTATTCGATTTCTTTGATTATTTAGCTATGTATAAAAGCGCTAAGGTAAAGTCATCAAAAAGTGAATACTTTAAAAGATATTTCATATTTTATATTAAAAATATTATGACAAAATTTTAATTATCTCAGCAAATTCTTAACAAAAAAGAACTTTATTAGTGTTTTAAAAACGTCTTGACGAGGGCTACAAGAATATGCTATAAAAAATAGGGGCTTCTATATAAAAAATTTAGATCAAAAGCACCTAAAATTTTTTAAATAAAACACCATAGGGGGTTAAATAAAAAATAGTTTTTTTGCATATTCTTGTAGCCCTTGTCAAGACGTTTTCAAAACACTATAATAAAGCTATCTTTTGTTAAGAATTTCCTGAGATATTTTAAATTTTGTCATTATATTTTTAATATCAAATATAAAATATTTCGTAAAGTATTTACTTTTCGATGACTTTACCTTAATACTTTTATGTGTAGAATAATAAAAAGAATCGAATAATGTAAAAAAAAACAGACGAATTAATTTAAAAAAATTTGATTACATTTTGTATACAAACTTAATTTTGAAAAAATACAAATGTAAAAATTAATATTATTATTCGATTTATTTGATTATTTAGCTATGTATAAAAGCGCTAAGATAAAGTCATCAAAAAGTGAATACTTTACAAGATATTTCATATTTTATATTAAAAATATTATGACAAAATTTGAAATATCTCAGTAAATTCTTAACAAAAGAAAACTTTTTTATAGTGTTTTAAAAACGTCTTGACAAGGGCTACAAGAATGTGCTATAAAAAATAGGGGCTTCTATATAAAAAATTTAGATCAAAAGCACCTTAAATTTTTTAAATAAAACACCATAAGGGGTTAAATAAAAAATAGTTTTTTGGCATATTCTTGTAGCCCTTGTCGAGACGTTTTCAAAACACTATAATAAAGCTCTCTTTTGTTAAGAATTTCCTGAGATATTTTAAATTTTGTCATTATATTTTTAATATAAAATATGAAATATTTTGTAAAGTATTTACTTTTCGATGACTTTACCTTAATACTTTTATGCGTAGAATAATGAAAGGAATCGAATGATGTAAAAAAAAAATAAATTATAATGTTAAAAAATTTGATTGCATTTTGTATACGAACTTAATTTTGAAAAATTAAAAATGTAAAAATTAATATTATTATTCAATTTCTTTGATTATTTTATATATAAAAGTATTAAGGTAAAGTCATCAAAAAGTGAATACTTTACGAGATATTTCATATTTTATATTAAAAATATTATGACAAAATTTTAAATATCTCAGTAAATTCTTAACAAAACAGAACTTTATTATAGTGTTTTAAAAACGTTGTGACAAAGGCTACAAGAATACACAATAAGAATAGGGGTTTTTATATAAAAAATTTAGATCAAAAGAACCTTAAATTTTTTAAATAAAACACCATAGGGAGTTAAATAAAAAATAGTTTTTTTGCATATTCTTGTAGCCCTTGTCAAGACGTTTTCAAAACACTATAGTGCAACTCTCTTTTGTTATGAATTTCCTCAGATATTTTCAGAAAGATGCACGGTAGCGCATCGTTCCGTGGTAGCTTGCAATGACACCGATAGGTGGCGCATAATGGTGTGATTAACTCGTAGGTAAATTTCAGTTGAGAGCGAATATAAGCAGGTCCAGGTGAAGCAAAATCATGACATCCGCCAGACATATCATTGCCAGCAATATTGCTGCGATAAAATAAATATATAAAACTATATTTTCCAAAGCAAGATGTGTTTTTCAAATTGTAAAAAAATTTTTTAAATGTGGAACAATATTATTTCTTCAAATCTTAAATTTAAATTGTCCTTTAGACGCCTAAAAAATGTTCATAACATATCCCATAGAAGACCTCAGGATGTCCTCAGGATATTTTAAGGATTAGTTGGCTATTATTTGCTCTTCCTCAGGATATCGTGAGGACTAGTAGTTGGCTATCATTTGTTTGTCCTCAGGATATCCGGAGGACATCCAACAGGATGTCCTCAGGACATCGTGAGGACTAGTATTTGGCTATCATTTGCTATTCCTCAGGATATCCGGAGGACATCCCGGGATTTAATTGGGATATCCACAGGATATCCCGATGGTCCGTCCTGGATGTCCTTCGGACTTCCCGAGGATGTCATTGTGCTATCTGGGAATAATCATATTCCGACCTAACAAACTTTAGTTCAGTCATTACTTCATGGAATCTATCATTCCAACCTTTAGGTGAACCCTTTAACCCGTACAACGTTTTCTTAAGTTTACATACCTTATCTTTTGGTAGATTACAACCTTGTGGTAACAATATATATACGTCGCAGTCAATATTGCCATGCAGGAAGGCATTGCTGACATCCATTTGCAGTATCGGTACATTTAGGTAGTTACATACAGCTAAGAAGACACTAACAGTTGATAGCTTCGCAACCGGACTATATATATCAGACAGTGATACATTCTTCTGTTTAAAACCTCTCGCGACCAGTCGAGCCTTATATTTTACAACGTCTCCTTTCTCATTCCGCTTCTTCTTGAACACCCATTTACAGTCAATAGGTTCACAGTTATCCGGCTTCTTTACTACGATCCAAGTATCGTTTTCTTTTAACGCTACCATTTCAGTCTTCATCGCCTTTTTCCACAGTTTTGATTCTCTGCTAGTCATTGCTTCTTCGTACGTTTGAGGTTCGTTTTCCTCTGTTACTGATAGACAACTCCAATCAAAATCTTCATATTTTGTCGGCTTCTTTAATCTGCTTCTATCTCTTAAGTTATATCCTTGCATCAATTCTTCATCTTCATTGCATGATTCATAATTATCATCGAAACTGCTTTCGCCTGTTCTCTCTTCATCTTCCGATATGTTGTCTTCTCTTGATCTTTCGTCTTCGTGTGGCTCAATTTCGTTTCTTGTTTCGATGTTATTATTTATAACTTCCTCCTCTTCTTTGTCTTCTTCTTTTTCAAATAAGACAGTGTTGACTTTCATTGTTTTACTTTCTGTTGGTAGAAATATCACGTCCTTTAAGATCTCAATCTTTCTGTTTTGTGAAAAGAAAATCCTATAACCTTTCGTATTTTCGCTGTAACCGATAAAGATTCCCTCTTTGCTTTTTGCGTCTAGCTTCAATCTTCTTTCCTTAGGTATGTGTGCTGCTACTCTTGTTCCAAAGACTCTGAAAATATCCATGTCGACCTTCTTTGAATACCACAACTCGAACGGGGATTTTTTACCTTCTGAACTGAAACCTGTTCTGTTTAGGGTAAAAACCGCCGTGTTTATCGCCTCAGCCCACAGAACTTTCGACATTTTTGCGCTATGAAGCATTGTTCTTGCTGCTTCCACGATGGTTCTCATCTCACGTTCAGCACGCCCATTTTGTTGTGGGGTGTACACTACAGATCGCTGGTGACAGACGCCATTTTCTTCTAATAGTTGCTGTATATATTCATAAATTCTAGTCCATTATCCGTGCGTAACACTTTTACTTTATTTCCAGTAATATTTTCAGCCATTTTTATAAAGACTGCGATTTTCTGCTTTACCTCTGATTTATGCTGAATGAAGAATACATGTCTGTAGCTTGAGTAGTCATCCTTTAGTAGAAGGAAATATCTCGCACCTCCTAAGGATGTTGTTTCCATGGGTCCGCATACATCACCATGAATCAGCTCACACGTCCTTGATGCTCTTGACTTACTCATTGGATATGTACTCCTGTGTTGTTTGCCTACTATGCAATCCTCACACATAGGTCGAGACTCCTCTTCCTTAAACTTAATATTATTCTTCGTTAGAACTTTCCGGACGTGTTCAAAATTTTGGTGCGCAAGCTTTTGATGCCAATCCGTGAGCGTCTCTACAGCTATCTGACAATCTACATTACTTTGACATTCACGTGCACGTTGAGATTTATAATCGTTGTCTATACTCGTTTTAAAGATCATTTTATACAGCTTACCTTGTCTTTTCGCGACAGCACATACCTTTCCGTGCTTATTTATGAACTCGCATTTCAAGTTGTCTGAATGTACTTCATAACCTTTGTCGATCGCGCAGCCAATCGAAAATAGGTTCATCTTCAGTTCCGGTACAAACAGTACACCAGTTATCTGCGTCTTTATCTATCCTTGTCCATTCCACGCCGCTAGTTTTACCGTGCCAGTACCGCATATTTTCAGACACGTTCCATCACCTATTCTTACCTTACGGTTATCGGTAACCTCTTTGTAATGTGTAAAGAGACTTCGGTTATTACACATATGCTCGCTTGCACCGCTGTCCATACACCAATCGAATCTGCTTAATGGCTGTCCTCCCGTGAGCGCGATTTCTTGTTCGTCTTCATTATGCCAGTTTGACGCCAGGAACGTTTCGCCGATAAACGCATTTCCATCTGTTTTTTCTTGCTTCGGTTTCTTCTTTTCTTCTTTATTGTTTTCTTCTTTATTCTTCCTGAGACGACAATCAGCCATCAAATGTCCGGGCTTCTTACACCAATGGCATGTTCTCTGTTCTTTCTTCTGCTCGTGATCTTTCGCTTTATAACAATTTCTCGCTATGTGTCCCATCTTGTTACATACGAAGCATTTTATGGCTCGATTTCCACTCTGTTTCTTCTTACCGCTGTCCGTGCTGCTCGCCAGGGCTGTTACCGTTTCGCTTAAATTTATCCTTTCCTCTTCCATTAAGAGTCTTGAAGTAAGTTCCTGCAGTGTTTGAGAGTAAGCCGCAGTAGATTCCCAGGCAGATATAAAATGTTTCAGCTTTTCCGGAAGCGACATCAATACTTTCGTAATAAACATACTCTCAGATATGTCCTCCCCCATCTGTCTTAATTGGCTTCTTATTACCTCCAGTCAAGAAATGAATACCGAAATACACTCTCCTTTGTTTTCCAACGCAAAGAATTTTTGCTGTAGCAAATGAACGCTTACTTTAGATTTCTTCTCATAAACCGAGAGTAACTTCTCCCACATCTCATGGGACGTACAACACGATAGCAAATGCACCAGAGGACCTCCTTCCATTCTCGTGACGATTATTTCTTGAGCCTTTACGTCCAGCTTCTCCCATTCTTCGCCCGCTGCTTCCGGCCGTTTCTTTATTCCAGTCACGATGTCGTATACATTTTTCGATCACAAAACTATTACTACATGGAACTTCCACGTAATCCAGTTCTCACCCGTGAATTTAACTACGGTCTGATTCGAGCTTTCCATCTTCCGTTCCTCTCACGTTCTATCTTGTTATAGAACTGTATAGAACTTTCTCTCTAACCTCAAAGACTTTGACTCTCCTTTGAGCTTTCGATCCGTACACCTTCGATTCTTCAAGAGACTGGGCCCATAACCTGTTGCGATGCGCAGAGTGAAGGATGTACAAAGCAACTAACCAACTATTTAAAGTGAACCAAATAATTGTATATTTGTTCAGAATACAGACAAAAACGGCAATCTTGCCGGAACGGAACGGAATACAATATAAGGGTGCAGTCCCATTAAGCACGGATCGGAATGACGGATCGGATTATTCTAGTGAATTCTTGATCCTGCTATTCCTTCCGATCGGAACGCGTATATTTCCTCAATTCTGGACGGATCGGGCGGGTGCTTTACGACTTCGCTAAAAATACGTAGTTAAAATAACAACGGGTCCAGAGAGCACGTGCGCACTCCAACATTAAGTTAAAACTGTTTAATATTACGAAGTATTGTTTATGTTTCTTTGACATTTTCTCTCTCAACTCAATCACGTATGTCTGTTCCGTTCCGTAAAAAGTTTCTCTACCAGTCCCATGTAGCAAAAACGGAACGGAATCTAGTTACAAAATATATTTCATTCCTACAATTCAGTATTTCAGAGTACTCACAACAATGTTATCGGCAAGATAATTGCACAAATAATGTATGTTTATTGCTTCAGTCGCATCAAAATAACGAAATATCGACGAATCAAGCACATTTACCTGTGACCGAAGCGACATTCCGATCCGTTTTTGCTACATGGGACTGGTAGAGAAAACTTTTACGGAACGGAACTGGAACGGACTGCTCAATTCTAGTGAGAAATCCGATCCGTCATTCCGATCCGTGCTTAATGGGACTGCACCCTAAGTGAGAGGCGCGCGTACGCAGGGTATAATCTATCTAGACGCGCGTACGCGAAACGGAAATCAGTAATAGTAAATAGTGGCGAGAGACACTGCGAGACGACGCACATGACTCCAAGCGCGCGCCTTTCAAACATAAGATACAAAAATACGAACTCATTGACTTTTATTAATCTGTCAGTGACTCCCAACATTTTGTTATGCAGAACAATTGTGAAATGGGTGGGTGTGCTGCGCCTTTTTGCAATAATTCTGCTAAAAAGGTTATATTATGAAAGTATTTCCGAGAGACCCGCAACGTCGGGCTTTATGGGAACGAAATATTCAACGAATAACTCGCAAAAATTGGGCAGCAACGAATAACTCGTGTCTCTGCGAGGTTAAGTAATGGTTTTTTATTCTATTACTATGCAATGCACATAAAATACATATAAAAATTTTTATAAACTGCAATAGCAATATGTTTTTTCTATCATACAGATGCATTTTTCTCAAGAAATGTGGGAAAAAAGACGCGACTGGAAGCAAAACTTAAAATCATCAGGAGCGATCCCAACAATATATTTGGAGTTTTCTTAAAAAAAAATACAGATATAAGCAGAAATGAGCAAGCATCAAATGAACATGCTAAAGAAGAGCAAGTGAGTATAGAAAGATGCATTAATATTATAAAAAGGGGCGAAAATATATATACACTTACACATATTTTGTCAATTTCTTGCAGAAGAGTATCAATAATGTGTTTCCAAACATTGCAGATTTGCAATGTAACACAATAAAGAACACTGAGGAGTGTATTACAGTAAATAACATAAAACTTATTTCCATAGCCATATACATGAAAAATATTAATAGTAGTAGTTATGATAATGATGAGGGAAATTATTTAGATGGATTTCTGGAGTACTTAAATAAAGGCAAAAAGACAAAAAAACAAGAAGATATTGTATGTATTGCGGAAAATAATAATAATGTATTAAATATAAGTATACTTTCCCCTTTTCATCCTTACGTAATACAACTGTCTAATCTTGAATTAAATTCGTTGTATAATATTGCTGGATATCTTATTAACTCAATTAGCCGACTGTGTAAAACTTGTAACAAGTGTTTGCTATCTGTAGGATCTAAGAGAATATTATCTTATTATTTTACAAGATTAGTACGAGTACGTTTGAAAGCTTACACTGAGAATTCTTTATATTTCGTTAACAGACCTACATTCAGATTTTTTATACAATTAGAACAGATGTTCAGATTTTATTCAAGATATTACTTGGATATAGGAAATGCCAATATCAAATTATTTCTTATATATGAATTTAGTGAAGTCTCTGCTGATCATATTTTAAAGTGTTATCAGTTGTATTCCAAAATTATCAAAAGATTTGTTATTTTACGATTACATATTTATCAAAGAAAAAGTACTATGCTTAGTAAAAAACGTATGTGTGACAGTAAATTCATGGCTATGCATAATATCTTTTCCTAAAATGTACCTCAATATGTCTTGCCACCGACGAGATATCTCGTCGGTGGTCTTGTTTTTCTAATAATTTATGAAACTACAACATCAAGAACGTTTCGTTTATTATTATCTATATATTCTATATTTTTATATTTTATGTAGTTTATTATATATTTCATAATGTTTTTAAATACATAATAGTGTTTTAAAATACAAAATGTCTTAATGCAATAAATTACTCTATGGTTGTAGTACCTACTTTTGTTCTTTCTTTTTCTTTTCCTTTTATTTTCTTACTCAAACTGTTGATTTTTCACACGTTTTCTGTACAGACAAAATTCTTATGTATTTATATTGCTTTTACCACGTATATTTTCAAATTTCATTGCGATTTTACTGTTACTGCCATTTCCATAATTTAAATATCGGCGGGAGTTGCCAAGAAATGCTGGACCAATCAAAAGTTGCTATCTTATGGCAAGACTCTGATTAGAGGGACTCTAGCCAGACGAGCGCGGAGCGCTCCGATCACGTGACGCGCTTGGAATTCAGCGGCGCGCGTTCTTCTCAGAATTGTGCGACTCGCGGCTGTCGCGTAAAATCAATATATTGATTTTCCACAGATCCTTGTAATATCTTTTCTCGGAATTGCTCTCAATGCTTGAATCGATTGTCGACAAACCCCCTAACGCTATCATGTAAATAATAAATAATTCTTAAAATAATTGTTTAAAACAGCCTTTCGCGCTATTCGGCGTCTTTCTCTTAAAACCGTGCTTGTGTAAAGCATATTAAAATATATTGTCAAAATCCGTAATATGCGCCATCCGACTACGCGAAAATATCGTAAATCGGCTTCGCAACGAGAAGCGCGTGATCGCTCGTGTCAACTAACCAAGCGAAAATCAATAATAAATCCGACATGTAAATCTGCGAAACCACGAAAATCGCTCCTGTAAAGCATATTGTCGAAGCAAACACACATGTTAATTTATAATATTAATAATATACTATAACCCTAGTTATAAAACATCCTAACTAAACTAAATAATAATTATTCTTCGTTAATCTAATACGCGACGAGCGCGCGTGTTTACGTCGTTGTGGAATGTGATCACGCTCCACTGTGGAATGTGATCGCCGTGCCGTGATCGCGTAGTGCGGTCATAAAAATTTGTACAATAATTATAAAGGAAAGAAACCTTTAAACAAATTGTTAATGATAAAATATGAATATAAAGCGAATAATGTAAACCAGCGATTAAGTTTCGTTTATATAACTTTTATTAGTTTGCGATTTAGATGACAGCTCTATGAATTACGATTGCTTTCCGCTCCCGCGCGGGGCCACCGAATCGTAGGGTACCTATATAAGGGCTCATCGCGAGAGCCTCGGCGTATTCGAATTCGGAAATCGACAATAGCAACCAGTGCTCATATCCTAATCGAATTAACGTGTGTCTGACTTATTGTTAGTCTCCTCGAAGCAGATCTTGTGTTCGACTTAGCCGCTGGCAAATCGTTCGGTGTCTGACTTATTGTTAGTCGCAGCATCGTTCTCGCGTGTCGGACTTAGCCTCCGCTGCCAGTGTCGTGCTGTGATTCGGTGCTTGGCGTGTTCTCGGGGTGAAACGTTGAGCGCCTTATAAAAGAAGCGTCCTTCGGGCCATCTCTAATTTCTACGCCTGGCCCTCATCTCCAATTGCGACGATTTGTTCGCTCTTTTAAGGCAAGACTTTTACCGTGTTTTTTCTATTACTTTAAAATCATTAGATTGTTCTATTTTGAGCACTGATTGTGGGCTGACTTCCCACATCGAATATCACGTATCTTTTCTTCTTCCTTTTTTTATTATTATTATTCTTTTTTTTCTTTTCTTATCTGATTACTCGATTTAATTATAGATCCATGAAATTGTTATTTAGAACTCCGATTGATAACTTTGACTGCGTCAAACCAAAACTTGAAAAGCTAATTATCCATATTTTGTACGAATAAATTGGGCTAAATAATTACTGCGAAACCTAGTGCTTAAATAAACTATTAAGTGAATTAACAACTACCGGTGAGTTCGACAGTTTATTATTCCGACATTCCAATCTGCTGTTTGTTATAGTTCACTCAAATTTCTTTGCGAGTGAAGTAAAGTGTCGTCAGTGTTTCCCTATACAAAAGGTGTGTGTTCGCGATCTTTCCCTAAAATTTTCCCCTTGCCTTTCCGCGGCGCGCCTTCATAGAAGCGGCGACGTGCGGACTATCCTCTTTTCCCCGAACCTCTCGCCGTTAAGCGCACCTCCGGGTCGCGTTTCTCGAAGAGCTCCTGCGCTATTCCATCCTGCAATTTCTCCTCTGGTTACATCCCGACAACTTCCGCCCACAAAAGAAAAGGGCCTCCCTGTGGCACTTGTCAACCATCAGCATCGTCATTCTAGAACATAACCGATAGCGATCAGTATAGAAATAATAGTTTCTATTTATTTTAAAATAATGTAGTATACCTCATGGAGAAATCTTGAAGATCGCGACAGTTGAAGAGACTAAAAAGGAGCTATTACGAAAGTGGCGAGTTCGATCCATTAATTTTCTTGCGACCGCTTTCCCCACCGCCTCCTCATTCGAGACAACCTGACAGTAGCACCGAGTCGGTGTCGACCGCCTCCGACTCTGGTTCTCCGGAAAAACTCGTCCAACGCTCGGATTCGGCACCAATCGAGACCCCTCGCCAACGCGTTTTACCCAGGATACGTGAAAGCGTGAATCTGCCGAAAGGGATAAAAATAACTATACGAAACGTCAATAACAATAATAAATAGAATGATCAGTAGAGCCAAGTGGTGATCTCTTACCTATCGCTGTAATCTCCCCTTTTACCTAACGTCACAAGTTTCCGCTCGGCCCGTGACCATTATAATCGTTACTCATAAACACACAATCCTATTTGCGATTATCATATAGATTTTTATAACCTTGTAGTTCACTCACTCGCAAATAAAAACAATTACGTCCGCTGGTCGATAACTCGGGTGATTGCGCCTCGCCAAAACCGCCGGACGTAACTATTGGTTGTACGTCAATAAAGGTTTCACTCGTCGAATGAGAATGCGGCTTTAATTTTGGAGAGAGGTCTTATGTTGGCAGAGCGTACTATCTATAAGTTATGTGTTCACTGTTCTTTTTCGTCGTTCCTCCGCCATTAACTTGTGTTTCATTAGAAGAATAAAATACTTTCTTCCCTGCAACATACGGCGTACAACATTATAAAAACCATACCATCCATTAGGTTATGGGCCCATGAAGCCTATAGATTGCAGGTGAAACTGAGAAATACCGGCGTGAGTGTTTATTAGACAACGACGTGGTCGTTCTTATTCACGGCGAGAAGACGCAACGGAACAGGAAAAATGGCGACTACCACTATCGCGATCGTAACTAAATTCAACGGCGAAAATTGGCCTGTGTGGAAATTCGAAACCTCCGTCATCTTGAAAGGGCGTGGACTCTTCGACATCGTGTCAGGAGTCAAAGTAAAACCTGAAGAACATCAAGCAGCAGCGGAATGGTTAAAACAAGATGCCAAAGCCCAGGAAGTTATTGTTACGCGGATGGAACATGGCCCCCTTGCACATATATTGTCGTGCGAGAATTCACATGACATGTGGAATAAATTAAAGGTCGTGTACGACAAAGAATCTGCTGTGAGTATCCATCTTCTCCAACAAAAGTTTTTCACAGCAGAGTTTGATTCGATGTCTAATTATCTGTCCAAAATCGAGGAAATCCGGGTTAAATTGAAACAAGCCGGAGAGGAAATATCTGACAAAATGACTATAACCAAGATTCTCATGTTTCTTCCGGACCAATTCAAACACTTTAGATCCGCTTGGGAATCCGCCCCGGCAGACAAGCAGACACTTGAAGAACTGACATCGAGGTTACTTCTAGAAGAGGAACGAGCGAACAGTAATGAAGTATCTACTGCACTAGTAGCCCAGTCAAATGAGCTGAAATTTTGGCCAAGATTGGAAATAATACTACCAGCGCTGAAACTAGCGTGGAAGTGTGTCTTTTGGGGTTGTAATGAAGGAAATAAAAGCCCACCCCCGTACCATTGTCGTTGCGAAAATGGGGGTGCAAAAAGGGTGCCAAAAATTGGTTTTTTGCCAATAACTCGAAAAGTATCACAATTAGGGGAAAAAGTCAAGACGTGAAAGTTGTAGAGAATGAAATTTCACACAAAAAAGGTCTCTACAAAAATTTTGTACGACCAATTTCAGTCGATCGAGATTTTTGTGAAATACTACGTATTTCATGAGAAATGAAAAACACGTCAGCGCGTCGCGCATTTTTTATCGATAGTTCGAAAATGGCGACTCGAATAAAAAAATTGTTCAAATAAAAGTTGTAGACAATTTAATTACGAACAATTTCCATTTTTATTTTTGTCGATACAATCAATATTGACAGAGATATGAATTTTTTAAAACATTTATTATTGCTCTTCGAGTACGATTTTTAGCTGTAAAATCGATTGTAACTCAACATCTGTAAGTTTAACGCAAATATTACATCTTATGAAAGTGAAAGATAATTAAATTTCGAAAATTTTGATGTATATACAAACTCATTTTGGATATAATATGCGTAGTGTGATAATGCTAATAAACCTGAAAAATTGTCATTTTTTGTGGATTTTGTCAAAAAAAATCACTTTCGGTTAACTGTAAGTCAAAATGTCTCTCTACATTTTTTGAAGAGAATTAAATTATCTTTAAAATGGTTTTTTGTTCATCTTCGTACGATCATTTGTTAACAAGTTACAGCTGTTTAAAAATTTCAGGAAAGATACAATTTCATACCAAATTAATAATATATTGAAAAAATACATGCGTATCAATTTTTTAAAAATTGGATTTCACCTATTTTTAGTAGTTTATATGTGTGTGAAAGTAATGCAGCACTATAAGTTTATCGAAAGGTATGTTAAGTACATTATTTTTAACTTTGAAAATGCTCCAAAATGTCACTTTTCTGCAAATTCAAAATCACAAGCATTTTCAATTGTCCGTTCCATAATACTACTTATTACAAATCGAATATCCAAGTATCAATTTTGTAGGAAATTTTATCAGCTTTAATTTTGATCTGATGAAATTTCTTCGTAAAATTAATAAAAAAGAAGATACATGCAAAAACTAAACACAAATGCCACTTTTGCATAATTTCTTTAAAAAACACCACTTTTCGAGGGTTCTTTTTTTAAAGAAATCATACCTTTCGATGAACTTATAGTGCTGCATTACTTTCACACACATATGAACTACTAAAAATAGGTGAAATCCAATTTCTAAAAAATTGTTACGCATATATTTTTTCAATATATTATTAATTTGGTATGAAATTGTATCTTTCCTAAAATTTTTAAACAGCTGTAACTTGTTAACAAATGATCGTACGAAGATGAACAAAAAACCATTTTAAAGATAATTTAATTCTTTTCAAAAAATGTAGAGAGACATTTTGACCTACAGTTAACCGAAAGTGATTTTTTTTGACAAAATCCACAAAAAATGACAATTTTTCAGGTTTATTAGCATTATCACACTACGCATATTATATCCAAAATGAGTTTGTATATACATCAAAATTTTCGAAATTTAATTATCTTTCACTTTCATAAGATGTAATATTTGCGTTAAACTTACAGATGTTGAGTTACAAGCGATTTTACCGCTAAAAATCGTACTCGAAGAGCAATAATAAATGTTTTAAAAAATTTATATCTCTGTCAATATTGATTGTATCGACAAAAATAAAAATGGAAATTGTTCGTAATTAAATTGTCTACAACTTTTATTTGAACAATTTTTTTATTCGAGTCGCCATTTTCGAACTATCGATAAAAAATGCGCGACGCGCTGACGTGTTTTTCATTTCTCATGAAATACGTAGTATTTCACAAAAATCTCGATCGACTGAAATTGGTCGTACAAAATTTTTGTACAGACCTTTTTTGTGTGAAATTTCATTCTCTACAACTTTCACGTCTTGACTTTTTCCCCTAATTGTGATACTTTTCGAGTTATTGGCAAAAAACCAATTTTTGGCACCCTTCTTGCACCCCCATTTTCGCAACGACAATGAGTCGAGCCAGTACCAATTTAAAATGCTTTACATGTAACGAGACTGGACATTTGAAGAAGGATTGCTACAGAAACAAACGATGTGATTTTTGTAAGAAGTCTGGTCATATTGCGAAATACTGTTTCTTCAAGAAAAAGGATAAAAACAAAAGAGGACAGGAAGATACTAAAGATCAAAAGGAGAAGGAAGATATCACAGCTTTAGTGGCAAGTGCGCTCGATCAGTCCGGTGATTGCTGGTTTATGGACAGCGGGTGTACACATCACATGTGCAATGATCAAGATTTTTTTGAGAACTATAAGGTAACAGACTATGCTCATATGGTCCAGTTGGGCGACGGCGCCAAAATTAAAGTAATTGGTAAAGGGAACATTAAATTAAAGGCCTTTGACGGAAATAAATGGTCAATGGTGGAGTTGAAAAACGTACTTTTTGTGCCGGATTTAAAAGTAAACTTGTTCTTAGTTATTAGTGCCTTAGATAAAAATTTGAACATGATCTCAGATAACAATACTTGTAAATTCATTAAAGACAATATAACAATTGTAATTGCAAAACGTGAGGGCAGGATGTTCAAGATGTGTTTTAATAGGATAGAGCAAGCATTGTCAAGCGCAACTACTAATATCAATACGGAAGTATCGAACTTGAAAGTTAGTAACAAGAAAACCTTACCAAACAATGTCTGTAACAATGACTTCGATTTGTTTCGTTAACATATTATGTTAGCACATCAAAACTTTGCTCACGTAAAGGAGGTTCTTGTCCAAAATAACATGTCTATTCTCTGTAATAAAAATCACTTCTGTACGGCGTGTATTGAAGGAAAACATTGCAAGAAACCTCATCCAAGTAGTGAAAACAGGACTAGTTCACCAGGAGAGCTGATCCATGCAGATGTGTGCGGTCCCTTAGAAGAGACATCATTGGGAGGCTCGCGGTACTTTCTCCTGTTGAAACATGATTTCTCACATTTCCGCATTGTCTATTTTCTAAAAGAAAAGAGTCAAGTCCCATCAAAATTAAAATCATTTTTTGCTATGTGTCAAAATCAAGGAACCAGTGTCAAGATATTACGGACCGACAATGGTAGAGAATTTATAAACGAAACGGTAAAGCGAATGTTAGAAGACCTTGGGATCATTCATCAAACGTCCGTACCCTACACCCCAGCTCAAAACGGAGAGGTGGAGAGAGAGATGCGGACAGTAGTGGAGGCTGCAAGAACGATGCTAAAAGAAAAATCCTTACAGAAGAATCTTTGGGCTGAAGCAGTCAACACAGCTGTATTTATACTGAACAGGACCGGTACCAGCTCAATGGCTAAGAAAACTCCGTATGAGCTGTGGTTTAATAAAAGCTTCGACTTCTACTCGCTGAAAGGCTCCTTTGGAACTGAAGTATGGACTCACATACCGAAACAACGACGCTTGAAATTGGACAGTAAAAGCAGAAGAGGGGTCCTAGTTGGTTATGGAGAAAACACTAAAGGCTTCAAGATCTACTATCCTGACCAAAAAACTTCCTCAATGGAACGAGAAGTTTTGTTTGCCCCTGGGAAGCCACCGGTTTCAGTTAAGGAACTCTGGATGCAAACTGAAGAGATGTCAGATGGCGAGACACTGAGTTCTGAAGAGAGCTCCGAAGAAGAAAGACAAACTGAAGAAACTGAAATTCGTGCAGAACAAGAAAAAATAGAAGAATATGATCAAACTCCCGTATCGAGTTTAAACCCTCAGACCAATGAAGGAAGACCAAAACGAAATACTAGGCCACCTAGGAAACTTGTAGAGGAGTATCATTGCTATCTTGCGATGGAAGATAAAGAGCCAGCAACATTGGAAGAGGCCCTGACGTCACCTCAGGCGATTCAATGGAAAGAGGCAATGAAAGCGGAGATGACAGCGCTCACAGAAAACAACACTTGGACCTTAGTTAAAAGGCCAGAACACAAGGCGGTAATTATTGACACCAAATGGGTCTATAAGGTAAAACAAAATAGAGATAATGAAAATATCCTTTTTAAAGCACGATTAGTAGCAAAAGGTTTTGTACAGAAAGATTTAGACTATTGTGATATTTATTCACCCGTGGTTAAGTTAACTAGTGTTAGAACATTATTAGCTATTGGTAATAAAAATAAATGGGAAATATTTCATTTAGACGTTTGTAGTGCTTTTCTAAATGGCGTAATTAAAGAGGAGATTTATGTAGTTTTGCCAGAAAATTTTAATGTACCCAAAGATAAACTTGGTAAATTACAAAAAGCTTTATACGGGTTAAAAGGGGCTCCTAGATGTTGGTATGAGAGACTAGATGAATTCATGTTAAGTCAGGGTTTCAGTAAGACGAAGAGTGATCAATGTATATACTATTATATAAGAGGCGATTGTAAAGTTTATATACTTGTGTTTGTTGACGATCTTTTGTGCACTGGATCTGGTCCAATGTTAGACATTATTATAAACAAACTGAAAAATGTTTTCAAAATGAAAGATCTTGGTCTCGCGAGTTGCTATTTGGGTATCAACATAAAACAAGATTTAAAAAATGGAATTACTACCTTGGACCAGACTCAGTATCTCAAAAGAGTACTCGAAAAATTTAACATGTCCAATTGTCACAGTGTAAGCACACCAATGGATCCGAATGTAAATTTATCAGCTTTACAGAGGGATAAGTCGGAGAGTGCCGATTTGGAACAACGATGTAGGAGACTTATTGGCAGTATAATGTATGCTATGATTGGTACTAGACTAGATTTATGCGCAAGTATAACCTTTCTGTCTCGGTTCCAAAATTGCGCTAGCAATGAGTTGTGGACATGTCTTAAACGCGTATTACGATACATCAAAGGTACCATTGATCTCATGTTAATTTATCGAAGAGAAGCAAATAACAAATTATTAACAGGCTACGCTGATGCAGACTGGGGAAATAATCCATTAGACAGAAGGTCTTCTAGTGGTTTCTGTCTTCAAGTATATGGAAATTTAGTAATGTGGACATCAAAAAAACAGGCTACAGTAGCTTTGACTACTTGCGAGGCTGAATACGTGGCTCTCAGTTGCTGCATCAGCGAAGCATGTTGGCTAAGAAATTTATTATTGTAGTTAGAAATTTCCGATAGCATTGTTGTAACTATTTACGAGGACAACCAGTCAACCATTAGATCATGCAACTCTCATGAACAACTAAAACGCATGAAACATCTAGACATTAAATACCATTTTATTAAAGAGAAAATATCTCAAAAATTTATCGATGTTAAATATATTCATACTAGTGATCAAATGGTTGACATACTAACTAAACCTCTGCACCGACCATCGTTTGCAAAAATTAGATCGTTAATGGGCTTAAGCAACCAAAGAGAGTTAATATAATTAAACAAGATGTAAGATTCGTTCATTTAGTTACGTACAAATTTATATGTTTAAAAATTTTATATGTCTTATAAGAAAACTACTATTGTTAAATATCTAAATAAGCGTTAACATAAATTTAATTACAAATTTTATTCAAAGTATGAAACCTTCATTGAGGGAGGGTATTGGTTGTACGTCAATAAAGGTTTCACTCGTCGAATGAGAATGCGGCTTTAGTTTTGGAGAGAGGTCTTATGTTGGCAGAGCGTACTATCTATAAGTTATGTGTTTACTGTTCTTTTTCGTCGTTCCTCCGCCATTAACTTGTGTTTCATTAGAAGAATAAAATACTTTCTTCCCTGCAACATACGGCGTACAACATTATAAAAACCATACCATCCATCAGTAACAATAGTATAGGTTATTGTAGAAAAGAAGTTTATATATGAACATGGTTATTATTCTCAATAGTTTCGAAGATGAATGTAGCTGTTTGAATGTAGCGAACTTCCCCTGGGCGATGGATCAGCCATAGTGGTCCAATTCCTTGGCCGCCACAGTCTCCGGATTTGACTCCGTTAAATAGTTTATGGAGTTGGTTGAAAACGGAAGTTTACCAAAACAAAGCTAAATACACAAGAAGAATTTAATTTTTAACTTTAACTAAAATAAAATTATTTTACTCCACTGCATATAAAACTGCATATAAAACTGCATATAAAACTGCATATAAAACTAAATATACCGAATAAGTAACCCTGCTCTTATAACCATGACTTTGACATATGTTGTCAAGGGCAGGGTATATATAAGCTGGTCAAGGGTATCACCCTGAGTAACATACCTACAAAAGGTTTTAGCCGTCGCTCGTTGTTTATTAAAAAGTTATTAACAAATGTAACTGTAAAGTATAACATGTTTGTGTCAATATTAAGAAAAGTAATTTGCTGATATGTGTGTACAGTACACATGTAGGCAAGGGAGGGGCTGCACCTCTCCCCCGCAATCAGGGGTGGGTAGGCATGGACCTCCGTTCGTGTGGAAAGTTGAAAACCTGAATCGTACAATGCTGTTCAGAAAACCATCCACGCGAAGCGAGGTCCACCCCACCTCACCCCTGCTTACAGGGTAAAACGAGGTCTATATATTGAACGGTTCGGGTTTTCAACTTTCCACGCGAACGGAGGTCCACCCCACCCAACCCTGCTTGTGGGGGAGAGACTACGCCCCTCCCTCGCCTACACATGTGCTCACAAGTAAAAGAAAATTGAAAGTGGTGCCCGCATAATTCTTTTTTATTCTTTTGACAATATTATGGAAAATTGATCAATTCTCCCAGAGTATGAGGTCCTACAGTAGATCAACATGCAAACTCACTACTCTTATATACACAATGTAGGCATGTATTCGAAAATTACGTATATTTCATTAAAACTTTTTTTACAATAACCCATACTATCGTTTTCCAAAATATTTTCCTCTTCTCCTGACTCACCCTGTATATGTATTTATATACATATAAAATATATAACATTTATATATGTAATATATAATATATAAAAATATACAATATATTTATATTATATATTTTTTAATATTTAATTTAATATTTAATATATAATTATATAATAGATGTATTGAGAGAAGTAATAAATGTGCATGTTGAGTAAAAATTGCATGAGATTAAAGATTACTTTTTAAAATTTTCTGGACTAAATTTTATTTGTGTCAAAAGATTCTTCTAAGTTTGTTTAAGAGCACAGACGGTCTCATGAAATTTTTTATGGCAATCGAAGGATGGATCTTTCTGGAATTATATTCCAATACCGAAACGTTTTTGTATTATTCTTTAATCATATGTTTATATATATTTACATTTGTGTATATTATGAGATATTTATTTGTGAGAATAAATCAATATATTGAAGAACAATTCATAATTTATTTATATATGTCGTGTATATATTAGGGCTACATTCCGATATTTACTGTCAGCAATTGTCAGTACTGAAAATCTATCCCAGACAGCACGCATGTCCAAAACCGGGACATAAGTCGTCTAAAAGACGTCTTTAAGACATCTTTTAGACGTCTTACAAAAAGATGTCTTAAAGATGTCTTAAAAACGTCTTTTAGACGTCTTATGTCCCGGTTTTGGACATGGTGCTGTCTGGGATAGTATACGTGACGTAAAATATAGAAAAATATTGATTTTTAGTACTGACAGTAAATATCGGAATGCAGCCTAGATTATCGATATATCCAAACAACTTAAGAGTTTTTTTATATAACGAATTATCCTAAGCATACTATTGCCATTGTTGCTAAAATCAAACAGAACAACAGGAAAGCTATACGATCGACGGCCGTGCCTGCGAGAATCCATTGCAATTGCGTGGTGTTTTTTGTTGGCGAAATTATATTTTGTCGGTCTCCGTCATCCGAAATGTTAGACGTCGAATTAGTAGTGGATTCCTCCGTAAGTTTGCCACGCAATTCTTGACTTGGCATAGGCCGTCGTGATTCGATCTAAAAAAATTATCGATGAAAATTCAATAACGTGAGAGAATTAAATGATTTTTAAATAATTAAATTGAAGTTAATATTTTTATGAACAGATTTCCTTTAATTAGATGACAACGACCGTTGTCACCCGGTGTTAACGCACCACTGAATATCATATCATTTAATTATTTAACCTTATGACTTTTCAATTATTTAATACTAATCGACACACAAAATATTTCTTAGACTCATTGCTGTCACTAATGTGTCGGATTGGCAATGGTAAATGTTGCGGTGGCAGCACTTGCGTGTTCCTAAAAGCGGCGCTCCCTGTTTTATCTCTTGCTTTCGTTGCGTCCGTGCTCCCATCTACTTCGCGTGCAAGCCCGCCAGCGTAGCGCATATATCATAAGCGTATTTTTTGTACTTCAGATTCTTCCAATATTAAACGCAACGTTAAAACGTTAGTGTGTGACGTTATTCTGCGCAACATACCCTGTTATATTTTATCATAATGAAGTGTTTTGCAAGCGTTTAAGTGTATAAATGTTCGCACTTAATAAGGACCGGAATCTCGGTTGAAACGTTGTGCTAGTTAAATAAAGATTACCAGTTCGGTCGAATTAAAGGAATTCTGTTCATTTTATTACTTACTGGCGAAGGAAAGGATCTTATTTATTTTAATATTTTTATATTTAAATTTTAAATTAAAATACGAAATTAATTTCGCAAATTTTTAACTTGCCTCTTTGAAGTAATGTAATGAAATATATGTATATTAAGACTACTCTGTGTGTGCGTGCGTATGTGCGTGGGGGTGGGTGGGTAAGTGTGGATGTGTGGCTCGATTGCCAAGTTTACGTTGACACATTCACAGTACACACAGTGTTATTCTTGGCAAAATTATAAAATATAAGGCGTTAAAAAGCTAAATTATTCTTACAACATACAGCATTATTTTTCGTTTTAGTGCAATGTTTTTATATTTAAAATAATTTCCCTAGTCCTTCTTAAATAGTGTTAATATGTTATAAAATATGCTCCAGAAATACACTCAAAAATAAATAATTATGATAAAATGTTTTAAATAAATAGTTTAAAATTAGGCAATTGCATGTAAGTTATAGGTATATAAATTAAATAAATATAATTTTGAATTCTAAAACGTTAATTACCAAACTTATGAGATCGGAAAGTCCTAACAGTTTTCCAGGCCAACTTAACAAGCATAGCCTAATATTTCGTGGAAGTGGTTTGCAGTAAACCCTCTTTGACATGTTGATTACCACTATTGATAATATCAACGATATTGTTTCTAGACAGAGGCAGCCACTGTAGAAGTAAACTGTAAAATAACAGACATTAGTTAATGATAATTTTTCTCGCGATTTCCATAAGACATAATGTAAAATTTGCTTTAAAAAAACAGAATATAAATATTTTATCTTATTGCTATTATACGTATAATGTTTAACTTTATACATTTATTAATTATTATATAGATTTTATGATTTCTAGTTCTTTAAAAAGTAAAAAATAAATATTTAGAATTATATGTATATGTACATATGTAATGTATATACAGGGTGTCCCAGATTTTTCTGTACAAACTTAAGTAGTATGTTTTATGAGCAAAAATAAGAAAGAAGTGTTATATAAACATAGGCCTCAAAATACTTTATTAAAAAGTTATAGTAAAAATACGAAATGTGCAAAATTGTGTGTGTGTGTGTGCGCAAAAAAAAATTTATATAAGTTTACATTTAAAAGTGCCGGCAGCTTATGTCGATATAAGCTATACGAATTTATATCTTTCTTGTGTCGAGTATGCGAGCGTGTACGCGCGAATGTGTGTGTAGGTAGATTGGTGGGTGGTTCAACTTATCACATTAGGAATTTTAACTCGTCAAACTTAATTGCAAGTAAACATTGGTACAGACTTATATGTGATGTGGCACTTTTCTGTTGCATTTAAAAGTGCCGGCAGCTTATGGGAATTTTCGTTAATATAATATTCACTAATAGAAGCCTTTGCATTCGCCCTGCACACAAACTGTATACAAAATGAATATCCGTGAATTCTTTGTTTGTGAAAACTCGCAACATTTTGGAACAATAATGTTCTACAAGGTCCTGCTCGTTAGTAGTGTTTATACAAGTTCTTATAATCACCTTCAATTATTTAAAATAGTACTAGTAAATAGTACGACTAGAAAAATAAATAAGATAACATCATCGAACGGTGTATCACTTATGTATACGGCGTGTCACATATCTATGAGAAAATCTTTATAATTTCTTCAATACAAAATTCTAATTTTTGCTATAACTTTCTAATAAAGAATTTTAAGACCTATGTTATTTATATAACATTTTTTCTTATTTCTGCTTATATAACATACTAGTAGTAGTAGTAGTAGCGAAGTAGTGGGTGGTTCTATTAAAGTCCCTGACGACACCTAGATCGTTGTGATCCATTGTATCTCCCCACTCTTTTATTAGCTAGGTGCTTGGAGCCAGTCTAGAACCTAGTACCAGGTTTAACAGATCTGACACCCTAGCTCTTTCTAAATCCTGGGGACTTAGGTACATTCGTCCCCAGGTTTTGTATCTTTTGCATATAAGTGCCGGACAATGACACAATATATGCACGTTGTTTTCTTTCTCGTCCCCACATAAACGGCACTCTTATAACATACTAAAATTTGTATAGAAAAATCTGGTTCTATATCAGGGTATTCGAAAAGTGTGGGACAACTGACCCCCCTATTATCTCAAAAAGAACGCACTTTCACGGAAAATGACTCGAACAAAAGTTGTAGGGTTTAAAAAGATCTATTTACTGACTTTACCAGTTTGACCATGGGTAGCGTCTCGCAGGTCAGGTCAAGATTACCTTAAAATTTTTAAATGAAACCCCCTATTTTTTATTGCATATTCTTATAGCCCTTGTCGAGACGTTTTTAAAACACTATAATAAAGTTCTCTTTTGTTAAGAATTTCCTGATATTTCAAATTTTGTTATTAAATTTTTAATATAAAATATGAAATATCTCGTAAAGTAGTTACTTTTCGATGACTTTACCTTAATACTTTTATACGTAGGATAATGAAAGGAATCGAATGTTGTAAAAAAAAACATAAAAAATTTGATCGCATTTAGTGGATACATTTAATTTTACAAAAATGCAAATGTATAAATTATCATCATTATTCAATTCCTTTCATTATTCTACGTATAAAAGTATTAAGGTAAATTCATCGAAAAGTAACTACTTTACGAGATATTTCATATTTTATATTAAAAATTTAATGACAAAATTTGAAAAATCTCAGGAAATTCTTAACAAAAGAGAACTTTATTATAGTGTTTTAAAAACGTCTCGACAAGGGCTATAAGAATATGCAATAAAAAATAGGGGGTTCCATTAAAAAATTTTAAGGTAATCTTGACCTGACCTGGGAGACGCATGATCAAACTGGTAAAGTCAGTAAATAGATCTTTCTAAACCCTACAACTTTTGTTCGAGTCATTTTCCGTGAAAATGCGTTCTTTTTGAGATAATAGGGGGGTCAGTTGTCCTACACTTTTCGAATACCCTGTATGTCCCATTTTAAACAATCACCCTCAAAATTTTCATTCTTTTCAAGATTTACTGCACGTAAATTATACTTTTCTCAAAACCTTTTTCAAGCTTGTGAACTTCACGTTAATCTATCTATATCTTAATTTTAATCTATTTGAACGAAATTATCTTAAATGAAAAAAATCATATTATAATGAAGAATATAAACAGATAGACTATTTTCATTTTTCTAGATTGAACAGTTTTTTTTTTTACTGTAAAATGACATTTATTTTCTTCAAAGTGTAACTGAAAATAATTGAGGGCTTCAAAGGAATTAGAGTCTTGCATTAGTCTACCTATGAGTGGAGGGGTCGCAGTTAATGGTACTTTAAGGCCGAGGTAGCCTAAAAATACGGCGATGATTAATATAGTACAGGCCGCAATGCTGATCTTCATTTCACTTTGAGGTGGTAACCAAAACGTGACCAGAACCAGGAAAACTATGGCTGAAAGTTCATATATCGTAAATATCGTGGACTGGATTAAATTCAGACCCAAGCTGTGTGATAAGTTTAGATTTTGAATCTAATCTCACCACAGTCGCTTAACTTAGGAACGGTCGTGCTAGGGATCTCCATGACTTAGGCTACTATCAAATTTCTTAAATTATATCATTTTGTAAAACAATATTATATAATAAACGGTATATTTTTGTGGCAAAAATATTGTTTGTAATAAAAATTTGTAAAAAATAATGAAAGAACAATAAGCAAAAAGAATCTATGCTTTTAATATATCATCTCTAATATTTATTTTTAGGGAAGAGAAAAAAAAGAAAATATACAAGGCATGTCACAATTAGATTTTTATAATTATTCTGCATTTAAAATTCTGTTTTTATTTAGTTAAAATCATTGAAAAATCAATAGTTTGAAAGATATTTCATACCTCGTTCTGACACATTGATTGTAATATAAAGTATGAAACATCTTAGCTTAATAATTTTTTAATTAGCTTTAGCTTAATAACTTTTATTTTATGTCGAAATATTTCTGAATAATGTATAAACTATTTCCTAAACTATTGATTTTTCTGTGATTTTATCTGAACATTTTTACATGTAAAATATATATTTAGGAAAATTGATTTATTAAAAAATTGAATATGATTTTATTTTAAAAAAGTATTAAAATGTATTTATAAACATACATTTTATAAAACTGTTTGCAAATATCATATCATACTTCCACCTAAAAACCTTGATATCTTAATTTGTAACATTGTTTTCTAAAATGGGAAACAATTGAAATTGTTAGGCTATAAAAGCGATTTATTTTGTTTTCATGGAGCACGACCGCTACTGAGAGTTAACGCTATCTAAACAATAATTAATGGTACACACCGGCAGCAGGCATCAGCAATATACTGCAATAAAGTGCCGAGTTCCTCTTTAAAGTCATCTTAAAATTTAGATTAATGTATGGTTCCGCACAACACGAGTACATGACTGATTCACGTGATTTGCTCAAGTCCATTAATTTCCACTCCGCATTTTTCACGTACATGCGTTCCTATTGTAAATCGCTATCTTAACATCATTACATTATATAATACATCAAATAAATTGTAAAATTTTATTGTATCGTATATAGGGGAATTGTGCCCAAAACGACATACTTCTTTTAAAAACATTGTCATTTTATTCTGTTAAAAATTATGTAACTTGTTTAGAAACACTTTAGGATAAACATAGTTTGGTATTATAATATTTAAAAATTTTTATAAATTTGCATTAGTGATGTAACAACATATAAACAAAACACTACGATTGTTTATTTTGCCCTGATATATCCGGCAAAATGACATAGTGCTAGTTTAGGTGCTTAATATCACTGCTAGAAGAGCGACAATGCATTAAACGTCGAAATCCATCGTGTCTTTAGTACCTGTTGCAAGTTGGTAGTGAGTGCACGGTTGTGAATGGAAAAATTTTTCCAACTAATCGAAAACGCAAGTGTAAAAAATTATTTTGGCACATTTTTCTTTAGCTCATTATTTTATTTCTTTGTTTGGTATTTAATCTTTTTATGTTTTATTATTGAGTTTTCTTATATAAAGCCATGCTGTTGCACTTTGTATATTTGGAAATATCAGAGCAACATTGCATACGGTTGCCGGCCTAAAATGATTAGTATGTCATTTTGCCCGGTCACTAGTAAAATTTTTCTATTCATAGAATAAAAAGTTAAATTTTATTAGAAAAATATAAAAAGTGCAACAGCATGGCTTCATATAAGAAGACTCAATAATGAAACATAAAAATATTAGATACCAAACAAAGAAATAAAATGAGCTAAAGAAAAATTTGCCAAAATAATTTTTTACTTACGTTTTCGATTAGATGGCAAAATTTCCATTCACAATCGTGCACTCATTATCAATTTGCAACAGATATTAAAGACATGATGGATTTCGACGTTTAAATGTACCAGCGCTCCTCTAGCAGCGATATGAAGCGCTAAACTAACACTATGTCGTTTTGCCCAGCGGGTATGTCGTTTTAGGCACAATTCCCCTATATAGATATATATATATATTGATTAATCTATAAACAAAAAGTTTACATGGTTTTTGTTTGCAAAAGAAACTCGGATTTTACAATCTGCGGGGGATAAGAGAGAGAAAGACTTTTTGAAATGACACGTAAAGCTGAGTTAATGATATACATATTATAAAATTTTTCTATACTTTATTTTCTAGGAAGTTGTGTTTAACAATTGCATAATTAATATCTTAATAGCCATTGTTGAACAATGTAGGATTTCATATAAGATAATTTAAAAAGTGAAAAACTGACTTAAATTTTTTAAATTAATTTTTTGAAGAATAAAACTTTGCACATAAAAAAATTTAATAATTTTATTTAGTTTGAATTAAAATTGTCAATTTCTTAATTGTACTATTACATATTAATCGCTTATTCACATATTACAAAAATTACGCGTGGTAGTTTTTTTCAAATTTAAACACTGATCTTTAACCCAATTTTGGAATTAAAAGTAAAATTTTTTTTTGTTTACATTGTGACGTGACAAAGTCGCGTCCTCCACCCAGACGGTAGCTCGGCCGAAGTGAGTCGGGGATGCTTAACCAGAGCGATGGAGGGTGGGGGAAGGGTAACTTAGTTTAATTTAAAATAATTAAGATCTTAGACTTTTGCAGCCGGAGTGGTGCCGATGTATAGTTATGTAACGACAAAAGTCGCACCGTGGGATAAGAGGAGCAGTCGAGGGAGCGGGCGAGACGAGGTGGCCGTCGGGTAGGTCACGCACGGGCCCATCGCCGAGTCGCCGCGCGGAGCGTATCCCGGGCCATACCGCAGCCAGAAGGAGACCCAAGGACGCTCAAGGGGGACGCCACGAGGAGGTCCACGCCATGGACGCTACGCCGCTACCCCTGGAGCGGGCGGGCAGCCCCGCCGCCTCCACCAAACGCACAAATATACCGGTTGGTGTGGCCATGGCCTGGCCAGCCGGGCCCACCAGATGCCGGTCACGGGAGTCGCGGCCTGGACAGCCGGACTCACAATATCGCCCGTTTAAATGGACCGCGGATCGGGGAGGCGACCTCGAGAGGCGACGAAATCGGCAGCAGGATGTGACGCGGACGGCCGGGAGAAGGAAACGGGTTCGGTACGCTGGCGCGGGGGTCCTGCCCCTGCGTGATCCTGCCGGGCCGCAGGATCGTCACTGTCGTGTCAGCACGGAAGCGAGCCGCCAGCCCCATCCAGCCGACGAAGGATCAACTGAGCGCAACGAGAATTTGTAAGGCCACCACTCTGGTATGCAGTGCGTATAGTGAATTCGCTCGAGGCCGTGCCCCTTTTGTTCGCCGATCGGAGTATCGTGAGTGAATATTAATCGCGAAGTAAATACCGTAGTACCGCGAGTTACAGGACGTCGAAAGGACGCTGAGCAGGGGCCGGCCGAAAGCGGATCCTCGCCCTCCTTGGGATTCCGTCGCGACCAACAGTCATAGCGTGATGTGTGGATTAGTGTAATTGACGTAATCGTGAATCAGTGAGTTAATTGTCGCTTCACGCATAGTGTAAATGATCTCGCGCTTGTCCCGTTGTACCGCGACCGCGTGTGAGTAAAGTCGCGTGAAAAATCACCAATTGCGTCGGAGAGCATCGGGAGATTTGCCATGCGTTTAGCGTGTTTGATGTAAAATCGATTGTGCATTTTGCGTGTTTGGTGCATTGCGTTCCGTGCAGCACGCGTCGGGATTCGGATTCGATTGCGTTGCGCACTACGAGTGCGTGACCCGCACATGCCCGGAGAGGGCCGCGGAAACATGTCGCGGAGGGTGACGTCCGTTCCGCGGACTCTTGTGCGTGCCGTGGGGATGTCGTGTTAAATAGCGACTTGGCATTTCGCGTTGTTCGTGCAATTGCGTATTCGCGTTGGATAGCGATTCGGCGTATTTCGCGTTGGATGTATGAGTGCGTATTTGTGTTCGCGTGGTATGTGTAACTGCGTATTCGTGTTCCGCGTTCCGTTGATATATTATTTTCACTGAAATACTTTTCCGAAACCGGTATATTATTCTCGCATTCCTTCAATATATTGTTTCTACTGAAAGACTGAAATACTTTCCCAAAATATATATACCCAGATAGCAAAATGTTAGCAGGATGCGCGCAGATTGGCAGCAAATTTGATCAGAATCCCACACCAAAACCGTAGCCATCTGTGTCCGCATTAAACTTGTGTTTTGTAGGCAGATTCTGCTGACATAATGTGACGACAGATTGTCGCCAAAAACCGAGCAAAGTCTGCTGACATTATCTGTCGACAGGTTGGAGGCAGAAATGGAGCAGGATCTGCGTAATGCAATCTGGTAGCAGATAGGCAGCAAAAACCGAGCAGGATCTGCGTAATGTAATCTGGTGGCAAATAGGCAGCAAAAATCGAGCAGAATCTGTTGTTTTAACGGTTCCTATATATATGGGCTTATGATTACGAACAGAGAGTTCCTGTTTTATAATTAAAAAATGGGCGCTGAAAAGTGCCGTTTTCTTTTCCTTCTTAAGGAAAATATAGTATCCCTGGTGTGTAGAATTCTTCTGGTGTGTAGCTATAGGATCCTCCTCTGGTAGGATCCTTCTGGTGTGTAAAATCCTCCTTGTGTTCAGTCGTGGTACTCGTGGTAGTGACGTTCGAGTCGTAGCGTCATCTTCTGCTCGTTGCTCGTCGCTCCATAGATCGCGGCAAATCCTTGCACCGCCCACCATAGCACCGCATGAACCGCGTGGACTGCGTGTCCTGGAGCTCGATTCCTGAATTTATTCACAAGAGAAAATGTATGCGAAAATTCTGCTCCTACAGAAAAGTTGCAAGTTGATTGGCTCTCGTATGGCTTTTAGTCAATCAACTTCAACTTTTCTGTAAGAGCAGAATTTTCGCGTACGTTCTCTTTCAAATAAATTCAGGAATCGAGCTCCTGTTCCTGCAGTGTCCTTCCTTGGCCCTTCGAAGAGCCTCTCACAGAGTCGCATGTATGACTGGCGAATTCTGAGCGCGTCGGTCTGTCAAAATGCCCGCGGTGCGACAGATTTTGCTCGATTTTTACATGCTTATTTGCCACCAGATTACATTACGCAGATTCTGCTCGGTTTTTGCTGCCACTCTGTTCTCAGGTCAAATGCGCGCAGGCTCTGCTCAATCTTTGTCGTCAATCTGCTGCCAAGTTATGTGTGCAGGCTCTGCGCGGTTTGTGCTGCCAATCTGCTCACATTGCCTGTCAGCAGGCTCTGTCGCATTTCTGACTACAGTTTGACAACATCGTCTGATAGAGCAGTTTCTGCATGAAATTTGTTGCCTTTCTGATACCAAAAATTTAATGCAGACTGCTCAGGATCTGCTGCTCAGGTTTGGCTATCTGGGTATATCATTAACCCTTACTATCCTAGATAGCAAAATGTTAGCAGGGTGCGCGCAGATTGGCAGCAAATTTGATCAGAATCCCAAAACCATAGCCATCTGTGTCCGCATTAAGCTCGTGTTCTGTCGACAGAGCCTGTTGACAGGCAATGTAAGCAGATTGCCAGCAGAAACCGCGCTGAGCCTGCATACATAACCTGGCAGCAGATTGGCAGCAAAAACCGAGCAGAGCCTGCGCGCACGACCTGAGAACAGATTGGCAGCAAAAACCGAGCAGACTTTGTCCATAATCAGCTGTTTATATATATATATGGGCTTATGATTGCGAACAGAGAGTTCCTGTTTTATAATTAAAAAATGGGCGCTGAAAAGTGCCGTTTTCTTTTTCTTCTTCAGGAAAAGATAGTATCCCTGATGTGTAGAATTTTCCTGATGTATAGCTATATGATCCTCCTCTGGTGTGTAGGATCCTCCTGGTGTGTAAAATCCTCCTTGTGTTTAGTCGTGGTACTCGTGATAGTGACGTTCGAGTCGTAGCGTTATCTGCTCGCTGCTCGTCGCTCCATAGATCGCGACGAATCCTTGCGCCGCTCATCATAGCACCGCATGAACCACGTGGACTGCGTGTCCTGGGGCTCGATTCCTGAATTTATTCAAAAGAGAAAATGTATGCGAAAATTCTGCTTCTACAGAAAAGTTGCAAGTTGATTGGCTCTCGTATGGCTTTTAGTCAATCAACTTCAACTTTTCTGTAAGAGCAGAATTTTCGCGTACGTTCTCTTTTAAATAAATTCAGGAATCGAGCTCCTGTTCCTGCAGTGTCCTTCTGTGGCCCTTTGAAGAGCCTCTCGCAGAGTCGCATGTATGTCTGGCGAATTCTGAGCGCGTCGGTCTGTCAAAATGCCCGCGGTACGACAGATTTTGCTCGATTTTTACATGCCTATTTGCCACCAGATTACATTACGCAGATCCTGCTCGGTTTTTGCTGCCACTCTGTTCTCAGGTCAAATGCGCGCAGGCTCTGCTCGATCTCTATCATCAATCTGCTGCCAAGTTATGTGTGCAGGCTCTGCGCGGTTTTTGCTGTCAATCTGCTCACATTGCCTGTCAGCAGGCTCTGTCGCATTTCTGGCTACAGTTTGACAACATCGTCTGATAGAGCAGTTTCTGCGTAAAATTTTTTGCCTTTCTGATACCAAAAATTTAATACAGACTCTGCTCAGAATCTGCTGCTCAGGTTTGGCTATCTGGGATCATATATACATTATTATCTTTGCCGAAATATATATTATCTTTTTTCGTTATTACTTTGCTGTTGCTCACTGCGCTGTGCTCCGTCTCTTCACTCCAAGAACTTTACGAATCTCACCTTGAGACGCACTATCTTAGCGATTAGAGTACTAATTGTAAGACGTGGTGCGCATAGTCGCACCTGGCACCCATAATTCGTGTAGTAAGTATCAGTTTCGAACTACCGTCTGGGAATCGGATAATAATAAGATATTAGTTTGCGTCAACGCCCCTGCGAGTGGCGAGCTCGCGGGAAAATGGGTCGCAACATATGTAATCCGTATCTTAAAAAAAAAATTTGCGTGTGGCCTCCACGCGCAGCAGAAGTGAAACTTTCTAGTTGTGAGGAATAGGATAGTATTTCGTTTATAGTACCTGTTTGGCGCTTGCCATGTAAATAGTAGTACTTAGTCGCGTTAGTAATTAGTACAATAGTTATTAGAGTCGTATTCCGAATTAATTATAATAGCAATTAGTATTAGTCAATTTCACGTTACACACGTCGGTAACATCGATTTCCCTCCCGGTGGCTCGCGCGAAAGGTCGATGGATCGCGATCGGTGATTTATGGATTTCCGCGCGACTCACCTATCGGTGCTGCCCGCCCGCGGATGGCATCCCCATTATCATGGGAAGTTTGGTACTCGCTCGCGCCACTATTCGCAGGACCGCGAGCGGAAAGTGCCGCTACGTACTCACCAAGTAGCAGTCAAAGAGAGCACACGTTTCTCAAATTGCATTGTCGTCGACGAGTGCCTATCGCAGTTTCTTTATTGCCTGTCTACCTGCCGTATTGTACGCCTTTTTTTGCTGTTTGCTTAACCCTCTGCCTGCCTGCTTGCACCTCCTGCTATCACGGAGGGCCTTGCTGACGAGAGGGGAGGAGGGAACCGGCAGAAGGAGCATCTTCCCAGGAAGGCGCCGGGGCAACGACACGGTGAGTCGCTTTTGCATAACTCGATCGTTTGCACCAATCTGTCGCGAGGGGATATCACACTCCCCTCTGGTCCTTTGAACCTCGTAATCTCTTAGCACTTTCGCGAATCCGAGGACGGTCTTACACACCCCCCCCCCCCCCCTCGAGCAGTACCTGAATTAAAGCCGATGCAATTCACAAATATAATTTGATTTGTGAATTAAAGCTTGTGTAATTCACAATTCAAATTTTAATTATAAATTAAAGCCGATGTAATTTACAAATAAAAATTAATTTGTGAATTAAAGCCTACTGTGTAATTTACAAATAAAAATTGATTTGTGAATTAAGGGGATCCTGCAGCCGTATGATTTACCGACATATTAGAAGAAATCTTTCAATTGGCTTTACAGAATCGCAAAATTCTTTTACAGAATTAAAGTACGCGCAAAAATGTAACGCGCAGCGGTCGAGTTTGTATTTAAAACAAAAAAAATTAAAAATCTTACTTATTTTTGACAGGTAGAGCTGTCACTTGATGACAATATTTGCTTAATACAAAAATACTGCAGTTTATTTATACAAAATGAGATAGAGGCGCGCTAGGGAAAATGTTTAAAATATAGCATGAATTGATATCAAAGGTGAGGAGAGGCACAGCTTGCTATGGTAAAGAAGAGTTTATTCAGACAAAAGCATAGTAAAATCCATAGTCTATTTACCGACCTCCCGTAAATGCACTATCACTCTAGGAGTGCTACTTTACCGTTACCATGCGCGTCGCGATGCGAGGCGCGCGCATCTCCCGAGCGTCGCTGGCCGTCCTGCGTACGTGCCTAGCGCACAGACTTACGAGGATATAGATAGACCGGCCCCTGCCGTAAGAGCACGCGTCGGAAGACCTACGGTGCAGACATAGCCGTGGGTATGGTCCTCTCTCTTTCTACTGATCGCTTGGTGGGGATAGAAGTCTAGACTAGTGGGGACTAGTAGGGAATAGCCGGGCTAGACTTCTATCCCCACCAAGTGATCAGTAGAATGAAAGAGGACCATACCCACGGTTATGTCTGCACCGTAGGTCTTCCGACGCCTGCTCTTACGGCAGCGGCCGGTCTATCTATATAAGTCTATGGCCTAGCGACAAGCGCACCGTCACTTCGGTCTGAGAGCTCGATCATTGAGCACGTTACGTTTTGTATTGCGTTGTTACGCATTTCCTTTGTTTCATTCGAGAAGCTTCCACGAACCGTTACTGAGTTGCTATACAGTGTAGGCGCTCGATGTAACAAACGAAGAAGAGTATATTCACCCGAGAGGAAAGTCCATTCTGAGAGGAAGCTGCCGGTTATTCTGACAAGGAGAGATCTACGGAGACGATTCTAGAAAGCTCTACGGAGACGATACAAGAATACTACTACCGTCCTTCGGGACATGAGCGTCCTTCGGGGCATGAGACTGTTTCTGAGATGTCGATTACTATACTAGTAATCATCTTCATACGAGGCAAATTGCGAAACCTTTCTTGTAGCCGAGGATCTGAGTTTACATGGCGACACGTTGCGGTTAACGACGGTTTCCGCTTAGTGTGTGATCCTCCGGTTGCAGAAACTTTTCACCCACAAGGCACTTTACAGTGCGAGAGACATACATTCATTCGTTATGCGCATAACACCTTGAGATATAATTCAGTCAATTATCCATGGACCGCGGTCAAGTATGATATAACTACACTACTGCTAACAACGTTCGTAAAATGTGAGGTGAATTCATTCCTTTTGTTCTTATACGAATGCATCTTCTACGCTATATTCAACATAACAAGTTTATATATTTAACCTAATTGAGAGACATCATATATTACTACCTATTTTGTATTACTCGAGTGATAATGCGTAGTGCACATGCATCTTTGCTTCTCGTTCAGGCGATTTAATTCGTGATACATGTTTATACGTATAATTACTATATCTTACTAGTTTTAAGGTATCTTATTCCTGATCAATATTAGTGTATACTCTTATTATGTCTTACTGATTTCAAGATGACGCTATTGTTTCGTTCTGATTAATTAGTTGACATATTTAATCACTGCAATTTATGTTGTTTATATTTAACGGACACGATGATAATTACGATCTCTTACCTCATTTTCTACCCTAATTTCTGATTAATTGAACTGCTGTAATCAAATATATTATTCAATGCATTCTTAAGTAAGATTTATTATTTCACCTTGAAGTTAGTCATATCAATAATAGTATTTTTAAAAGAGTATGTTATCTTTAAGTTCTAATTTAATGCGAATCTCATTTGGTTTATTTTTTTGATATTTGAATTATTTTCTTTTACTATACTGTATGTAATCGAACGTGTTATATGAATTTTATTATTATTATGTTAATACTATGATTTTATGCTGCATTTACGCACAACTATTGTATGACATTAACAATTTTCTCTTGTGAATTATATTTCATTACTTTGAAAACTATTCTTGTGTGTATTGCTCTTTCATACTCATTTAGAAATCAGATCTGATACTCAGCGCCTGTACAGAAAACATGTAAGAATAATATCGTGCAAGTAGAACTAAGATTCGAAGCCTAGAAAAAAATATTTTCTCTAATTGCATTTCATGAATGCAATTTAGGTTATTGTAGGTACTATCCTTGTCTATATCAATGTCTATACAAGGACAGATATAGGTTGGTAACATAGAAAATGGTAATTTTGTCGGTAAAACACATGGCTGCAAAATCCTCCTAAAGCCGGTGCAATTCACAAATCAAAATTGATTTGTGATATGCATCGGCTTTAATTACTAATTAAAATTTGATTTGTGAATTACACAGGCTTTAATTCACAAATCAATTTTTATTTATAATTGCATTGTCTTTAATTTATGATTAAAATTTGATTTGTGAATTATACAAGGCTTTAATTCACAAATCAATTTTTATTTTTGAATTGCATCGGCTTTAACTTATAGTTAAAATTTGAATTGTTAATCACACAGGCTTTAAGGGGATCCTGAACCCGCCTGTTTTACCGACAAAATTACCGAAAAATTACAATTCGGCCACCGTCATTTTTCATCGCATTAATTCGACAAAATTGAAAACACTTCTCCACGATTGCAGTACATATATCAATGATTCGGGGATACTCAGATTTTATATGGAAAACGAGAAAAAATTACGGAAATACAGATTTTCTTAGATTTTGTTACCTACTTTTATCTCAATATGGCGTCTCGAGTTGCGGACGACCTGTCAATTCATCACAAGATGTGCTTCATATGAAAGAACGTGAAAACAAGTCTCCCCGAATCGCAAAACACGACACAACATTAATTCAACCTCCAAATTAAGATTAGAAATCTAATAAAAACGTAGTGTCGGCGTGTGTCGTGCGTATGTGTGCGTGAAATATAGGTGCTATCCTTGTCTATTACAAGGACAGATATAGGCCGGTACCATAGAAAATGATAGAAAATGGTAATTTTGTCGGAAAATCATACGGGTTTAGGATGAGAAGCCTTCAGTTGCGCACAGTACAATTGCACACGTTGCAATTGCACACCGTGCTATTAGACACAAAAAATGGCGCACCGTTCGATTGGACACGGTTCAATTGCGCACAGTTCTATTGCGCATAGTTCTATTGCGCACCGTTCTATTGCACACCGTTCTATTGTGCACCGTTTAATCGCGCACCGTTTAATCGCGCACCGTTTAATCGCGCACTGTTTAATTGCACACCGTTCAATCGCGCACCGTTCAATCGCACACATGTTCAATTGCCCACTATCAATTGCGCACAGTTCTATTACGCACATGGTGTACACACACACACACACACGAGCGCGCGCGCGCGCGGGGGGTGCAAGGGGGGGCCTTTGGCTCCCTCCCGTACCCCCTCCACCGGTAGGCTGGGTAGACCTCGCTTTATGAAAACTGTGCGCAATTGCTCGTGGGCAATTGAACGGTGTGCGATTGAACGGTGTGCAATTAAACGGTGTGCAATTGAACGGTGTGCAATTGAACAGTGCGAGATTGAACGGTGCGCGATTGAACGGTGTGCAATTGAACGATGCGCGATTGAACGGTGCGCAATAGAACTGTGCGCAATTGAACCGTGTCCAATCAAACCGTGTCCAATCGAACCGTGTCCAATCTAACCGTGTCCAATCGAACGGTGCGCAATTTTTTGTGTCTAATAGTACGGTGTGCAATTGCAACGTGTGCAATTGTACTGTGCGCAAGTGAGCCTCTCCCGTTTCGGATCCCCTTAATTCACAAATAAATTTTTATTTGTGAATTGCATCGGCTTTAATTTATAATTAAAATTTTATTTCTGAATTACACAAGCTTTAATTCACATTCTATAAACGCGATACTATCCTATTCCTCACAGCTAGGAAGTTTCACTTCTGCCGCGCGTGAAGGCCACACGCAAATTTTTATTTTATTTGTAAATTGCATCGGCTTCAATTTATAATAAAAATTTTATTTGTGAATTATACAGGCTTTAATTCACAAATCAATTTTTATTTGTAAATTGCATCGGTTTTAATTTATTTATATTCAAAATTTGATTTGTTAATTCCTTTTCCTCCTCTGTCCGTCATCCTGCGTAAGGACGTGGTGACATCATGACACTTGTGCTATTACTTTAGTCCAGTCCTCTCTGTCCCGGGCTTGTTGGGATGCCTCCGGGAAGGTGAGACCTGTTATTGTTTTGACTTGGTCTGTCCAGCGTGTAGGAGATCGTCCTCTGGGTCTTCTGCCCTCGACATTCCCCTCCACAATCAGCCGTTCCATCGTGTCCCTTCCTCTTGCAATATGGCCGAAATATCTCAGTATGCTCTTGTTTATTGTTGTAATGAGTCTCGTTCTGATGTTCAGTTCATCTATAATGGAGGTATTTGTGCGGTGCGCCGTCCAGGGAATACGGAGCATTCTCCGATATATCCACATCTCGAACGCGCTAATTCGCCTTGCGTCTGCCTTTTTGATCGTCCATGTCTCGGCTGCGTATGTAGCAATTGGAAATATCAGTGTGTTGATGAGCCGTAGTTTGGTGTTCTTTGTTATTCCATTATCTTTCCATATTTTGACTAGTTTGGTAGTCGCTGTTCTAGCCATGGCAAGGCGCCTACGTATTTTGTCCTCGCATCCTCCACTATTTGTTACCAATGAACCAAGGTAGTTAAAGTGGGATAGGGGAGACCGGGGCTAAACAGTCTACGGGGTAAAAGTGTCAAATCAAATATCTCGGAACCTGTATATTGTGCGAACTCGCTATTAACATTGTAAACGCTGCTTATGGTACCCATGTGACCAACGGAGTTTCGGCAGGTTATCTGCCGTGTTATGATTTTTACGAAGGCAAACGTGTTTTCGGAAGGTAAAAGTGAAATTTTCTGCGCGTGAAAATTTTTTAATATCTGCAATAATATTTGTTTTCCAAATCTTCAGGTACGTGATTATAAAGAGTAATGCATGCTGAACACGAATCCAGTGTAGTTTTTTCATTATCGTTCATGTCTAATATTCCGTGGGCGATCAAACCTGAAACTTGTGTTTGGGGTAAATCGGTCAGTAAGCACCCGGGGAAAATGCGGCAGTCTCGTCACTGTGGCGCGCCGGGCGCACGACAGCTCACGGAAATTTCAGGTTAGGTTTCACTCGAGCGTGATTCTGTCTTCCCTTGCACGTGCGTTAGTTTGTATACATAGGGAAATGGTACGCACGTATCGTCGCAAAACGACTCCCGTCGACAAGGAGAAACTCAAGAAGGCAGTTCTTGCGGTGAAAAAAGATAAAATGAGCGACGCAGCCGCAAAATAATTCGATGTCCGGAGAACCACGTTGATCAACTGGTTAAAGAAGAACAACGATTAACAATTATTAACAATTATTAACAATTATTAACAATTATTAACAATTATTAACAATTATTAACAATTATTAACCATTATTAACCATTATTAACAATTATTAACAATTATTATTATTATTTATTATTAACAATTATTAACAATTATTATTATTATTATTTATTATTAACAATTATTATTATTATTTATTATTAACAATTATTAACAATTATTTTTTAATAATGTTTCGCATAAAAATTTAAAAAAAAATTTTTTTATTTTTCTCTTAAAAAACAATTATTAAAATGTATCCTATCATTTTTCAGGATTAGATGGACGTATATGTATTAAAAATGCAGTGTGACTGATTTGCCCCGGGGGGGTGACAGTTCTACCCCGGCATTTTTGAGATTTCAATTTTTCCACCGTTGTCGTTTTTGCTCTATACCGGTTAAACAAAGCGACGTAGACAAAAATTTTCTACATAAATTTTATAGCTAAAGGTTCACTCTTTACAGTGGTATACCACATTTAACTAAAATTATTTATTTTGTTGTTAAAAATCGGCACCGAAAAGAACATGACCGATTAGCCCCGGTCTCCCCTACTGTTTCGTACCCTGCGATATTTCCAATGTCAGGCTGATTACTTCGAGCTCTGTTGACGATCATCACTTTTGTCTTGGTCTTATTTAATCGTAGTCCGTATTTTCCGCTAACGATGCTAAGTCTGTCCATGATGTACTGGAGTTCCTCCTTTGAGGATGCCAAGACCACAGTGTCATCGGCATATCGCAGGTTAGTTATTTTTGTTCCTCCTATTGTTATTCCGCCCTGCCATTCGTCAAATACCTCTCTCATGATATATTCACTATATATGTTGAATAGTATGAGTGATACGATGCATCCCTGGCGCACTCCTGCCTCTGTCTTGAAGTCTTGTGAGTGCGTGTTGTTCACACGGATGATAGCTGCGTTACTTTCATATAGATTCCGGAGAAGCCAGATTAGATGATCAGGAGTTCCCATTTTCTTTAGTATTTCCCATGTGTCGTTCCACCTTACAGTATGATTATTTATTAATTACACAGGCTTTAATTCAGATACTATAAACGAGATACTATCTTATTTCTCACATTTCTCTAACTTCCACAACTAGGAAGTTTCACTTCTGCCGCGCGTGGAGGCCACACGCAAATTTTTGCATGTTATAATTAATAGAACACATTTTTGTGACGCTCGGATCTGACGGACTTCTAGTCCGGGAGGCAGTGAACATTTTAGTTACGTCATTTTAGTAAGCTTAGCTTATGATTTTTTTTGTTACATTGGAGATGACGATTGATAAAGTGACAGTCTAGCAGCGCACTGTCGGAACACCGCGCGGCGGCGCCCCCTAAATATTGTCAAAAAGAAGCAATGCACTTACGTCATTTTAGTAAAGCTGAAATTTTGTGTACCAAAAATTTACTTAATAAAATGTAAAAATCACTTCCATTAGAAGTTTCAACTTTTCGTGACGGACTTTCGTGACGCGCCCGAACCGAATCACTCCCATTAGAAGTTCGAACTTTTCGTGCCGGACTTTCGTGACGGGCTTTCGTGACGCGCCCGAACCGAATCACTCCCATTAGAAGTTCGAACTTTTCGTGCCGGACTTTCGTGACGGGCTTTCGTGACGGACTTCCGTGACGCACTTTTATGACGGACTTCCGTGACGGACTTCCGTGACGGACTTCCGTGACACTTCCGTTTCGAATCACTCCCCGCGCCTAAAGAAGTTTCACTTCAAAAATCGTCTTGGGCCTGATTGGGTTCCAACTGGGCTCCGGACCCAAAATCTAAGCCATCCATCAGATAGCTCTCTTTAAGCCCAATAACTTTTGTATATAACACTTTTTCCAAAAACTCAATCCTTTCGAGTTATTCCGGGATCCGACCTTTTTTATACACCTTGTATGAACTTTGCTAAAGTTTGGCAAGGTGTTAGTTCCGTCGGCGGACTGCCAGACTACACTTTTTTTACATTTTATTAAGTAAATTTTTGGTACACTAAATTTCAGCTTTGCTAAAATGACGTAAGCGCAGTGCTTTTTTGACAATGTTCAGGGGGCGCCGCCGCGCGGTGTTCCGACAGTGCGCTGCTAGACTGTCATTTTATCCATCGTCACCTTCAATGTAACAAAAAAAATCATAAGCTAAGCTTACTAAAATGACGTGACAAAAATGTTCACTGCCTCCCGGACTATTCCGTGACGCGGCCGCACCGAATCACTCCCATTAGAAGTTACAACTTTTCGTGACGTACTTCCGTGACGCGCGGATCTGACGGATTTCCGTAACACGCGGATTTGACAAACTTCCGTTCCGATTCGCGCCCATAAAAGTTTCACTTCAAAAATAAACAGTGTAAACAAGAGTGTCTCTCGAAATCACTCCGTTGGAACATTTTTATTAGCATGGCGATCCGTGCATAAAATGCACGCGCGTCTTTATCAGAATAATATACATTAGAATAATACATTAACATTGTTATATTTAATTTACATAATTATGTAAACAAATGTGTAACAGCGCTAATCGCGAAAACGATTAAAACCGACTTGCATATATCAAAGTAAAATGCATATCAAGTATTTTGCTCAGCTTACTATATATCCTATGTGTTGGAGAGTCCTCGGATCTATTTCCTGTGGCAACACGCGCTTCCAGCAGTACTATAGAGATCCTTACGGCTCTGGCACACATTACGCGATAACGCGGCAAAGCGGCAACGCGGTGATCAATCACCGTCTGCCGTTCCGTGCTGCTTTTGGAAATATTACGGAAAGGCAAGACGGTGATTTGTCACCGCGTTGCCGCTTTGCCGCTTTACCGCGTCCTGTGTGCCAAAGCCATTAATCAGAGATCAGACAAACCGTTAACAATCTCTGATTGGCTCCGTTGCTTGGGGTAAAACCGGAAGTGTATGAGAGAAAAATATATGGTAAAAATACCGATCAGGGGAACTAGCCCCAATGACCTTGACCTTGACATATGTTGTCAAGGTCATGACCCTGAACAACATGTAAAAGGTTTTAGCCGTCGCTCTTTGTTTGTTAAAAAGTTATTAACAAAAAAAGTTTGACAAATATAGCTAATATTTTGAGTACTAAAAGACATAAACGACTAATATGTATGTGGAAATAGTACATGTATGAACAAAGGAAAGGTATTTAAAGCAGTGAATCGTTGATATATTGAACAGTCTTCTTGTTAAAGCAGAGAATAGTTGGTATAGAAAAGTACTCAAAATATTTGCTATATTTGTCAAACTGTTTTTGTTAATAACTTTTTAACAAACAACGAGCGACGGCTAAAACCTTTTAAATGTTGTTCAGGGTCATGACCTTGACAACATATGTCAAGGTCAAGGTCATCGGGGGTGGCTTCCCTGATCGGTATTTTTACCAAATAATATATAGTAACCAAGAAATCTTAGCCGACCTAGCCGTAACTGTCCGACAAAAGTGTCAAAACTGGTCAAAACCACGTACAAAGAGCCTCGACTGTCATGTTTTGCTGTGTAATCAAGTGTTATTCTAATTTTCCAAAGAAATTCGTGAGTAACCTCAAAATTATGTTCAATAATTTTTCGTTTCAAATCAAATAGGTGAATTAAAAAATACCTAACAGTTGCAGTGCCGGTTATTTATTGCACAAATACAAATCAAAAAGGCTTTCAGATGTGTCGATTTTCGAAGGATTCAGAAAGTCCACCATCAAAAGCGTCATATCCGATTTTACCCCACAACGGCCACATTGTCCGATCTCGGGGCTGCGTTCCAAAATTTTACTCCGTCAACTCTAAAGAACCTAGGGTATTGGGGGGAAGAGTAAGCCAGAGTAAGTTAAGGCCCTTGCACAATGCTAGGCAACAGGCAATAGGAACAGGAAATAACCTCAAATTCGTCAATACAAACCTAAAAAATTTGAACGATATATGATTGGTTGGCAACAGGCACAGAATTTCCAACGTGACGGAAATTCTGTGTCTATTGTCTGTATCATCGTCTATTCTGCATAAATAAAAGGTTTCTGATTTCTGTTTCCTGTTCCTATTGCCTGTTGCCTAGCATTGTGCAAGGGGCTTTACTCAACTCGAACGATTTAAAACGCGAAAAAGTAATGATCGAAATTTTTAAAACGATACGAAATCAACGAGCTGTTTTGTTAAATACTACTGCATCTAATGAAATATTAATAATTCTGGATTAAGAGAAAACGAAAGAAAGTTGTTCGCGTAGAAAACTATATGTAAATCATGTAGTGCCCAGATATTACAACACATCAATTTAAGGAACATTTTCATATATTTGTGATGTAGAATAACTTATCTAATATCTATGTTCATTAATATTATATTTCTTACTTACTTACTAATATTATATTTCTTATCACTTTCTTTAGAGATATGACATGAGCGTAAACGCTATTCAAATTAAAAAATGAGTTTACTCTTCCAACTCACCTCGGAAGCAGTGTTCATAGAGTTGACTCCGAGAATACTTTACTCTCACTTTTGGAACGAATAGGCTCCGCCCATATAGTTAGTCACTTCGCGTTTTGGAACGGCGCAGAGTTAACCCCGCTACTCAGAGTAGAGTTTTGGAACGTAGCCCTAATTAAGCTGTAAAGAGAAAGGTGATACATTCCCGTGGTTGCGCAGTAACCGACCAATAGCATTTGGGTCTAAATGCTATGAGAAGCAATGTGATTGCGCGGATTTGGGTCCAAATGCTATGGCTGCGCGCGTCAATATGCGCAATGTTACACCTTTCTCTTTACACCATGGCAGCTATCATGTAACTTTTTCCGTAGGGCGGAAACGTGAAAAGTAAAAAGTTTTACGTGGCTATTTTTTTCTACTGATGTTGATTAGAAAGAGATAACTTTTCACGACGGTCGAGAAAGAACGACTGTTGTTATAACTTTTCACGTTTCCGCCCTAGGGAAAAAGATACATGATTTATTAAAAACGACGCATGGGCATATGTTAGCGGAGAAATCCCGAGGCCTACTATTATCAGCAGAAAAGCGACTTCTCAGCAGGCAGTGGACACATGGGTCAGACACGACAGTGAGGCCAAGTCTGATCTGACATTATCCTATCTATAAGCCCGTCGGAATTAAAGCAGGTCAAAGGCTGCAACACCTTGCGCGAATTGTGGCTGAAGTTAGAGAGTATCTATCATTCGAAAGAGGCGGCACAGAAAGCGACGCTCTTGAAACAGCTCGCGTTACAGCGGATGGAAAAAAGCGACGACATTCGCGAACATATTCGGAAGTTCTTCGACGCCGTGGACAAGCTCGGAGAGATGTAAACCTAAATTTACTGACGATTATGCTGTTGTACAGCCTACCACTAAGCTTTAAATGCACAATCAAATCTCGAGAAAAGTTGCCGTCACCAGAAGTGCTCCGCATCAAAATCATCGAGGAAAGTGACGCTCGAAAGAACGACACACGAGCAAACGCCCAAAATGCCATGATTGCAAACAAAGGCAATGCAAAACGTCGGAATCACAAGAAGAAAACGACGGAAGGCGACAAATCCAATACTAAAGAAGGATTCAAATTCCAATGTTATCGATGTCGAAAATGCGGACACAAAGCCGCTGAATGTAGACAAGGACGTAGCAGTGACACACAGTCTGCAAAGAAAGTGGAAGATGTCAGCTTGTATCGAATCGTCGCGCGATCAAAACGTCATGCGTGCCAAGCAATCAAGCGGTGCTTGGACAGAGGTGCGACATCACACATGTGCAGCGAATTGAACGAGTTCACGGACGTAGAAAACGGAAATCACGGACGATTAAACCTGGCTAACAACGCGTTGACACGAATCGCGGCGAGAGGGATAGTATCTTTCACGACAAACGTACAAGGTGAAACAAGGAATATTCACTTGAAAAATACCTTACACGTTCCGGATCTTCGCACGAATCTCATGTCGGTTGCGAGAATTGCAGACAACGACTACAAGGTGATCTTCAGCAAACTCGGCGCTAAAGTAATTGACGACGATGGAATCATAAAATTAACGGCAAAGCGGGTCGGCGATCTTTTCTACGTGTGCGAAGATACGATCGAACATTGCAAGGCGGTCACGAACGATAATTCTGTGTCATCTGAAACGTCGGGAACACTGATGTCTTAGCATCGTCGCTTCGGACATATAAACATCGAGGATCTTCTCGACGCCGGACGCAATGGAACTATGTTAGGAATCAAGATCGGACAGCACAAGGCAAAGATACAGTGCAGCACCTACGCTCACGGAAAAATGACGAGAGCATCTTTTCCCAAAAAGTCGGATTGGAAGACGGAGACTTTGGATTTTATACACTCCGACGTATGCGGCCCGATGAGAACAGCATCTATCGGGAAGGCGAAATATTATGTAACGTTCATCGACGATTGCACGAAATAGTGCGAGATTCGCTTCTTGAAGTCCAAGGACAAAGTTCTTACATGTTTCAAGGAATTCAAGCAACTTGTCGAGAATCAAAAGGGTAGAAGAGTGAACTTTGAGAAATACGAAGAAACACGGAATCACTAGGAGGCTATCAGTCGCACGCAACCCGGAGCAAAACGGAATTGCGGAAAGAAAGAATCGTACAATCCTGAATACAGCCAGATGCTTATTACATCAATCAGGCTTACCTCCGAGTTTCTGGGCAGAAGCGGTTAATACCAAGAATTATATTAGAAACAGATGCCCAACGAAGAGTCTAAACGGAATGACCCCCTACGACGCTTGGACGGGAAACAAACCGGACGTAAAATACTTCCGAGAATTCGGGTGCAAAATTTTGTGTCTGGACCGCGACCCCAAAATTAGCATCTCGCAGCAAGGAGGGCATTTTCCTCGGTTACTCGAATGAATCCAAGGGCTATCGGATTTGACTCTTTGAAGAACGAAGAGTCGAAATATCACGAGACATGAAGTTTTTGGACGACCATGATGACATATCGAAAAGTAACGAAGCATCTGTCCCGGAAATTTCTCTTGAAGAAAAGACCACGCAGCCCACTCCACACGAGGCGGAGGTTGACTCGTCAACATCGAAGGAAGACACTGATTGTCACCAGAACATCATCCCTGAAGATTTTGATCTGAACACGGATCACTCGAAGGACGAGGACGCCTTGGACGAGGTCGCGAACGAAGAAGCAGTAAAAGGAAGAGACAACTCCGAAGAGAGGCCCCAGAAGGCCGAGAATAGTCCGGACAGGATTAAGGGAGAGACCGTGAAATATTTTACGAGTGACGCAAATCCGCAAACACGATGGAAGAACACTACGTTTTTCTATCGGAAGTTTCTTTGAAGGAAGCAATGTCCAGTTCGCACGCAGAAGAATGGATGGAAGCCATGGCATCGGAGGTCAAGTTTATGATTCGAAATAACACGTGGGAAATCGTACCACGTCCTACCGACCGTCACATCATCGGAAGTCGAATAGTACTGACAATGAAAAACAAGTTCCGACCGGATGGTTCCATAGAGAGGAGGAAAGCACGCATCATAGCTCAAGGATTCTCACAGCGCCCAGGGATACATTTCAACCAAACGTTCGCTCCTGTGGCTAGGATAAGTTCCATATAGCTGATGGTTGCCGTGGCCGCTCGTTTCGGAATGGACATATAACAATTAGACGCGACGCCTGCGTATTTAAATAGCACTATTGACGAAAAGATATTCATGTTCCCACCTAAGATGTTACACAAAGCTCGGGAATCACTGAATCGGAGGCAAGCAACAGCACAGTCAGCATCAAGGCGAGACAGATGCTCAACAAATTGCAGTCCAGCGAGAAGGTCTGTCTGCTGAAAAGATTTCTTTACGGGCTTCGACAAACAGGTAAATGCTGGTACGACAGACTGGATCATACTCTAAAGAAACTCGGAGCAATCCCCTGTCACGGTGATCCATGCGTGTACTACATTGGACAAGGAAAAAATTTTCTGTTATTTGGCACCTATGTCGACAATATATTAATGGCCTCGTGTGACCTTAATGCCATTAATAGGATGAAGAGGAGCTTGGAACAAGGGTTCGAAATCAAGGACCTTGGAAACGTTAGTTGCTGCCTCGGAGTCTAGTTTGTACGAGATGACGGAAAAATTATCATGCACTAGAAGGGGTACATCGAAGATATCTTAAGACGCTTTGGAATAACCGAGTCGAATACCGTCCGAACCCCAATGGATCCCAACGTGAAGTTGACGATGCCCGAGGATGCCTCTAACCCCAGTATCCAGGCGCTGCCGTATAGCGAACTGGTTGGTGGCCTTACATATCTGGCGGTTGCTACAAGGCCGGATATCGCTTATGCAGTCAGCTCGCTGGGACAGTTTAGCAATTCTTATGGAAGCACTCATTGGACTTCTGCCAAACGCGTATTGCGTTATCTGAGAGGTACGGCTGACCTAGGATTAACTTCCGAGGCGGATACCGAACCACTTAAAGGATTCATCGACGCAGATAGGGAGAACTGTCTAATTGATAGGCGTTCCTTCACTGGTTACTCATTTATCTTGAGCAAGTGTGCCGTGTCGTAAAAGCCAGAAAGCAGAAAACTGTGGCGCTTTCTTCGACCGAAGCGGAGTACATGGGCCTTTCCAGCTTCTTGAAGGAACTGTGTTTACGTGGTCTGGCAGACATCGCGTTATCTTCAGCGACAGTTTGGGCGCTAAGAAGCTTGCGGAAAACCCTGTTTTTCACTCAATAGTCCAGGAGGCAGTGAACATTTTAGTTACGTCATTTTAGTAAGCTTAGCTTATGATTTTTTTTGTTACATTGAAGGTGACGATGGATAAAATGACAGTCTAGCAGCGCACTTTCGGAACACCGCGCGGCGGCGCCCCCTGAACATTGTCAAAAAAGCACTGCGCTTACGTCATTTTAACAAAACTGAAATTTAGTGTACCAAAAATTTACTTAATAAAATGTAAAAAAAGTGTAGTCTGGCAGTCCGCCGACGGAACTAACACCTTGCCAAACGTTAGCAAAGTTTATACAAGGTGTATAAAAAAGGTCGGATGTCGGAATAACTCGAAGGGATTGAGTTTTTGGAAAAAGTGTTATATACAAAAGTTGTTGGGCTTAAAGAGAGCTATCTGATGGATGGCTTAGATTTCGGGTCCGGAGCCCAGTCGGAGCCCAGTCAGACCTAAGACGATTTTTTTAAATAAGGACCTCCATTTTTTATTGCATATTCTTGTACCTTATCTCGAGAGCTTTTCAGTAAAGTTCCTTTTCATTAAGTATTTTCTGAGTCATGAGGCTTGAACCGATTGGGCTGTGCACGCGTTATTATAATGCTGGTACTTAAAAAAAAACAATACACTTATATTATAGTAACAAATTTGAAATTTTGTGTACTAATAATTTACTTAATAAAATATAAAAAAAAGTGTCGTCTGGCAGCCCTCCAACGGGATTAACATTTTTCCAGACGTTAGCGAAAATTATAGATCAATATAGCATGTATTCTCATCCACACATTAATATCACGTCTGGTAATTAAGGTGTTAGTCCCATCGGCGGGCTGCCAGACTACACTTTTTTTTACATTTTATTAAGTAAATTTTTGGTACTCAAAATTTCAGCTTTACTAAAATGACGTAAGTGCATTGCTTTTTTTGACAATATTTAGGGGGCGCCGCCGCGCGGTGTTCCGACAGTGCGCTGCTAGACTGTCATTTTATCAATCGTCACCTCCAATGTAACAAAGAAAATCATAAGCTAAGCTTACTAAAATGACGTAACTAAAATGTTCACTGCCTCCCGGATTACAAGAAGCAAGCACATTAACCTGAGACATCATTTTGTCCGCGATGGATTTTGCTCGCGGGACAGTTTCGCATTGAGCACATCCCCACTGAAAATATGGTTGCAAACGTATTGACTAATAGCGTTTTCTACTGGGGAAACTAGTGCAACATGGTGCACACTAAGGCCCGTATTTATAGTCGAGTCTCAAGTCAACACATTAGACAATCTTGATCAAGTCAGTCTTATTCAATCCAGACGGTCTTAAGATATCTTAGGACGCTGCGCGAAGCTTGGTTGTTCTCTCCGTGGACGCAGTATAACATCATGCAACTAAGCTGGAGTGCGTCTCGAGGGAAAGTGTTGGAGAGTCCTCGGATCTATTTCCAGTGGCGACACGCTTTTTCGGCAGTACAATGGGGAGCAAAAATGAGTTCCTTTTTCGGTGTAGATAAGCGCGCTATCTGTAGGGACAGTCGCTGCACTTACTGCACCTACTTACCTATGCTCATCTACACCGAAAAAGGAACTCATTTTTGCTCCCCATTGTACATGCGATACCTTCTTAGCGCGATCTTCCTATCGGACGAACCGCCACCTATCTTATTATTTTTACACTCACTGCCGCTACTCTATATAACGCATATTCTGTATACGACTCTCTCTAGAAATCTCTCGCGCGGCTAACTAAAGACTGTAGTGTGTTTTACATTTATTCCTGCGTATTTCTCTCGATCCACCTCCGGCCATCTTAACACTATGGGTCATCTTAAATTTTTTTTTTTAATATTTTATATAGTACATTGTATAATACATCAATTAACTATCCTTCCTCTCGGATTCGCGTTTGAGCGGTTGAGGAGAGTGGACGTGATTATACGGACGGAGATAGGCAGTTAGACGTAGCCGCCGCAGTGGGAAAAGAAGGGAGAGAAGCAAGGAGAAAGAAAAAGCGGAGGCAGGAGAGTAAGGAGGTTTAAGGTAGGTCAACTTTAAGAAATTAGATCTTATTGTAAAAAGTGCTAAAGGAAGGCAAAAAGAGTTAGGTTAGGGCGGCAGAAAAAGATACGATTGCGGAGAGAACGGAAGGAGAAGGCACCTGTCGGAGAATCGATGAAGTAGTTTACCGACAGGGAAGGAGCGGAGAAAATAGTAGGAGAAAGAGAAAGGCATAGGCATAGAGGGAGCCCTAGCAATCGTGAATCCGGTAGAAGAGAAACGGAGGTGGCGGATGGAGAGAGAGAAGGAGAGAGTGATAGAGAAAAAGAAACAAGGAGATAAGGAGGAGAAGATAGAAAACGAGTGTGGAAAGAAAACGAAGGGCAGACCAACGAAAGCAAAAGAGCTAAGCAAGCTGAGAGGGAGAACAGATAGTCTGGGATCTATTAAAGACTATATCCAGAAAAGAAAAAAAGAAGAAGAAGAGAAGGAAACAGAGAGAGCGGAAAAGGAAATATTGGAAAGATTTAACGCTGCAAGGAAGGTTAATAGATCACCACCAAATAAAATAAAAAAAGGAGAAGAAGAAAAAGAAAGCATGGCAGTAGAGATGTTAAAAAAAATTATAAGGAAATTAGAGGAAAAGGAAAAGAAAAGAAAAAAGGATAAAGAGGAAATAAAAAATAAAATACAAGGGTTGAAAAAAGAATACAAGAGAAGAAAAATGGGAGCAGCAAATAAAATCAATAAAAGAAAGAATAAAAAATCTGGAAGAGAAAGTTGAGAAGGTAGATAAGAGCGGACCAGAAGGAAGTGAGGGAAGAGATTTCGCTGGGAAAATGAAGGAGATGGAAAAAAACATGGAAATGGCTGAGAGAAGGAGGAGTAGGATCAATATAATCGTAAAAAAAGATGCGATAAAGAATGAGAAGGAAAAGAAAGAGAAAATAGAGAAGATGATAGACGAAATATGCAAGATAAAGGAAGCAATTGAAGAGGTACAGGAAATAGGGTATGGAAGTAATAAAATGACGTTGATTAAATGCAGGAATTGGAAAGCCAAAAGAGAAGTAATGGAAAAAAGAAAGGAGTTAGGAAGGAGATACGAAGTCTTCTTAGATGATGATCTAACCAAGGCAGAGATTCAAAAGAAAATAAGAAGAATAGCAAGAGAAGAAAAAGAGGCAGGAAAGAAAACCAAAATCGGTTACATGAAGATGTGGGTAGAGAATAAAGAGCTGAAATGGAACGAAAATAAAGGAAAATTAGAAGAGAGGAGTGATTTTCGGAAGGTATAAAGAAAGGAAAGATGACAAGGAAGGAGAAAGTCAAGGTAACAGGAGAGTGAGAGAAGAGAAGAGAAACGGAGGACAGGAGAGCAAGCAAAAGGTGAAAAAGTTGGACACAATGACGGTAGGATTCTGGAACATAGCTGGTTTAAAGAGAAAAAATGAATTCTGGAGAGAGATAGAAAACTGGGATATAGTAGCCATGTTAGAAACCTGGATAGAACAAAAGGAGTGGTATAAAGTTAAAAGAAGGTTATCGGATAAATATGTGTGGAAATATCAGCCTGCAATGAAAGAAAGAAAGAAAGGAAGAGCAAGAGGAGGGATAATCACAGGCGTTAGGAAAGAAATTGCTGCAGGTGAGATAGAAGAGATAGAAGAGAGAGAAGAGGAGGGAATTATGGAAAGAATAGCGAAGACAAAGGAAGGTACATGGAGGTTTATAGCGGTTTATGTGTGAGCAATAATATGGAAAAGAAGTTAAAGTATACAAAGGAGTATACAAATAATGGTGGATTAGAGGAACAAATAATAATAGGGGGTGACTTTAACGCGAGAACGAAAGAAAAAGGAGGATTAACGGAGATAATGGGAGAAAGAAGAAAATCAAAAGACAAGGAAATTAATTCAGAAGGAAGGAAACTATTGGAGTTTCTAGAGGAAGAAAGATTGAGAATAACGAATGGAGCAAAGGGAGACAGAAATGGAGAATTCACTTTTATAGGGGGGAGAGATGAATCAGTAATAGACTATATAATTGGAAATCAGGAAATTTGGGAGAAAACTGAGGAAATAAAGATCGGAGACGCTATTAAATCTGATCATCAGCCCATTATATTAAAAGTAAAGAGGACAGAAGAAAAGAGGAAAGAAGAATCAAGAGAATAATAAATTGGTCTAAGGAGGGAACAGAAAGTTACAAAGAGAGAATGAAAGAGGAAAGAATAGAAGGCACGAGCATAAAAGAAATATTGGAAGAAATAAATGCAGCTGTAAAACAGGCTGCAGTTTGGAAGGAAATAAGAGAAGACCAGGGAGCAAAGAAAAAAAACAGATGGTGGGATGAAGAATGTGCGAGGATAAAGAAAGAAGCACGGGAGAAACTAGTTAAATGGAGGAAGGGAGAAGTAGACAAAAAGGAGTACATCATAAAGAAAAGAGAATATGAGGAGAAAATAAAAGAAAAGAAAGAAACCGAAAGGGAGAGATTAATGAAGAAATCGAGAGAAGCAACCAGCGAAAAAGAAGTATGGAAATTTATAAATAGAGAAAGGAAAAGTAGGAAAGAGGTTTGCGAAGAAATAACAGAGGCAAGTGGAGACAGTGGAGCAAGCATTTCATGGAACTATTAGAAAGAGTAACAATGAAACCGTGTGAAGTAGATGGGAAAGGAGAGGAAAGAATAAAAAGCAAGAAGGAACAGAAAGGAATAAGTAGAGAGGAAGTAGAAGAAGTAATTAAAGAAATGAAAGAGAAGAAAGCTGCAGGTACAGATTGAATGCCAAATGAGGTATGGATACATGGAGGCGAGAGATTAAAGGATAAAATATGGGAGGTATGCGATACAGCGTAGAGGACAGAAAAAATAGCAGAAGATTGGAAAGAAGGCATAATAGTACCAATAGTAAAAAAAGGAGAAGAGAAAGAAGCTCAGGATTACAGAGGGGTGACGCTAATGAATACAAGTTACAAGATATACGCGGCAATTTTGTCTAAGAGATTAGAGAAGGAGGTGAAAGAAAGAGGAATATTGCCAGAATCGCAGGCAGGATTCAGGAAAGGAAGGAGTACAATGGAGAACATATACGCACTGAACTATGTAATTGGAAGAGCGGTTAGTAAAAGAAAAGGGAAGCTTGTGGCAGCATTCATAGATCTAAAAGCAGCATTTGACTCCGTTGACAGGGAAAAAATTTGGGAAGTAATGAGAAGAGAAGGAATCAGTGAACTTCTAAGAGTTAGGATAGAAGACCTATATAAAGAGACTAGAAGTGTAATAAGAGTAAATGGAGAAAAGGGACCATCCTTCTGGACGGTCAAAGGAGTTAGACAGAGATGCCCACTGAGCGCCTTGCTCTTCATACTACTGCTGGCGGATTTAGAGGAAACAATGAAGAGGGGGCAAGATGGAGGGGTGGTAGTAGGAAGAATAAAATTTTGGACATTAGCTTACGCAGACAACATAGTAGCTATAGCGGAGGACGAAGAAGAGATGAAGGAAATGCTGAAAAAATTGGAAAAATATTTCGACAGAAAAAAGCTGAGAGTGAATGTAGAGAAAACAAAGGTAATGAGATTCAAGAAAGGAGGAGGAAAAATGAGGAAAATGGAATGGAGGTGGAAGGGAAAAGAAATAGAGGAGGTAAAGGAATTTTGCTACCTAGGCTACACATTCCAAAAGAACGGAGGGCAGGAGGCGCATATAAATTAAAGAGTAGGGAAAGCTACCATAACAATGAGACAGGTTTGGGGAATAGGGAAAAAAATATTCGGTGGAGACTGGATAAGAAGGATTAAACTATTATATATGATTCGCCGGTAGCAAGCATAGCATTATATGGAGCAGAAATGTGGGGATGGAAAGAGAGAGAGAAAATATAAAGAATGCACGAAAGATACATAAGGCGACGCTGAACCTGGACTGGTGCACGCCCGGTTACATGGTAAGGGAGGAAACCAAGAGAGACAAATTAAGGTTAAGGGCTAGTAAAAGGGCGATGAAATACGAATAAAAACTGGAGAGAGGAGAGGGAAATGAGATTGCAAGAGAGTGTTGGAAAGAAATAAGAGGGAATGTCAGGAAGGAAAAAGCAAAATGGGAAGAAGAGAGAAGGAGCTTCTATGAGAAAAGAAGATATGCAACTGAGGAGATAGAAAGGAAAAGAGGAGAAGGATGGAGCAGTATAGAGGAATTAACAAGAAGAGACAAAGACATGCAGATTCAGGAGAGAGATGAAAGGGTAAGAGAGTCAAGATACAACAGGTGGTACAGGGAGGTAGCAAAAAACAGAAGGCCAGAATACCTAGAGAAAAAAGGGAAAGAAAAGTTTATGATTAGGATAGCGAGATTTAGGCTAGGAAGTGAGAAGCGGAAAATATTGGGAATAAATAAAGAAAAGAAGCTGTAGAGTATGCGGAGCAGAGACAGAGTTATGGGAGCATGTTTTAGAATGGTGCGCAAGAGGAGAGGAAGAAGAGAAGGCAGAGGGAATTAGCGAAAAAATAAAAAAAATACTAGATAGTAAGGGAGAAGAGGAGAAATGGATGGCGGAGCTGGAGAGAAGAAGAAAGCAAGCGAGTATAACGGTGAGTTAGGCAGATAGATTATAGAATAATTTAGATGATTTTTGTTACAGATAGACTAAAGGGAGGAGAAAAAGAAAACGATAGAAAGAAGGGTAATTATGCATATTAAGACCCCACTCGCCAATGACCTTGACCTTGACATATGTTGTCAAGGTCACCCTCCTGAGTGACCTTCAGAAGGTTTTAGCCGGCGGTAATTGTTTATTAAAAAGTTATTAGAGGAAAGTCCCCGATTATGAGATACCACATCTATTTTGTGTGATTGCCGGAAGTCTATGGGCAGAATTGAAAAATATAGTAGGTCATTTTGAAGGGAATTTAATAAGCTTTAAGATGCTGAAATGTAAAATTTAATTTTAATATTGATTTTTCTGAAAATCAGAAAAATGTAAAAAATGAGCTTTCGGCAAAATCGAAAAAGTGTGCTCTTAATATGAGAGACCCCAGGAAATCGCTAATAAAGTGCAAAATACATCATATTGTAATTAGACAACTTTATTTAAAATTTCTGAAAGACAAATGTAAATGGAGAAGCACATTTGCAACAATCGTAAACACACTTATACCCAATATTGTACCTAATCTGCCTCCTCCACCCTTCCCCCTCAAATCAAGGTCAGGACACACTTATAATTTCGTATAAACCTTCCCTTAACGTTAATAAAGTATTTTCTCTAATTTTATTACTATACAATAACTTTCATACTCCAGCAACCCAGGAGTACCCTGAGTATATCATGTTACGAGCTCCACGCCTTGCGGTTTTGCGATCACCAAATCTAATCTCTACAATTGAGCAACTCAACATATCTTGTATTTTCCTATTAATATGACCTTACTCTATCGCTGCATGCAGAACTCATTGCCAAATATTTATTAATTATATAATAAACAAAGTTTAAAGTCTCATATCCACGGCACTTGACAACATCCAATTTCACAATTTCTTTCTCTGCAATGACTACACGCACGATCAAACAATGAATTTTACACTAAATAGGTTTTACCTCAAGGGCAATAAGTTCATGGTGGAACCGACTGATAGGGCCTATTAGTTTAGCAGAAACCTCGCTATCGCATATTAGGAACCTATCTCATAATAGGGGACTTTCCTCTAACAAAAAAAATTGAAAATATAACAGTTATTTTGAGTACTAATAGACATAAATGACTAATATTTATGTGGAAATAGTACATGTATGAACGAAGGAAAGTTAGTTAAAGTAGCGAATTGTTGGTATATTGAAAGGAAAGTTAAAGCAGAGAATAGAGAGTATGTGCTTCAACTTACAAAGCACATACTTGTAAAGCGCGTCACTAACCTATAGGTTAATGGCGCGCTTTACAAGTGTGTGCTTTGTATGTGCTTCAACTTACAAAGCACATTCTTGCAAAGCGCGTCACTAACCTATAGGTTAGTGGCGCGCTTTATAAGTATGTGCTTTGTATGTGCTTTAACTTAGAAAACACATACTTGTAAAGCGCGTCACATAACCTCTAGGTTTTGTCAATAACCAACTATTATCTGCTTTAACAAAGGTTTAACATGCTTTTGCCATGATTAAAGCAAAGAATACTTGTATTCACGCTTTCTAATACATAAAATAGTGTATATACTTTTTCAATATATCAACTATTCTCTGCTTTAAATAACTTTCTTTTCAATATACCGACAATTCACTGCTTTAAATAACTTTCCCCACCAAAGTTTTTTTGTTTATAACTTTTTAATAAACAATGACCGCCAGCTAAAACCTTCTGAAGGTCACTCAAGATAGTGACCTTGACAACATATGTCAAGGTCAAGGTCGTTTATTGCCTTTTAATACTCAAAATAACTGCTATATTTTTCAAACTTTTTTGTTTATAATTTTTTAATAAACAATGACCGCCGGCTAAAACATTCTGAAGGTCACTCAGGAGGGTGACCTTGACAACATATGTCAAGGTCAAGGTCATTGGCGAGTGGGGTCTTAATATGCATAATTACCGAAAGAAGAATGGAGTATAAAGGGAAGTTTATAATAGAAAAGGAGGCGATAGGAAAGATTGTAGAGGGGCAGGTACTGGAGATGATGACGGAATTTAAGGAGGATAGTAAGAGAAAAGATGAAGAGATAAGAGATCTGAAGGAGGAAGTAGAGAGATTGAAGAGAAGGATTGCACAGGATGGAGCAGAGCACAGGCAAAAGGAAGAGGGATGACAGTGAGGAGAAGAAGGGTAAGGCACATAAAAGAGATGGTAGACAGAGGAGTACGAAAGGAATGATGACGAGAAGAGAAGGAAGAATGTAATACTAAGGATTGAGAAAGAGAGATGGGCGGGAAAGAAATCAAATTGGACTAAGGTGAGAGAATTATTCTCGGAAGGACTTAATGTAAAGGCGGAGGTAAAAGAAGTAAGAGTGATAGGCCAGAGGAGATTGGATAACGGTATTAGTAAAGATGAGGAATGAGGAGGACAAATGGAAGGTGTTAAACGCAAGGAGGAAGGAAGGAAGCAGGCTGAGGGTAAAAATGGATAAGGATAAATCGGTGGAGACGAGAGTAAAAGAAAGAGAGGAGAAAGAAAGGAGAAAAGGAAAGAGAGAGGAGGAAAGCGGGAGATCGAGAAGGAACACGGAAGAGATTGCGAAAGGGTTAGAGGAGAATCTGTTGATGGATACGGACGAGGACGAGGCAGAGAGAAAAAAAAGAGAGTAGGAGGAGCGTAGGATAGAAAGGAGAGATAATCGGAGATAAAGAGAGGAGCAATAAGGGACACTAAGAGAAGATGGAGAAAGAGGTAAGACGGTAAAAATTATAATATCTTGCTTTTCTTTGTTCAGAGTAGAAGGTAGAGTAGGTAGGATGGAAGGTGCAAATATTAGGAGAGCGACAACCGAAAAAGAGGGAAGAGCTGAGTCAAGAAGGAGGGAGTCAGAAGAGTGCGAGATGAGAAGACGCGAAAGGAGACGGCCAGAGGGGTTTTGGACGGAAGAAGGAGGGAAGGGAAATGAGAGGAGATGTGAGGTCGCCCAATGACCAGGCCAGAAGAATTAATTATATTTTAAAGGTTTTTGGGACCGTTTTTGCTTAAAAAAACGCCTTTCCAGTGCCGGAAGGGGAACAAAATAAAGCCTAATTGAAATTGAACTATCCTTCCTCTCAATAAATAGGGAACGTATAAATAAAGAAAATAAAGATTCAATATCTTGAATTTGAGAACAAACTTTACAAAATATATTTTTTCTGAGAAAATTGCGACGTAATTTTTTGCATCCTGTGTAAAATAGAATTAAAAGACCGACGTGATTAAATGTAATAACATTTTTCATACCATGTTTTCGGTCTCGCTCAATTGCATATCAATTTGCTCGCCGTGGTATGTCCAGGAGCCGAACGTCATATTGCAAATCTGAGTATCAAAGGGCCAAAGACGAAGATCCAGCTCACAAAGTCCGATAAATTGCGCGGGTGGCACCCATAATACTTGACCATCATGAAAGATGATGCAGGCTGTGTCACCATAATGCTCGACTGTACCCGCGGTTCCACTAAATAAAAAAAATATATTGAATAATTTGACATAATTTTAGATTAAGGTTTGGAGAAAGAATTACATGGTCAAGCTGTTCGAACAGTTTAACGTAGAAATGTTCGAGTTTTGAAAGTTTGAATAGTTTTAAAGAAACTGGTAATTTCTCTGTTTGATCAATTTGATCCAATAGATTTTCCGATATTAAGAAAAATTTGAGCAAAATTAGTATTTATTACAAACAGAAAATAAACAGCAATATATCGTTTAAATTTATGCAATATATTGCATAATTTTACGTAATTATAAATGGAGGTAAAATCACATCTTACGGATTAAACCGTTTAAACTGATGGGATGTATTTGCAGGTTCAAATAGTTTAAGTAATTTAAAATTTATTACACAAAAATTCTGAATACTATTTTAGATGTTCATATACATTTTTTTTTAAAGAATCAAGATAAATGATATGAAACAAAAACAACAAGTTTTATTATAAATGATATACCTGTGATACAGCAGAATATCTGGCTGCCATACCTCGTGACTCCCTACATGAATATGTTGGATATTGCCATATTTTGCGGGATCCCATTTGAGCTTCTCATCTGTCCACATCTAAATACGGTTAAAAATACAAAATAGCAAATGGTAATAGATAAAAAATTTTAAGAAGAAACTTGCATATCTGATCTTAATTATTAAGCATTGTGCATTCAGACGCATATTTTTGCAATATTAATTACAAGAGAGTTACAATATAATATAAAGTTATGATACAATACGCCACTTGGCATAATATCATTCAAAGAAATGTACAGATTTTCTCTGAACTACATATAGTACAATAAAAAAGAGGATAATTTTTATAAAGGAATAAATCGAAGACATAAAATAAAGAACCCCGCACAAAACCACGGGAAAAAGCCTTTCGGTCGAATTGGCTAAAACTGTGGGAATCAGTAGTTCATATGATGCTCAAAAGTCTCAATAGGCGCGGTCCAAAAATGGCCAGTTTTCGAGATACGAGGGGTCAAAAGTTGGAAATATGGCCAACAGATCTAGCTTACATGGGCTATCTACGCACGCATCGACGGCATCCATTGAGACGGAATTTGTTCCGCATTGAAATGGGACTTGTCCAGAAAGAATGTGTATGTATGTGTGTGTGTGTGTGTGCGCGCGCGCGCGCCTGTCTGAGTGTGTGTATGGGTGACTCTGTGTGTAACTGCGTGCATGTGTGTGCGTGCGTGTGTGTGTTGTGTGTTCCGTCTCAATGGATGCCGTCGATGAGTGCGTAAATAACCCATGTAAGCTAGATCTGTTGGCCATATTTCCAACTTTTGGCCCCTCATATTTTGAAAACTGGCCATTTTCGGACCGCGCCTATTGAGACTTTTGATCAGCATCACATGAACTGATTCCCACAGTTTTAGCCAATTCGACCGAAAGGCTTTTTCCCGTGGTTTTGTGCGGGGTTCTTTTTTATATAAGTTAATTTTTTGAAAAAAAATTGACATAAATAAAAAACCAATATTCTACTAATCTATAATTTAATAAAATTTAAAATAAATAATGATAAAAAAATAAAATTAAAATAATTTTTTTTACTAAAATTTTGTACTTTTTGTGCATACCTACTTTAATAACTGTTACTGAAACGAATTTGACAACATATAACACAATGTCGTCGAAAATTATTGAAGCTTACAAAGGTAAATGCAAAAATGCACATTATAATGCACATTAATTTTTTTAATTTGTGAAATAATTATCTTTTAAGATAAAACAAAAACAACAAGATAAAGCTTTTAAGATAAAGCTCTTCACACAAAAAGATTTTATTCTACATTTTTATTTTTTTTTTAAATAAAAAGTTTGTTTTGTTTTTATTATCAGTTCAGATATCCTCCCATACCAAATATTTCAAAAAGTTAATATTTAAAAAAATAACAGATTCCTGAGTCAATTTAAAGTTGATCTTTTCTTAGCAAAATTTTTTGAGAAATCTATAATTTTTTAGTTACAAACGATGAGAATTTTTTACAACCAACTTTAATGTCAAATAAATAAAAAACAATTATTTAAATAAAAATTACTTTAACAAAATTATTTGAGGCTTAATTATACAAAATATATAATGCTAAAAACTTATAGAAAATTGCGATAAATAATTATTTTTAACATCTTTAGTAAGAAAAAATCGATCCAATTTAAAAAATATCCATTTTTTTAACAATCACTGTGCAAGAATTACATTTATTTAAAAATTCCATTTGACGTACCTTGAATATAAATAACTTTTAGCATAAAATTTTATTTAAATTTCATAAAAATTCTTATTATGTTAAATTAAATGCTTAAGGGGATCCTAAACCCGCCTGTAATTTCTATATTAACGATTTTCTTTTTAGTAACATCTTTTTATTGGCTGTACATAATGAAAAATCCTTTTCAGAAGTTAAAGTATATGCATTAATGATGTCCACGCTGATCGATTTTGTGCCGAAAACAAAAATAATTTCAGAAATACAGATTTTCTCACGTCAAGTTATGACAACACATTTGCTTCATATAAACATTTTACAATTTGTTGTTACAAAATGAGACCAGCCTGGACAACGGATAACATAAAGAAATGCTGCTCAAAAGATTATATAACCTATAACCTTGTCTATCCTTGTCTATTATCATTGTCTATACAAGGACAGATATAGAATTTGGTCGGTAATACAGACGGCTTTAGGATCCCCTTAAATGTTATAACATATAGGAGTGTTAAGTGTATTATACAAAGGCATTAAGCTTCACATACATGAGAAGCCCATCCGTTGACGGTGATGGTAGATTTAAAGTCGTCCTGAAAAAAAAAAAATAAAATCACGAGGATAAAGTTGCGTCTATAATATTACGTGTTTTAATGTTGCGCATACTTGCCACATCGACATAAAGTAAAGTAATGTCGAATTTGACCACTGTGGTATTAAAATGTTGCGTCGGCCGGGCAAACTTGTCGTATTTTACAAATAGATCCTGCTTCAACCGATCGGTCCAGGTCTGATTCCACACGGGCCCTATTAATCGAGAGACAATGTCGGAGGCTGTAAGCTTGTTAATTACGTGAGATACAATGACTCGCGTTTTGCCCGCGTTCATCGTTTATGAGACGACCTCATAAGCGACATTACAAGTCATTATGATAATGATTTAAAAAGTTTATTCGTTCTATTTTATACACTTTTTCTCTCCGATAACTTTAATTTCAAAGAAAGATTCCGCAACCAAGTCAGAATTAATTTTTTATGAACAAAAATATCAAGATAGATTATTAACTGACTGAGCGTTTAATTAAAATTTTACTCTACTAAAACCCACTTAAAATCAATTTGAAAGAATGATATTGTTACCTATTAACCTATTTTATTCTTCTAAAATTTAGTTTGCGAAAAGTACTTCTTCTGTGATCGTTTATCGACTTGAAAACTATTTGAAATTTTTACTAGTAGAAATAAATAATTTTAAATTCATCAAAATGTGTGCCATCAAAATTAGGTTTGCAATTTGTAAAACATTTCGTACAGAGAAAGTGCGGGTATTGTGGGTGATCCTAAGTCTCTTTTAAGATAGAAAACTATTAAAGATAACTGAACTCAATTGACTCTCACTAATTGTAAGTTGTAATGCCAGGTATTTTCTATAACGTGTTCCTAACAAATTTCGTTTATCTATAGTGAGTTTAATGTTATATCAATTTGGAAGGGTAATGTGGAATATATAGGTCGGGTAATGCAAAATACCTCATTAATCTTGAAAAAATTGTTATTATACGGGTTTTAATTCACAAATAAATTTTTATTTGTGAATTGCATCGGCTTTTATTTATAATTAAAATTTGATTTCTGAATTACACAGGCTTTAATTCACAAATCAATTTTTATTTGTAAATTGCATCGGCTTTAATTTATTTATTTGTAATTATTAAAATTTGACTTGTGAAATATGCAGGCTTTAATTCACAAATCAATTTTTATTTGTGAATTGCATCGGCTTTAATTTATAGTTAAAATTTGATTTGTTAATTACACAGGCTTTAATTCAGATACCATAAACTTTTTGTGACAGACTTTCGTGATGCGCCCGCACCGAATCACTCCCATTAGAAGTTCGAACTTTTCATGACGGACTTTCGTGACGCGCCTGCACCGAATTTGTGAATTAAAGCCTGTGTAATTCGGAAATCAAATTTTAATTATAAATAAAAGCCGATGCAATTCACAAATAAAAATTGATTTGTGAATTAAAGCCTGTATAATTCACTCCCAGTAGAAGTTTGAACTTTTCGTGACGGACTTTCCTAACGGACTTTCGTGACGCGCCCGCACCGAATCACTCCTAGTACAAGTTTGAACTCTTCGTGACGGACTTTCGTTACGGACTTTCGTAACGCGCCCGCACCGAATCACTCCCAGTACGTTTTAACTTTTCGTGACGGACTTCCGTGACGAACTTCCGTTACGGAAGTAAATGCAATCGCGCCCATAGAAGTTTCACTTCAAAAATAATTTTCTTTGCCTATTTCGATGAATATTAATAATCTAATAATCTATAATAATTATGATATTATATATATTAATTATATTATAATTTATTATAAACACATATATTTTTGTACTTTTTGCAATAATATCATACAATAATGTATATAACATATGTTTAACATTTTTACTCAAAATATATACTAATTTTAATAATATTGCTCCTAAAAAAAAGGAACAATAGAATATAAAATGCAATTCTTATAAAAAGTGGCGGGTTATAAAAACTATTCCGCATTACTCAACATCGCTTTTTTATCGTATATAGTGGAAATACGTACACCATGTGAAATTTGCTAAACAGACTACACTCAAGCTATATGTTAGTTTTATAAGTAACTAAAAGCGACTAAAAAACTGTAATTAACTGTAAAATAAAAGTTTATAAATTAACCTTAAGGCTCGTACACACTTGCAACAGAACATCGTAACTGCAACGCTGTCGCGTAACACCGACGCAATGTGTGAACAATACCCCGTAACCTCGTACCGAACATTTAAGCGTAACATAAATGTTCGCGGCGAAGTTACACTGCGTCCCGTCGCTTATCGGTATTTCTGCGCAGCATCAAAGGATGTCGCGCAGTGAAGTTACGCGTCGTTTGGACAGGATTCAAAACAAATGAGCGTAAGGGCCTACGCACAAGCATTGTTGTAACCTTTTACAACTCTGTCTTAAGTCGGAAGTCGGTGTCGGAAGTCAACGCACAAAGTTTGATGTAAACGTATGTTGCAGCGACAACGCAGTACTATGACATACATTTACATCAAACTTTGTGCGTTGACTTCCAGCACCGATGTCCGACTTACGACAGAGTCGTAAACGGTTACGAAAATGCTTGTGCGCAGCCCCTAACCTCTAACACAGTAGTTGAGTATTATCTCATGACTGCCACAAACATAGTGGGACGCAAGAATGTTCTTATTTGCGACGACGTTCGGTTCGGGTGATAATTTTTTTCAAACATGTACACGTAACATTACCCCTATCAGATCTTGTTTACGATTATCTTGCTGTTACAATGTTCTGTTGCAAGTGTGTACAAGCATTACGCAAGCAGCACACAAAATCTTAAATTACATGTAGAGGAAGAGGTGTAATCGTGGCTCCCCAGTTTGTTTTTTCTACATAAAATCTGAACTGTTATTTTAATTGAGCTAAACTTTTGCTTAAAATGAAGGTGGACTATTCAGTTTGTGTCTGCTAAAACGTGGAACCAAAGAAAAAACAATTGAGTTATATAGAACATATATTTCTGAAACATGTCATTTTGTGACGTTTGGAAGAAGTGAGGGTAATATGGCCCCCCATCGAAAATTGCATTTTTTGACAACAGTGTTTAGAAACTAATGCATAAACATTACAGAATAAATAAAACAATTTATAATCTTCTCAGTTTTATCATTTACAAACAAAAATCGCACACATATTTATCTTTTTCGCACGGGTGCCCATAAGCGACAAATAAGACATTTAATCCAAATTTCACCATGTTGGTCCATGGAATAATGTTCCTGGCAAAAATCTGCGTCATCAGGAACCCCACCAGGAGTTTCAATGTCGAATATATCCAAAACAGGACTTTGGGGCCTACATTTATCATGGAGGGGCCAACATGTCAACTTACATTGCTTTGAAACTTTTTGATTTGTAATTAAAACTGTTGAAGACTAAGCGAACTTACTTAGAAATATCGATTTCACGTACCTTTTGACGAAGATATATCAACATAAAAGTTCCTGAACCCTCTAAATTTCTAAGAAATGCTTTTTTTTCAACGGGATAATAAACTTTCGCTCGGCGCGTTGTGACAGGAACGCCCGATACGAGCGCCATCTGTGCTTCACTCAGTGTACCATTGTTTCCCTGGTCACATGGTACATAGGAGAAGATGATATGACGATACGGCGCATATGGCGTTATCAGAAATATGAAAACCATGGGGAGGCCAACTTACACAAGCAGGGGGCCGCGATTACACCTCTTTCTCTACTAATTATATGACACCTACTACTACACCGTTTTGTGTTAGATTAGGGGTTTAGCAGTTAGTGATTCCACTGCTATCCCCTGCTAGGTTGTAACATTTAATAGGCTAGATATAGATAGATAGAACGTAGTACTTTATATTACCCCACCATTCCACATTACCCGCAATTTCTCTATCTGTTTTAATTTTAAACGCAAAAATGCAAAAGATATTGATAAAATGGTATTAGCAAAGTAAATAAAATTAAAATTACTATAAGCTATTGTGATCTCTTCTTTTTTTCTTTCTTTTCGCATTGCAGCTTTGCATTTTATATTACAATTTAATTATTTTAATTAAATAATTAGATTATTATTTTTGTGTTGTTATTACTTTTCATAATTTTTTTTATGCATTTGTCATTTTCATATATTTATGATCATACACATCTTACTGAAAGACTTTTTCTAGATCGAACATTATAACAGAGTAAATACTAACTCTACATTACTCGCGTAATGTTTTTTTAACATAATTACTCGCGTGGGGTGCATTTTACACCCCCTCATTGCATCTCAATTTTTATTGTTCTCTTTGACAATTTCCACAATTAAATAAAAGTTTATAATATTCTATGTAGGTATCTGCTAGTTAAAGGTACGCGCAAAAGTTTTTTTTAAGTGTGAAACAATTTGTGCAACATTTAATTGATAAAAAAATTTTACTCTGTGAATTTAGTACATTTCTAAAAAAAAAGCTGATTGTGAGTTGTGTATTTTACACCCCACACGAGCAACATAGAGTTAATACTGTAGCTTTATTTTTAATTATTATTTATTATTAAATATATTTAACATGTTTTACATAATTGTATTAAACTTTATATATATTTGTATGAATTTATTATTATTAATATTATTTTTATTATTGTTTTGCAAATATATGTAACATTATTGAAAGCAAATTGTGTATATTATGAAATACTAGGACTCATTCATTCCCTTGATTCGCTTTGAATGACAGTACAAGTGGATAAATGACGACAATCTGCAGCCGCTGGTAAATAAGGAAGCGTGAACGTCCGTCGACAGGGAATATTTCTATTGCCATAGGTATATTTTGTCGATGTGATTTCAACGAGATCAGATTGCAATGTTATATATGGACATGTGATGATATTCTAGAAACTGAAAAGAAATATTATATCGGCCGTGGTATTACCTACCTCATATTATATAAACTGTATAAATAATTTGTGAGTTGATTATAGCGACATTCTTGTATGTCGACGACCTTTCTTGATGTTCTTGTGTTTACACGTACATTAAAATATTATACAGAATAATCTACGCGAATGGACTGGAATACTATAGCTCTCACAATCAGTTGTAAGAGACATAATTAATAAATCAATCTACGAATGTATAGAATTATAGCGGGCATTATTTTGCAATAATTCAAAATATTGCAATAATTCAAATATTGCTAACAAAGCATGGAAGCTGCTCTTGTAGCAATTATATTTCTTTTTTATTTGTTTATTTAAATATTATGTAATACCTATTACATCCGGTAAAACATTTATTATACAAAAAAAAAATACGTAAATATATATAAAATATGTCCATATATATACATATGTTTTCTTTCTCTTGTATAATTTCTGTCCATAATAAAGAAATAATAAAAAGAATATTCAAGAAATAATTTAAAAAATAATTTTTGCATTGTCTTCTTTTACAAAAGTAAAATTGCAATTGAATTATACAATATTCTATATATAATTATGTATAATTATTTTATATAAAATGGTTATTACATTTGTATATGGACATTATGCATGTATGGATATTTTTTTCTCATTTCTCTAAACTTTACTTTTTATTTTAAAAAACAATGCAAAAATTATCCTTTAAAATTTTTTTCTTATTATTTTCTCTGTATATACAAACAGATATTATACAAGAGAAGAAAGACCTATATAAATATCTATATTTTATATGTAATTATATATATTTACGTTTTTATATAAAAAAATTTTATCAAGTATGTCTATTATTATTTTAAAATTATCATTGCTTTCAAATATTAATACAATGTTATTGTATAATGTCATACCACTTCAATTGATGACATTATATCAATATACGCTATATAGTTATATTAATCAATTAAAATACAACAAAATAAAATTTTTGCACAGTAGTGCGATGTTTCCATTCATTTTTTTACTTTTATTTAATCTTACGATTTTAAAAATATTCTTTGTATTTTAATATCTTTTTCCTTCAATATATTAATGTTCTTTTATCCATTTATTAACATTTTTTAATCAATTTTCATTTAACAAAACATTTCTAAATATCGAAAGACTGCCATTTATAAGGTCCAAGCTCGGATTTTAGTAGCTTAATATTATTTATGTGTGTATACACATATTATTTTTCCAACATTAGAGAATATATTTAAAGAAAAAGATATTATAAAATTCAAAGAACGTTTTTTAAATTTTATTGTTTAAATTTTTATATTTTTAATTTTGACTGTTTTTTCTACATATTAGTATAAGTAATGATATTAGAAAATTAACCAATCGCATAAATACAAATTTTTATATGTACGTACCTAAGTTTAGTTTTTATGAGTCAGTGTACGTTATGTTGTAAGTTTTAGTTTATGAGTTTAGTTTTTATATTATCATAATTTTGATATTTTAAAAAATGTAATATGAATAAAACGCACAATATGATTGTGCAATATATTTCACTTGAGTACACTATTTGTGTATATATACATACCTATATTTTTTAAATACAATTAGAGGAAAACAGATACATTTTTAGAAACTTTTTATAAGTATTATAAAATCGTAAGATTAAATAAAAGAAAAAATAAATTAAAGGAAACATCGCACTATATTTTTCCAACATTCTGTGTATACATGTTGTGGTCAAAGTCCTAAACGCGGGCATTCCTAGGATTGACTGGTCAATTCTGCGGAACGACCAAGCGTCTTGGTGAAAGCTCGAAATAAGTTTTGCGTTTCGGCTTTTGACTGGTATGTTTGTAGTCAATCCTAAGGAATGACTAACATGGCTGGTTAAAGTTAGAATCTAAGAAAAATCACTTCGGACTTTGACTAGTCAATTCTATAAGGTGTGGCTTAATTCGGACTTCGACTGATTGGTAAATGTGCAGAATAGTGGCCTCTTCACCGATTTGGCTGAAATTACTTACTAATATATTGTGTATTTTGACGTGTTAAAAACGAATCCGCAAAAAAAATCATCGCTCTCAATTAGGAAAAAAGTTATAGTGTTAAAAATGACAATAAGCAAATTTAAAGTACGACCGTATATAAGATAATAATCAATAATTAAAGGAAACGCCAAATTCGGTCGGGACTGGATATTGGTTGTCCAATAAATTCGTGAATTTTTTAAGTACAAATCATCACTTTAGTAAACCACGCGCCATTACTTACGGACTTAAACGTAGCCACAACTAAAGCTAGAAAGAGATTCACGAATTTATTGGACAACCAATATCCAGTCCCGACCGAATTTGGCGTTTCCTTTAATTATTGATTAAAAATGACAGTTTTCGGGTTAGAAAATCTGTCAGACCGACGGTGTAGACGGGAACGCTGAGATAGAGTAGATCACGTGATAGCTGTATTTTTTTAAATAAGAAATTATTTTTCGAATTTTGGAAAATGTATTTTATTACTTATCATATTATTTTTTATTAAATAATTTATTTATTATTCTCTATCATGAGTTATTTATTGCATTTTCAACAGTTTAAGGTAATAGTTAAAGCAGACAACAGTTTGTGCTTTTGGTTAAAGCAGAGAATACTCTGTATTTTTACTATTCTCACAGAGTTTTCTCTGCTTTAACCACGAGCACGAACTGTTGTCTGTTTTAATTATTACCTTAAACTGTTTAAATGCAATAAATAACTCATAATAGAGAACAATAAATAAATTATTTAATAAAAAATAATATGATAAGTAATAAAATACATTTTCCAAAATGCAACAATAAAGTAAAATTAAACAAAAATAATTTCTTATTTCGTTGTTGAAAAGTATACATACAGCTATTATGTGACCTACTCTATCCCATCGTTCCCGTATAACACCGTCGCGTCGGTCTGACAGATTACCAAACCCGAGAACTGTCATTTTTAACCATTTATAACTTTTTTCCTAGTTGAGAACAACGATTTTTTTTGCGGATTTATTTTTAACATGTCAAAATACACAATAGTAGTAAGTTTCAGCCAAATCGGTGAGAAGGCCACTATTCTGCACATTTATCAAACAGTCAGTCCGAATTAAGCCATACCTAGGATTGACTAGTCAAAGTCCGAAATAATTTTCTAATTTTTCTTAGATCCTAACTTTGACCAGCCATGTTAGTCATTCCTAGGATTGACTACAAACATACCAGTTAAAAGCCGAAACGCAAAACTTATTTTGGGCTTTGACCAAGACGCTTGGTCGTTCCGCAGAATTGACCAGTCAATCCAAGGAATGCCCGCGTTTCGGGCTTTGACCATAACATACACACAGAAATTCCTATTATTAGGTTACTAGGATCCGAGCTTAGACCTCAAATGGCAGCCTTTCGATATGGATTGATACCAAAGTGGTTTTTTTTTTCATTTAATATTGGCATTTCTAAATAATTACATTATACTTATTTACTTTCCAAGGAAATATATTATACGAGTAGCGAATAGATTGTATCAATTAAATTGGTAGAAATGCAGAATCTATTAACTTTATATACTTTCACGTTTGGTCACATTTTGTGAAAATGATTTACGGTGCGTAATATGACAATAATGATTTTAGGTATAATTCGGAAGTGCTTCGCGCGATACTCGCTATCACTTACTTTCTGTGCCGCTCCCATACACTATGTTGCTGAACAAAATAAGCGTGATCGCCGTGTAGACGGTGCAAGAAAGCCGCATCGCGAGTTGAAGTGCGAACCGTCGCGTCGTCGAGTTGACACTGACTACGTGAGAATCGCGATACGTCGGTATCGTCACAGACAAGAGTAACAAGAAGGGGCTACCATAGATTTTAAGTAGTTAACAACCTGTTGAATAGACATTTCGTCGCCTACCGCTGATCAATGAAAAGCAATGACTTTGACCTCTTTACACCGTCGCAGATACTCCTATATTATTTAGCTCAAACTTTTTCAATTGTACCGATAACTGCAATAACAATTTCTATTCTTACTTCTTACGTTCATTTCGACGATTTTTCTACCTAATTTTCCAAAACAAAAGACATCGCGAAACTCTTATCGGATGGTTTTTTAATTACAATCTTCTCAGTGAAATCAAAGATAATTTTTCTCCTCAGCAGTAATATTATGGAATGTTGTTATTTGTTATTTTTCTTACAATTTTTAATCACAAATTTCTGAAATTAACCGTGATGATAGAATTAAAATTCTAACAATAAGTTAATTTAAAGTTAAATTTAATTTTAAAAAAATTGCTTAAAATATAACGTTATCTGCTTTCTTTAGTGTAGAGAGAAAGAGAGAGGAAGAAGCGCATTATCAAATAATTATATCGTATAAGACAGTAATTGCAAGTGAAAAGAAAGTAATCAACGATGAGCGTTTGAATTCGTTGTTCAAAGGTTTTCAAGTAATTTAATCATATAAAGTTTTAAATTATTTCGAATATTATTTGAAATTGGAAAGTTTTAGAAGTTTTAAAAAATCTAAAAAATCTTTCTTTAATAATGTCCCAATATCTGTCAAACATTCAAAATTCATAAAGTAATAAAATTGATATCTATATTCATGTATACGTATACCTATAATGGAAAAGGTGGATTAAATAATAATGTAAAACGCAATAAATGAAAAACATTTTAAAACATTGTTGATGTAAACAAAATTGAGAAATAACATAGTAAATTATTTATTATGGTTTGTACCATTACGAGATTTTTAATTATCGTTTTGTTGGTTTTCTCGAGAAACTTACAAATGAATGGAAGTAAGAAAAAATTCTGGTATTTTGGATATCAGAGCAATTAAGGCGCTAATTACAACGCTTCTGTAACAAAAAGACTAATTTAACTTGGCAGAAAATTAAAAGTGTTTAAAGGTTTCACCTACGTATCTTGCATAGCAAGTCGATATTCGGCCGCTGGTACTCTATTCTTTGTCGCAATAAATGCTCGCGATGATTTTATTCTATGCCGCGCATTTTAATTATGTGTCATGTAAATTAACTGTTTGCTTGAAATGCCAAAACCGCGGCACAAAGGAGAGAAAATTTATTTAAGAAATTTAGAATCAAATCTTTCCTATACACAAAATTATTATTTTTGTTTGTGAAAATCTGTGTATAGCATTCAAATAGATTAAAAGATAAATTTAAATCACATATTTTAAACGGAAACTGGTTAAGATCGCTACTAACTAACAATTTCAAATATTGAAAGTTTGTTTGTAAGGAATAAACATCAGAGATAGAAAATACACATTTCTTTACATGCATTCATTTACATAACATTGAGTATTAAATTAAGGATAATGTAAAATTTAATAAAATTTTTAAATTTTGAGTCCTTAAGGATTTTATAAAATTTAATCTTTTTTGTAGCAAAAATATATAAAAATAACCCATACTGCCTAATATTATTCAGTTCTCGAAGTTATTTAATGGTTGTGAAAATAATGGGCTTCTCGCAAAATAAGATTTACCTAAAAAGGTATGAAGTCGTTATATGTGTATAAGCGTATAATCAAGATTTTGTTTTATAAAAATTAAATATTGTGACAAGATTATTATAAGAAAACGATTTGAGCGGCAAAATAGAGCAAGAGACTTTCTACAAAAATAATATCGGAAATATTTATTGGAATAAGTTCTATCAAAGAAACTTCTATCGATGCAAAGTGGTAGCATATGTAGATCTCGTTACTCCCGTTACATCCTGCAGTAACAAGTATGAATTACGTGCGTTTATGCAACAGTCTGCGCGATGTCGGCAATAGAGAGGCGATCTTTACGCTAATATTAAACTTGAATACGAGCTTATGCAACGGTGCACGACGGCACCGATCTCCTTTGGTGTAGGCAAGGTCTTTTACCTAAATGATGACTAATACGTATATGCTTGACTTCTTTCTCATATGCTTTACTTTACAAGAAAAAACATTAATTTACGATACGCTCTTCATTTTTATAACAGATTATAATTCAAAACCAAATGCTCAAAACAACCCAAAATTTATATTAAGGTAGTCGTCTTATTAGAGCATGTATTAGATAAAGTGCTAGATCCCGGATATTATATAAAAATATACGATTAGCTTTGCACCAGGTTTTTTATGCAGTTCTTTATCGACTAATTAGACTAGAAAATGAGTCGCGAAAATCGTACAATTACTACTATCCTATATGGAATTCCAAATAAAAATGCCTCCGTCACGGTTTCAATCACAAAATTTTCACACTTTTCTATTAGACAAAGTAAAAAAAACATTTCCTTTTGTAGATTAGATTCCAAGGAATCTAACGCAACCATAAAATATATAGTTCATCGGAGATTTTATTTAGAATTTGTTAGTTAATATTCGTGAAAATGAGGCAGCCAAACAGACAATTTTGTAGTCGAGGTGAGGTTGGGTAGACTTGGCAACGGCACTGTACTGATAGGTTATGCGATACGCTTTCCTTGGCCGGCTAAAGATAGTGACTGGCATTCTTTTCTTGCATTTCGAAACTCTTTTTGGAGTAATTAGCACAATTCAATTCATATTAGGAGGGTATTTGATGTTACCTTGTATGTAACCTCTCTGACAGCTCGGATGCACAGCTGATCGAAACCGAGTCAAACAAAAAATATAACAAATCTTATTTCTGCGATATAAAGTAAGATATTTTTTCAATAATTAAAGGAAACGCCATAATCGGTCAGGACTGGATCTTGGTTGTCCAATAAAATTCTTCATGAATTTTAAGTACAAATCATCACTCTAGCAAACCACCCGCCGTTACTTACGGACTTAAACGTAGCTACAACTAAAGCTAGAAAGAGTACCTACTCTCATACAATTAAATTGAAAATCAATTTAATCGTCCACTAACACTCGTTAGCATATTCGAAAAAGGATAGGTATAGAAGGATATAGGGTAATCTCTTTCTAGCTTTAGTTGTAGCTACGTTTAAGTCCGTAAGAAACGGCGCGTGGTTTGCTAGAGTGATGATTTGTACTTAAAATTCATGAATAATTTTATTGGCCAACCAAGATCTAGTACTGACCGATTATGGCGTTTCCTTTAATTATTGATTATTATCTTATATACGGTCGTACTTTAAATTTGCTTATTGTTATGTACGTCGCCGGAAAAAGACGTTTTTCCTCAGTTAAATAGGTTGTTGCGATAAATATCACCACATGCCTCAGTGGTCGAATAGGTGAGACGCCCGCCCGGAAAGCAGGGAGGTCCAAATTCGAATCCTGGCTGGGGTGTTATTTTTCGCAACATTTTCCTTATTACCCTATATCCTTCTATACATATCCCGTCCTTTTTCGAATATGCTAACGAGTGTTAGTGGACGATTAAATTGATTTTCAATTTAATTGTATGAGAGTAGGTACTCTTTCTAGCTTTAGTTGTAGCTACGTTTAAGTCCGTAAGTAACGGCGCGTGGTTTGCTAGAGTGATGATTTGTACTTAAAATTCATGAAAAATTTTATTGGACAACCAAGATCCAGTCCTGACCAATTATGGCGTTTCCTTTAATTATTGATTATTATCTTATATACGGTCGTACTTTAAATTTGCTTATTAAGATATTTTTTTTTACGTGTAAACTTTTACACCTTAATTCATAAAACTATTTTTCACATAGGAAAATGATCCCAAATGTCTTTCTAAACGTGATAATCAACAAGCAGTCATATGACTAGCACGTAACAAGACGACTACCTTAAATTGGTTTCATTCACTTGAAATTATTACAAAAAGGTTATTTTTATATTGAAAGTATAATTTTATATTATTTTACAATTACATTTACTATAAGAGAGAGTTATTTTACTATAAGAATGTTTCAAAAAGCTCGGATGTGATCAATTTCAAATTGATTTTTCCTCAGAGGAAATATTAAGGAAAGTTATCTTATTTATCTTGCAGAACTCTAATTATGTGTTACCAGTATTTCTATAATTAAACCTATAAAATTAAAATTTTATTACAATAAACTTTGTTTAATGCTGGCTGAAAATTGTATATATCTCTATTATTAGTTGATCTTTTTAAAGCTTTTAAAGCAGTTTGCAAACCCCTTCTGTTTTTAATTGCTTATCCTTGCTAAAACTAGTATAATTCAAAAATAATTAGTGCTTTGTTATTTTAAGGAAAAACGGATTTAAAATTGAATAAAGAATTTGTCATTAAAAAGACATCAGTTTCTTCAAAACGTTGCAAATATGACCTTCATATTTAATATTCGACTTATTGTCAAATGAGAATTTATTCTCATCAGTAAAGAGAATTTATTAATTACTTATTATATAGTACAAATGCTAATATAAAAATGATATATACAATTTTCAAAATAAACGTTTATTTCTTAAATATTTATATTATATAACGCTTTGCAAACTGTCTTATTCTATTTGCGAAATAAATATTAATATTTTTATATATTTTTATAAAAGTATTCTGATAGAAGCCCACTTGTGTGTGCACAGCACTTTTATCTTTGACAAACTTTTTATCTATCCATTTACTCGCTATATTCTTTGCGCTATGCAGTATTTACCGTGTATTGCGCTGCATTGTCATCTTTTCATAATTTTACATGTTTAATATCTTCCAACTATAGAAAACGAATTATAGCTTGCTGCTTTACGACAGTAATATAACTCGAAGACAGGATGGCATATATGTATAACGCTCCGTCCATGTAAGCTGTTACTTTAATTGTAGAATAAAAGTAGCAGTGATAGATTTCAAACACATTGAATCACTTCAAATATATGACAAAAATCTCGAATTATTTTAAATTTTTGAAATAAAGATATTTTTGAAAATCTTGAATATTTTGAAACAAATATTTTTTAAAAATTTTACAGTACTTTGTATGTGTTAATTATTACTATTATTACAATTTACATTTTGCTTTGTATAAAGAGATAATTTTATTTTAAACAAATAATAAGCGAAAATGTGGGCTTTGAGTGTACAATGCGATCAATAGCGCGTAAATTAACTTTATAACAATCTTTAATTATTTATAAGATACATAATTATATATAGAACGTTTCGGATCTGCTTTGAGCCATCTTCAGCGATGCGGTAAAATAAAATAATTTTATGTTTTCTGACAAGCCATTGGTGAGTACGTCTAAATTGTATGGTCAAAATGCAGTGTAATTTTCCACTAGAAAATCTAAGTAATTTGGCTAATAATTTTAATCTGTAATACAATTAAAACAGAAATGATAGTTAGAACTTGATAAACAAAAGAAGTTCAGACAGTTTGCAAGTAAAGACTTTAATTATAAATAGAAAATGAAGGATTTAATTATATTTTGTTTCATATACATACATTGCAATTATCAAGAGACAAGGTAATGTCTCGCGCCATGTGTACGCGCAAAACAAGGCATAAACGCTATATTTATGCTGCCCAACTATAGTTGAGCGCAGGCAAGATTTATTGTTCAGCTATAACAGCTGAACCGATGCGTTTCTAAGTAGGATCAATTTATTCCTTGGGTTCATATTATATGACAAAACTGTCTTTACTTTTGTTCTATGTATCTCGTAGGTATGTTGAGGTATTCCAGCTCAAAATCTAAAATTGCCAAATTTTACAATTAAAAAACGGAAAATTTTTCAGCTGACATTTTTCTATTAAAAAACGCCATGAGACAATTAAGTCAGGCCGTCGACGTAGCATCGCTGCTGCACGGAGCTCGATCATCTAACATTGGACATCTGTCATCCTCGCGAGTTCGGTAAAGTTTCACTACTTATCGTTTATATAGTCTGAACTTGTCATGCCTTCTATCTTCTTATTTTCTCTGAGATCGCAGATCTTGGCTCCGCATAAAAATGTCTGCTCTAGTTCCCACCTTCAGTCTCACATTAAGGAGGGTGGTTGCTCAATGATAAGAATTAGGTAGTTCAAATTTATGGAGGATTTATTCGTCTATGGGAATCTGTCGTCCATGCCAAAGTTGAAGACAATTGTCTGCATGGTTGTCGAGTAAATAGTAATTAATTATTGAAGTTATACCTACTCTTATACACAGGCGACATAGCAAAAATGTTACGACACCTGTAATGTAACTCTCAAAAGCATATTAAAAATAAAATTGTAAAAATAAAACAGCATATTGTAGCTGTTTCGCGTAAAGCTATCGAGCACGCTACGGAGAGCGTCGTGCATTTGAGTCGGGCAACGTCGCATTTGAGTCGGCCCTGATAAATGGGCGCCAATAGGTATAACTTCAATAATTAATTACTCGACAATCATGCAGACAATTGTCTTCAATTTTGGCATGGACGACAGATTCCCATAGACGAATATCCTCCATAAATTTTAACTAATTTTTATCATCAAATAATCGTTAAACAAGTCCGCCTAATAATTATAAACATATGAGAGAAGGGCTAGCGAACAATGCTCGTTGTTAGTGCTTATTTCATACATTAAAACTTATAAATATAAAACAAACGTTTCGACCTTAAATGTGGTCTTCATCAGTGTTTAATAACATCGTTTGAAATTAAACCATCTTTAAAACTTACAACATATTATTGTAATCGATTTGCCTCGCATATATCCTATTATGAAATTCACAAATAATCACACCTATGCGCTTATGATTGAGATGCCTCGCAATTAGTCGCCTTTCGCGTGTACATTTTTGTCCTTGATTAAGAGCTTCCTAGAGTCAATGGATGTAGGATATTCTCATGATTAAACAAAAATATATAATAAGGCTCTGAACAGAAAAAACAAGGTAAATAATGGGCTATGAGAGCCAACGCAGGATCTAATATGCGAAAATTATAATTAACCAATTCTTAGTCAATACATTAAAATATTAACAAATTAAAAATATCAAACGTTTCTGCCCTGAATTGGGCCCTCTTCAGTGATAGTAGTCAAAGACATATACGATGTATAAGAAATTAAGTTATTACGCACGCAAACGGTGATATCGCAACGAGCTGACACAAAAAACGTAAGCGCAGATAAAAATTCGCATTCTTGAGAACATCGAGCGCGCATCTCGAATCCGCGATGTTATGAAGCGTATGTCCGGACCGCATCCGTGCAGCGAAAGACAGCGAGAGTCAATCTCGTCTTCCATAGCAGAGGGAGACGAAAGGTGGCAAACTGTGGCCCGGCAGAATGCATGCTACACGAACAGCGATCAAGACGTATCAGATGGTATTCATAGCCATTCTCCATCAGGAGAGAGCGGTCTGTAGTCGTCGGAGTCAGAACTATTAATGCGAGTTCGAAGGACGCACGCCGTGAACTCCGAGACACGCAAGCATATATTGATTACAAACAAACAAGCATACAGGCGAAATTACAAACAGCCGCGCAAGAGAAAAACAAATTTGTTTAAACAGTAGAACGATGTTTTATTTTATTTAATAGCGGAATGTAAGATTCGCCTAAAAAGGCAGTGTCAGTCTGTAAGTTGATGCCATTATGTTGCAAGCCAATATGCAACATTTCAGAGACCAAGCGTCTGGCATAGAACGGTTCTTTGTCGAGAATTGCAGCATTCCCGACATTCCGCTATTAAATAAAATAAAACATCGTTCTACTGTTTAAACAAATTTGTTTTTCTCTTGCGCGGTTGTTTGTAATTTCGCCTGTATGCTTGTTTGTTTGTAATCAATATATGCTTGCGTGTCTCGGAGTTCACGGCGTGCGTCCTTCGAACTCGCATTAATAGTTCTGACTCCGACGACTACAGACCGCTCTCTCCTGATGGAGAATGGCTATGAATACCATCTGATACGTCTTGATCGCTGTTCGTGTAGCATGCATTCTGCCGGGCCACAGTTTGCCACCTTTCGTCTCCCTCTGCTATGGAAGACGAGATTGACTCTCGCTGTCTTTCGCTGCACGGATGCGGTCCGGACATACGCTTCATAACATCGCGGATTCGAGATGCGCGCTCGATGTTCTCAAGAATGCGAATTTTTATCTGCGCTTACGTTTTTTGTGTCAGCTCGTTGCGATATCACCGTTTGCGTGCGTAATAACTTAATTTCTTATACATCGTATATGTCTTTGACTACTATCACTGAAGAGGGCCCAATTCAGGGCAGAAACGTTTGATATTTTTAATTTGTTAATATTTTAATGTATTGACTAAGAATTGGTTAATTATAATTTTCGCATATTAGATCCTGCGTTGGCTCTCATAGCTCATTATTTACCTTGTTTTCTCATGATTAAGCTAGCTTGGAAAGCCCATAAACCTTATATTTAAAATTCTATATAATAGAATTTAAACAAGGATCGTGTTTTAAAATTGAAATTTGAAAACCAAATTATGAGAATAGTCAGACTTATCGTCTTACCTGAAATTTAATGGAGCTGTCAAGGAGGACGAAATACGTGTGATAGTATCACTGGTTGTTTGGCAAATGCGGATGGAACAACGTTCACAACGAGGTAGATGGGGAAAAATGGTAGGAAAGGAAAATCATTATATAATTAGTGAATAAAAAAAAGGAAAGTTAGGAAGGGGGGAGTAAATTAAGAACAGGAAGGTATGAATCCGACAAAAGTTCAGTGTCACTTTGTTTATTCAACCCTTTTCTCTGTCTTTTTATATGCACCATCTCAGAAATGAGACGTTTACAATAAGAAGGTTTACTATCTAATATTTGTGCCCCTTCCCAGTCAAATTTATGGTCTTTTTCAAGACGATGTTCAGATATAACCGAAGGAGATCCGCTTTTCTTCCTTATATCAGATTTATGTTCCTTATCATATAATTCTTATCGTATAATTCTTATCATATTGATTTGAGCAACCACCCTCCTTAATGTTAAATTAGCACAAAGCAGTCGGCGAGAAAATAAATCTTATGTTATCTGTTAAAATGCTCAAATATCAAAATATTATATTATTATAGATATTTTATTAATATTATGTATATTATATACATTCCTGCCCCGAAAAAAAGAGAATTGGTTACGAAAAATATGAAATATGATACATCGATGAGCAATCATCCAAATCGAGAGATACCTAAGCCTACAAAGTACAAATAAAGGCCCTTGCACAATGCCAGGCAACAAACAATAGGTACAGGAAATAACCAAAAATTCGTCAATACAAACCTAAAAATTCGAACGCTATGATTGGTTGGCAACAGGCAATAGGCACAGAATTTTCAACGTGACGGAAATTTTGTGTCTATTGCCTGTGTCATCGTCTATTCTGCATAGATGCAAGGTTTCTAATTTCTATTCCCTGTTCCTATTGCCTGTTGCCTAGCATTGTGTAAGAGGCTTAACAGTAGGACGAGGCACTACTGTGTTTCTAATAGATCGGGATGAAAGTTTCCTCCCGAATAAAATAATTAATATTTATTTATAATGTACTCAAGTTAAATTTTCCAAGCAGATCACAAATTGTTGAAAATTGCCTTTGATTACGTTTAAAAGATAAAAGGTAAGGTTTTAGAATATAAATTTAATATTTCCTGATATTAAAATCAATATTCGACACGTATTAAACATATATTTTGGACACATCAAAGCTCTCCATTTTTAGTTTGCATTTTAATATAAAGGTTTTTTCATAAAATATCTCTATTTTATAATTTGATATAAGACGATATGAATGAAAGAACTGTGTGATGTAAACTAAAAATGAAGGACTTTGCCGTATCCAACATATGTAGGTATTTAATTATCTAAAATATATAGATACGTATAAATATATGTAAAAAGGGATGATATGTCCATACAGAATTTATTTTTTTCAAAAAACGTAAATTTAAACACCAAGTGTACGCGCTCTTTGCAGCCAGCGCACTGGATTGCTATGCTAGAGGTCTCGGGTTCGATTCCCGGTAGGACCTAGAAATTTTCGCTCGTGCTCCCTCTCAGAAAGCAATGGCAAACCACTGAGAGTATTCTTGCCAAGAAAAGTCTCTCGATTTTAGCCGTTCGGAATCGGCGTAAAACAGTAGGTCCCATATGCCTGTAAGATCATGATCAACGTGCGCGCTACAGGCACATGAGAAAGGCTCACCACGCGCTGACAAGCGCTATGGACTGAGGAGGAGTACGAGCTTTATAAAAAATGTATGTGTCACATCTCAAAGAATTACCAAAAATCTAAAAATTTCGCAGATTGTTCTACTATTACGTCTGAGTATCTGTATAAAATTTTAGCACAATTCTCTTATTGGTTTAAAAGTTATTTTATTTTTTAGTTTGCATTGATTCTTATCATATCTCGGGATTGGCTGCACCAATCTTATTCGGACTGGTCGCAATCGAAATCTTGTATCAACATTATATTTAAGAAATGTTATAGTTGGATTTTTTATTACGGCTTTAGTTTCTGATATATTTTAATCGAAAGTTTGTTGACGCATAAATTTTCTTCTTCTTATAATTTGATAAAGAAGTAGCATTACGAATTAAATCAAATTTTTTATATATGCTAATAAAACTCTAATAAATATTCGTGCAAAAGTTCATTTGGATCCACTTACTCGTTTAAAAGTTATTTACCTAAAACTGTAGCAAAATATGAGTAAGTACTCTGCATTCATTTACTATTGAATAACGGTTATGGACGTCGGCACTTTGTGATTTTTGGCGATGCAAACAGTTTTCGCTTTGTTTTACTCGCTTCTTGTACATAATTTCCGATACTCATTTCCTTTTCCAACGATATTTATCATTTTCCGGCATTTTAAAAGATTTACGAAGATTTAAAGAACTTATATTTATACTTTTTGCGCTCGAAATTTGACAGGCAGTAATGCCAACGTAGAAAATAATGTTATAAATTATTCGTTTTTTTGTTTTTTGCAGTTGGTTTCAGGGCATTTTCAAGACTAAAATTTTTTGTCGTTGATTACAAAAAATATTAATTATAAATATTCCCTTTCTTGAAGACGTTAAGAATTATGTTATTTTACGATAGTTGAACTTCTTATGTAATATAAATTTATTTATTTTATATTTTAAACGATATAAATATAAAAAATCTGCAGTTTTTAAATTTTAATCACTTTTTGCTGGTATTGTACAGCCCAAACACATCCTTAACTGTATTCCGTATATTCTACTACAAAAACAATGGAATATTTTAGGAGTTTTGCTCCAAGTAAATATAATAAATTAGTAACGTCTGATTTTTTAAATCATTTTTCGTATACTTGTTGTGTACTTGTTTTTTTTTATATGTTACATTGCTGTGTTTGTTGGGTATATGCAATTAAAAGTAGTTTGTTACCGTTACTCGTTATCCATTGATAAAAGTAATTCGTTGTCGTTAGTATTTTTGTTTTATAATAAAAGCGTTACAAGTAACACGTTACTTTCCAACCTTGTATCCTACTCCAGATGTATGTACAAACAAGAAATTTAGAAAAAAAATTATTAAGATTTACACAAGAAACACTTGGCGTGTCCGGATTAACAACTTTAATGTCTCTTACAAATATTTTTGTATCATACGTCACACGCGTAGCATACAAAGGGCATACCAAGTGTTTTTTGTGTAAATTTTAATAACTTTATTATTTTTAATTTCTTGCTTTATTTGGAATAGGATATAAGGTTGAGAAGTAATGCGTTACTTGTAACGCTGTTATAAAATGAATATAATACCTAATGGTGTAACGAGAAACTTTTATCAATGGATAACGAGTAACGGTAACGAACTACTTTTAATAACATACATATAGATACCTACTCAACAAACACAACAATGTAACATGTAAAAAGAAATAGATACATAATAAGTATAATAAAGAGACATGTTTAAAAAATCTGTTGTTACTATTTATTATATCTATTCATTTGGCTCAGATCTCCTAATATCATATTGTTTTTGTTGTAGTAGAATACAAATGAAATACAGTTAATACAGAGCGCGTATACTTTGCGCTTTTTTTTACCTCTTTTTTTAAAGGGTAAATTTTGTACGCTTAATGTAAGAAAGCGATACATCGTAGAAAGGATCTAATGAACAAATAAAATGAAATAAATACAACACAATGAGTTTAAACAAGACAAATGGTTGAAAAATATTATGAATTATTTGTAAAAAAATTGATAAATGAAACTAATATTTGTACCAAACAAATACGACATTAATCGAAACTAATATTGAAACTAATTTGCTGGGAGAATAATATGCAATTATTGCAACCGCGCGCGATGTTGTGTGTGTGTGTAATGCGTTGAGTACATAATTTTTACATGCATTGTTTTTTTGGTTTATCTTCGCGTATCGGACAGTCGTATATAAAAAATACAAAAAAATAGAGTTTACGGAGTTTGTTGCGAAGCATGACTATCTTCTACGTATGCGTGAGCGTTAAAAGTTAAAAGCTCTGACGTATTTCTTGCTCGGAATCTGTCAAATTAATTTAGCGGAAACAAGTTCGCGCGTAATGCACTTTACGTGCTTTCAGGAACTATTTCAACTTCTCCGGTGTATACATAAGTTGTTACTCAAAAAATTAAAGTCGACGTAAATCAAATGTCGCCGTGACTTAACTCCTATTATACCGCAAAGTTTCCCCGCTGTGTGATCTTTGTAATCGGCGACACAGACGTATTCTTTTCGTCATTCTTTCACCGCTATCGCATCCTCGTAAGAAAAAGTGATCATGCAAAAATAGTTGAGTCATTGGAAAAAGGCGCTCTAATACCTGTTGCGTTTCATTCGATGTTTGCGAAACAGGTCAAAGTGCGACATAGGTACATGACATAGAGGGCCGGTATTGCGAGGCAAAGGGTTGGTTAGCTAGGCGCCGTTGTTGTTTTTGCGCGATAGATAGACAGCCGAGATAGATAGACGGAAAAAGAAGAAGAGACGGAGAGATCAGCGTCGACATTGTTACCGATGACGGCAGCGAAGGAGGATCTTCTTCTCGCATCCGCCCCTATGATTATTATTTGCTGAGAGTCATAAATAATAAAGGAGATTACGTAGGTCGGTAGCCGGTGGTGATGGTGTAATTGAATCAAAATAATGTAGAGGTATCGTGTTGTGCGCTCCGGCCAATCATAACTCAGGTGAGACCATCTCCTCGCGGCGCGGCGAGAGAAGACAAGAATAAGAGGTGGGGGGGAAAGGAGGGAAGTATGCGCGCCGAGGGTGCCTCTATATAAAGGGTGTCATCGTCAACCCCCGACACCCATTCCACCACGAACCACCACCAAACGCCGCCGCTACTCGCCGCATATTACGTTCTTTCTACTTCGACACTATTCATCTCCGCGATTTCGTCTCCAGTTCACCCTGCGCATCAAGAAGTCGAAAAGCAGCCGATAAAATGGTGAGTGCTTTTGTCGTTATCGTTATTGTGGAGTGCAATGAGTGTGTTTCATCGCCGAGATGTGCGGTGATTGCTCCGTAAATTAAACTCTCATGATGATCTTTTACGGATTAGCAACGATCTGTCCGAGTTATCGCTTCGATCAAATGCTGGTTGATGATGAACAAGAATACGTAGCGAGCGATCAAACAATTTCTGCTCATCTTATTGTTAGTAGGTACTTGTTAGTAGCGATGTCGATCAAAATAAAAATAAAGATATTGTTACTTTCCGCATATCATGTATTAGGTTTTAAATATTTAATTTAATGTTTTATTATTTTATTTTACGTGGATTATAATTATTTTTGTTAATTGATAATTTACAAATGTTGATAAATAATATTTTGTATAATTTAGTTTGCACGTAGGAAATATTTTGTACATCAAAGCATAAAAAGAAAGAGAGAGATAGAATAGAGAGATTTCTAAATTTTATTTTATTTTCGTTACTAAACAATAAACGATCTTTATATAAATAGATGTCAGAGAAAACCTTTTTCCCAATTATTAATTTGGCTGAAAGGTTTGTTTTTTTCTTAAATTTTGTTTTAAATAACTTTAGTAACTCAATGATTCTATTATAAAAAAAAATTTTAACAACTTTTCTAGAAGAAATTAGCGTTAAAATTGATTATTCGGAATAATTGTTTCTAAAATAACTTCTAATTTTCTATTTTGGCATAATTCTTTCTAAAATAATCTAAAGTAATTTTGTTTTTGACTTTATTCGGTAAATACAAGTTTTGTAGCGTCGTAATGTGAGTACTTTCGCACTTTCGGAAATTTCGCTGAAAATGAAAACAGTTATCGACGCGCAAAAAGATTCTACAAAGGTGGTGGATTTCCCATGTCACCAAGTTTATCGTCAGTCTTCGTGGCAAATCCTCTGTTGCCTCTCTACGTAATTTTTGCCTTTGCGTAATATTGAAATATACTTTCCTATAATATTATTTCAGCTAATTTCCATTTTCATTCAAACGTGTGTTTATCGCGTAAACTCATATTTTCTCGCCATTGAAGTAACGTAGCGAATCTCGTATGTTCCTTTTCAGTTTCCATAAATTTACCAATTTAATTTTCTTGGTCGGATTTACCGCGGTACCTTCTTGTTTTTTCTGAACGTTTTTATAATACTAACTTTGGATTTAGCAGATTAATTTATTAATTTACAAAGAAATTTGATAACAATGTCGGCTTTTACATTCCATTACGTTTTAAAAACGGCAAGACAGAAGGACATCTCCAGTCTATTCTCGAGGGATAAAATTGAATAAGTGGCGTGATAAGGATTAATACACAAAAATTTTTTTATGATATTAACTTCATTCAATTTCCTTTCAAAATGTATTTGTTTTGTGTTTTAAAAAATTATAATAATATAAATGTTTAGACAACAAAAATGCAAAAATGCAAAATTTTGACATATAAATATTTTAAAAGATATTCAATAGCAGATTCTTTAACAAATTCGATTCTTTCTAGATTAAAATGATTCTTTCGATTCTTTTTAGATTAAACTGGAGATCATCACTTATTGCGATTTTTCACATCTAATAAATATCTAATAAATATCTTTATAACCAAAATTGTAAATTATAATATTATGAAAATTTATTTTGAATTAATCATGTATAATTTTATTTTCTTATATTGAAAAATTATTTAATATTATATTAATATGATATTTATAGGAAAGATATCTCAAAACTTGAACTTTCTTACGTGCATTAAATATTATTTTCAATAGTTTTTTAGTAATATCTTAAAAAATAACATAGACATAAAGACAAGAAAACACAATAATAGAAATATTTTTATTAGTGGAAATATCAACCTCAAGGTAATTAAAGAAGCTACGATTAATAGTTAAGACGATAACGCCGCGCATCTAATGTAACGCAACGCGATGTGTACAACGTATACAAGAACCTGCAGAGTATTAATATTGATACAATGCAATCTGCGTAAAGTAACAATAAAGGTCAGTTAATTAAGAAGAGAATCCCCCCATCTACGTATACATTAATACTCGTTTCTCTGAAAATGTGGTAAATCTGCAGGTTTTTAACAAATACACGTAACAAGTTTGTGGGCGACGTGATTATGAAGGGCAGTCGCGTACAGGGTTAATTAAAGTAATATAAGGTACCGCATTAATCTTGCTCAGTACGCCGTGGTATTGTTAAACAGGATATTAATATAGATAATAAGGCATCAATATAATTTATTGTGTGACGCACGCGCGCGTTGGCCGACACGTCGCTCCTGTTGCACTTCGTAATTCTAGTCGATCTTGACAAATCAATTACACATTGCTAGGTAAAGTTACTTGGCAACTCTATAAATTTATAATCTGCCTTATGCTTGGGACATGAATATGCGACATTAATGTGGTTCTATTAATGTTTTATATATGATGTAATATATTTTATTTTTATTATCTTGTTTAATTATTTTTTTGTAGTTTGCATAGAATTTTGTGATATTGTGATAGCGCAGACTGTTTCTGGAAGTTTTCTTAAATTTTTTCAAAAATGGAACTTAATTTGTTATACGTAACAATTTAGCTAGTTTAATTAATCTTATCATTATAAGTCTGTGACGTTTATATAAAATATAATCGATTTTTCTGACATAACTTACTCTCGATATACATATAAATATTACTTTCATTTGCGTAAATTATTTATTTTATTACAGATATCGTCTATACTTCTGTTTAAATAAATGTGTCTATTGTGTGTGTGCGCGCGCCTAAAAACTGTTCACCAAATCAATCAAAGAATTTGTCATTAAAATTTTATTTTAATCTGTTTCTTATATAAAGAAAAATGGAAGTATCTACAATTTTAAAAATTTCCAAAAAATTTAAAAAAATACTTTTCACAAACTAAGCCTAATAGAGAACTAATAGGGTAAGTCCGGGATAGTACGACCACCTTTTGTTTAGAAAATCGTACATTTGTTAATTTTTTACATTTATTTATTTTAAACACGTTAATGCTTCTTTGAAATACTTAAGAATAAATGTAAATCATAATTTACAAGAAACTAAAAACATATATTTTTAATTTTTATAAAAAATAGAAACATTGCAACTGGTCGGTCTCACCCGCATGTCAGGGTTAGACCGTCAACACCTTTAAAAAACATCAAAAACTTACAAAAAAAATACAAGTGTAAAAGAAGGATTTTTCTTTGACATAAAAAGGATATAACGAACTGGAAGATTTAATGGAAAGGCGTTTTTTCTTTAATTTTCCACAGAAATTGCAGGAATTTTTGTATTTGCAGCATTCATCATGAAACCAACGGCTGCATCTTACACATTTGATCCAATCATTGCTTTTAGCGGTTTTAAAATAGTTTTCCTTAAATTCGCATACTTTTTACATTTTTTAAATTTCCTACATCTCTCCCGAATTATTGTGATCGGTCTTTCCCAAAGTCGCGGGAGAGACCAATCATCTTCATAACATCAAGTAAGCACGAATATCTGGGTAATGTTGAAGTTATGTTGCAGTTTTATGCATATTTTATCACCTTATATTAAAATAGTTTTAAAAAACTTACCTGTACTTTAAAGATCACTAACACTGTAAAATGGTTTAAAAACTTTTACGTTCGTACAAAATTTTAGACGTAATTTTTAATTTACACACGCGGCTTTACGATATATAGCCATGCGATTATTATAACAAATTCAATAAATTTAATCGTGTATCTGACGCGCAAATCTCTCTGTTGCTTAGGTATTGAAATATCAGCACTGGCCGGTCTCTCTCGGTGGTCGAACTGTCCCGGACTGCCCCGTACCCTATTAACAAAATTAAATAATCTGTTAATAAAAGTAAAAAATTGCAAATTTTATGAATTATATAATTATGTTAATATAATAGGTACCTATATAAAAAAGTTTACAAGTAATGGGCGAGTTCTATAAAATATGTACATTAAGAACGATTATGCACGCGATATATACGCAGATTTAGCGATACAACATTTAATTGCAGATTGCATTCTGGGCTTTCAATGCAATGGCATTCGTCTGCAATTGGATGCTCGTATCTTCCTCGATGCTGACGCCGCTGAAGGACGACGGTACCTTGAGGATTTTCAAGGAGTCACCGAATGAATTTGAATACGTGATAAAGCGACACGGCATCAATGAGCGTAAAGAGGATACCGAGTCTAAAGAGAGACGCAGCACTATGGGTTCCTCCTTCATCAGGTTTGGGCGCAGTCAGTCTGAATTCAACAGTGTCGATAATTCCGTCTTGGACGGAGAAACCGATTCGAAGGTCAGCAGGCATCCCCGATGGAAGTCACCGGACATCGTGATCAGATTCGGCCGGTCCAACACCAAAGCTATTAACAGGGGGATTAACAGCGAGCAACTCAAACGCGGGCGGAACGATCTCAATTTTATCAGGTAATCATCCTATCGTATTTTTTATCACTTAACTTCGAGATGTAACTTGGCGAACTTTTGATGAAAATCAATTGTAAATGCGCGTTGTAAGTGCCCGGTAAAAAATTTTTCATATATAATTATATATGTTTAAAATATGTCCATATTATATATATATATATTTATTAATCTCTCATATATACATATATGTATATCTCATAATACTCAAAATAACTGTTATATTTTTTAAACATTTTTTGTTAATAACTTTTTAATAAACAACGATTGCCGACTAAAATTTTCCGAAGGTTACTCAGGAAGATGACCTCTATAATATTTGTCAAGATCAAAGTCATCGGCATGGTGTTACTTAATAATATCTAATAAAAAGCATTAAAAATGTGAAATTTTAATTTGCTATATCTTCTAAACCAATACCGTCTCTCACTTCTTTCTTGCGTAGAATTACTCAGAAAGACCTTCCCTACAACATATTTAAGTGACAATAAAGGGGTGTAACCTTTTATGCATATTTACTATGTTTTCTTTCTCTTACATGTATAATGTCTGTCCGTATACACAGGAAAAATAGTAAGATAAATAATTAAAAAATAATTAGAAAAATAATAACTTTTGCATTGCTTTTTTTTTACATAAAGTAACATTGCGATTAAATTACACAATATTACTAAATTTACTTTTTAAGAAAAACAATGCAAAATTTATCTCAATTTAATTACTATTAATTTTCTTTTTATTATTTTTCTTATAGTATACAAACAGGAATTATACAAAAGAAGGAAAACATATGGAATAATTTTACATACCTATATACATGTGTTAATATGGAAAATTTTTTATTGGGTGCATTCGCGTATCTTTGAATGATGCTTAGCAAATGAGAGAATAGTATTGAAGCATTATATACTAACTAAATTGTGTCGTGCTTACTTTTGGGAAATTACAAAAAATATTAACAATCTTTGCCGCGCAATTGTCGCGCTACGCATGATAAATAACGGAAACGTAAGTGTACGAAATATATGTACCGTGAAGTATCAGGCAAACGCGACATAGTTATTATTATTTATCGTACCATTACCGAAATGACACGCGCGCAAAAAGTATGACGGGAAGTACACCGGCAACGCGTAATACTTGTACCACGTTTCTCAGAAAAGACTCTAAAGGAGAGAAATGGACGGTGACGCAAAGGTATAACAGATTCACTAGAGACTCGTATTCGACCATTGTTGCTTTCTTCTTACGTCATGATAGCGGAAAGCTCAGCACACACGTGTAACGCGATCATTTTTCCCAGTTATATTTAATGCATTATCTCGCTTTTATCTAAATTACCCCGTGATACTCTAAAGTGGAATGCGTTTCTGTGACTTTAATAATATTGAGAATGAGAATACAAGATGATTTGTTCTTGATCGATGGATTCTACATGAAAAAATAAATAAGAATAAATGAAAAAACGTTTTTTCTACATTTTAAAGTTTTGTTTTTTATAAAAATAAAGTTTAGAATAATACAGAATTATCATTGTCTTATCTTTGCTTTACAGTTTTTATTTTCTCACCGAAATCTCACATTGACGTCAAAAATAATGGAGCATAAATATCTTTTTTGCTCTGCAAATTGAAATAAATTAGTTTCATTCACCACGCACGTTTGAAATCTATAAAATATATCGGAAATTTTCTTTTTAATTAACAAATTAATAGATTAATAAGTATTGGTGAATTTTGATTATCAGATCCATTTTTGCTAAAAATAAATGACAGAATATACAGACGAAATTACATATATGTATATTTGTGTATATATATTATATATATATATCTAATGTAAAAGAAAATTTTCGATAAAACTGTCGAACGCGAGTGGTAATATGTAAAAATTTATTTAGTGTGACGTATGGGCATAAGGGAAGACTTCACACAACTACTCGCTTTTGACGTTATAACTTAATGATATTGCAGGAGAAAGGAATAACAAATGTAGTCGAAACATTTTCCTAATATTAAGTTTTGTCTTAGAAAAAATTGAATTGCGAAATAAGAAGGAATTAGAGAGGCATCTTTTTTCTACTTTCAATTTTCTGTTGTCTCACTGCAGTTACGTTGAATTATACGATATCAGAAATGCAAATTCATAAGCATCTTTTTTAACGCTGTATAGGAGAAATTACCTTTTGCATACTACTACGTGTATTCGGTGATGTACACTGACGAGATGTAACGAAGATTCTCCTTCCGTTTCATGAATTAATAAATATCTGTTGATCAACTGCTATAAATAACGATGGGATTAACTACCTTATGAGTAGATTCGAATCTGGGCAGCGATCACGTAACTTTTCGCCTAGAACGGAAACGTGAAAAGTGAGAAGTTTCATGTAACTATCTCTTCCTATTGGTGTTGAATAAAAAGGATATATATACATCCGAAAGCCCCCTCCGCCCCCCCCCCCCCCCCCGACCCGTGTGGAACGCGCTCTTCTGTCCACGCATGTACTTTGTAATTTAATCAGCAAATTACTTCCCGTTTACTATTACTTTTCCCTAGTTACATCTAGTTTTACCTGAAAACGGGTTTCAACGATGAGTGTGCCTCGTTATATGAACTGATTTTAACTAGTCAAAACGAGTATTAACTACAAATTTTTAGGGAATACTAGTATTGTTAAATACACTTAGTTACTTCTATAATTGACTAGTTAATACGAGTATTGACGAGAGGCCTTCGATAAAACTAGTTTTGACTAGTTTTTTCGGGTTTTGACGGTAACATATATAACACAAAGAAAAAGTTACCTAATTTCTCTTTTTACAATTTTATATAATCTTTTCTTTCAATGAAACGACAATAAATGTAAAAGAAATGCTTTTATAGTACATTTTTTCTTCGAAAAAATCGAATTTGGAGTCGGAAAGAAATTAATAGTATTTCCTTTTTATTTTAAGAAGTTGTTTTCTCCCTCATATTCGATCCGCAGTTATATCAGAATTTGAAATTTGTATAGAACGACGAATTTACCAATATAGTAACGAAAATATAAAAAGAGTATGTTATTAAAAGATCGGAGTAACAAATAAATAAATTTTGCTTCAAATAGATTTGGTCGTAACATACAAGTTGTGCCGGCCGATCTCGATCTATCTGCGGTATGTTCGGCACTTGTTTCGAATGGTGTGGTCAACGACACGGAATTACATCCGGACGTGTCGAGGCTGCTCCGTCTTTGCAACGGCTTAAACAAGATAACCGGCGAGATCAGTTTGGACGGAGCCTCGGAGAACCAGGACGGCCCGAGTCGTCACGAGTGAACCGGCCTGCTGCTGTTATCCGAACTCGTCCGAGATCCGAAATCGTCCCCATGTGGATTTGTCCTGCGGATTCGATGCCGGATGTCAACGAGCATTCGTAGCGCTCCAGTTTGTCGAACCGATTTTATCGCCATGACTGAACTGAATTTGGCTTTGAGATGACGGCCAAATCGCATTACTATCAGCACGGATTTGTACTTAAAGCGGATCTAAAGCGCGTCAACTTGTTAAACAAATTAAATATAAATTAATATAATTATCCGCCTATTGCAATATTATACAAAAACAGTAAGATTTATTTGGAAAGAGTTAGATTCTACTCCTTGTTTCTTTGCCAAGCTAAACGAGTTATAGCTTGTCCGTTCAAATTTCAAAAACACTATAATCTGTATCTAATTTTTTATATGTAAACTTATTATTATGTCTTTTGTGAGAGATAGAAATTGATTGAACCGTTAATTTTTCATTCAATTTTGATTTACTTGTTGCTCTGATATATTTAATTATTATATACTTCTCTTACTTATTATCTATCTCCTATAAGACTTTATATTGTATTATACGTACGTTACATCTTACACAGCAGAATGAAACAATTGGCAACGATGTTTTCTTCAATTTTTTAGCTGTCATCTACGAAAAAGCTTCTTTGAGATTATCAAATTACAAAACTGAAATTTAATTGCGATAAATTATTCTAGCTCATTATTTCTGTTATTAGTTCCATAAAAACGTCCCTTGACAGCAAGATATAATTAGTTGTTTGTTTAATTATAATTCCTCTTGTTTTTATTGCAAATGTATTTGCATTAAAATGCAATGATTTTATGTGTGATATATACATATAGGTACAGTACACACATATTATTATATTTGTAGCTAAAGGATTAAACGGATCTTTTGTGTATCTTGTCCTATATTTCCCTTATCCTGTTTCCTAGGAAAGTAAGCGCTAAATATATACAGACTCGGTTTTCTTTTTCGAAAAAAGAACTATCTTCATTTCTCTTAATTTTACTAAGCGCTGAATGTTTATCGGCGCACCCGCAAGCTGATAGCAAATGCTGAGCCGTGAATCTCATATCGGATACCGCTCTGTACATCCACCTGCTTCATTACTTATTCAATGTACATACAAACCTGATAATTCATTGTTCCAAAACACCGTCGCGTCGATGTAATCGCGGATTTGTATTGTAATTGTGCGCATTCTTTCTGTCACGTTCGCAGCATGTTGCCGCTAATTGTGAATTTGGTTGGATGTACTAACAGCACTGAATGTTAAGAATTGTATTTATATGACAAGCGTGTATGATGTAAAAATGTTGCTATTGGAATGTCTAAGCAAACGTACGCTGAAAAAGGTTAATTTCCTACTTTTAGATTTTTTTAATCACAAAATGTTACTGAACAATGCGTTAATATTAGCCAATACTTTTATATCCAGATATATCTTTATTCAAATATATATACGAAATTTTTTATTCCACAACCTTTCGCCATCTTTCTTACAACTTGGAGATTCCATTCTTCCAAGAAGCTTATCGCCGAGAAGTTATTAAAAATCGTCGTTTATGTTACTCGAAGAACCGAGAGAGAAAAGGAAAATTTTTATTACTGAGAGAAGTTTGCAAAAATCGAAGTAATATAATCAAGTATTTCTTTTTTGTTTTAGTTTGTTATTATTATTCAGATTTATTTTTAATATTGTCCCACAAAATGGTTGTATCTAAAAATTTTTATTTTAAAATTGGTTGTTTTTTGCATAACTACTCAATTTTGTTAAACATATTATAGTGACTTGTAATAAGTATTATTAACAAGCCATTTATATTGCTATGCTTTTATATCAATTTATACGCGACTGTCTTTTACCTGCATTCCGGTACGTTCAACCAAATTTGTTGTAAGCCTCGCATATACATATGTTGATGCATAAACAATATGACCGATTGTTGGATCCAGCCCAAGCTTACAATAAGTATTATAAGGATTTGTCGTTAAAGTGCATACGTCATATTGTCCTCAGTAGTCTACGCCGTTCTTATAATAATGTGTGTAAATTTAATACGTAACTCTCATATAATTAAAAGAAACAAAGTGGCTGGATGTGAGCTTATCTCTGTACGATACACCTATCCCATCGTTTTGTTGATTGTTGTTTTCTTTTGAATTAAAAAGGTAAACGTCTTTTCTTTCTACGTCTTTTCTTCTTCTTTTTTCCCTTCGGTGATCTCAGGCTTGTATATTTATTGCGCATCAGGTTCAAATCGCTGAAATATCGTCTAAAAATATTCTCTCATCGATTATTTAACCTCTGTTGAATTTGCTTAATTCTTTTTGAACTCTTAGAAAGAATACTCAAATAACTTTGTCTCAAAGTTACAAACAATACTCGGTTTCCGAGTAATAGACGTACGGTTAATGCTGTTAATATTATTTCAAAAAATTTGAAACTTTATCGATTATTTCCTTCTACTAATAGAACTATAAAAGTTTTTATGTTAATATTGTTACAAATTACTTGACGATTTTCGTCTTTGTCATTTTTTCTTTATTGCAATATCGGAATAATGCCTCAGGAGTTAATGCTTATACTTTTTCTACTTGAATTGACCTTACTTTTATCTTACACTTTAAATATATTTTTTATGCAAATCATCTATCAATTTATCTTCATTGTTATTGCTTTCAACTTCAGGATATTACATAAAATATTAATGATGTGATAACAGTACCTGGGCAAAACAAAGGACTAATCGTTGAAATTTCTGATCACTCACTATAGCCACATTGGATTATAATGTTAAAAGTGAAAAATCGTATAAAGTTTTTCTGTATTATACATATATAATAAATGATAAATGTCGTCGCATATTATCTCACTCGATAGTGGTGAAACATACCAAAGAAATTTAATCCAGTGAAATTTAATCGCTCTTATTTTAATTACTTTTCACTAATAAATAAATCTATAATTTATGTGTTTTACATTTAAAAATAAACACTTTATAAAAATTTACAATTATATATATATACACATATATATGTATATGTCGCAGGCTTATTGCAAAATCAGCCCTTTCGCAAAAAGACTAGCCTCTTTGCGAAAGGCCGGCATTTTGCGAAGCACTGATCGTTTCCCAATAAGACTAAACGCACTTTAGGCTTTTTGGCACACATGGGCTGGTGCTAGGCTAGGCACTTTGCAAAAAGTCTAAAATACGTTAGTCTTATTAAAAAAACGATCAAATGCGTTCGCAAAAAGCAGGTATTTCGCAAAAAGGCTAGCTTTTTGCAGAAAGGCTGATTTTGCAATAAGCCTGCGACATATATATAATCAAGAAATCCGAATATAATCGAGAATCCATGATACATTTTATAAAATTACTCTGATGAATAGGGCTAACATGTAAAAAAAATTAATTTATTTTAATGTGCATAATTTAAAAGAAGAAAGAAAAAGATTCGCATAATTTTTTTGCCAATAATGTTGCGTATTCCACTAAAAAAAAATTTTAATTACATTTTTCAAACAAGATTGAATACAAAATGCATAACTTGCAAGATGGCTTACCAAGTTTAAAATACATATAAGTATCTAAACACAATACACACACACGCGCGCGCGCGCGCACGAGAGGAAAGGGGGAAAGGTGTGTGTGTGTGTGTGTGTGTGTGTGTGTGTGTGCGCGCGCGCGCACGCGCGCGTGTCTCTCTCTCTCTCTCTCTCTCTCTCTCTCTCTCTCTCTCTCTCTCTCTCTCTCTCTCTCTCTCTCTCTCTCTCTGTCTCTCTGTCTCTCTGTCTCTCTGTCTCTCTCTCTCTCTCCCCCCTCCCCCCTTCCTCTTTTTTTGTATTTTTTTGTATCTTTTTATATTATTGATCTGCATGCATTTACATAATCTTCTTATTATCTTGCTTTTATATTTTATATGTATGTTATTTATTTCTGTGTACAATTTTCATTAATTATAATAATATATAAATAATCAAAAATACTATAATAATAAATAATTATTATATAAATTATTATATACATTTTATTACATGTAATAAAAAATATAAAATGCTCTCTTAATTAAAACAATATATTTACATAAATGGCAGTAAGAGCGCAGCGCGGGTATAATGCGCAAATAAGTTAGTTACAAAAATTAAAATAACGTCAACGACAAGTCATATTACAAAATGTCAACGAACGTTTCTACCCTCTCTTCCGGTCATCTTCAGCGTAAAACAATTAAAATTAAAACAAAATACATGACCTGACAAACGGAACAATTTTTGTTATATGTATTTTATTATGTATCTATTATATCTTATCTACACTGCAAATCCAAGTATGTGACTTTTACACGTATAAACGTTTAAACTGTGACACATTTGACTGAAGCTCTTTTTACATAATTATTGCGTGTTAAATTATGTGAATTACGTTATTTAACATGTTTAATCTTATTGAATTAAAAGTTGATACGTTCAATCGTGTTAAATGACGTGATTTTAAACGGCAAAAAATGTGTAAGAATAGCTTCAGCTAAAATAACACACTTGGATTTGCAGTGTACTGTTTTTATATTTTACATTTATTTTATTTATTTCTATTATCTATAGGTATTATTGCCGTTTATACTATTGTATTCCACACTTCTCCTCAAAGGAAAGAAAAGTTTCACAATTTTTTCTACGTCTTAATGGTTTTACTAGAGAAAAATAAAATTATATATATTTAAAAGGTTCTATCCATCATTCAAGGGATAATTACAGCTGTAAACATCTGCATTTGCTGGCATATATTCTTATATGTTGCAATATATTAAATATACGTTTTTTATCAGTAGAAATTCACGTTACAATATATTTTATTGTGCCTTTCAGTTTTATGATTCCTCTCCGTATTCGTCTCCCGAATTATTACGGATGCATCGCGCTAAACGCGGAAATGACACCACGTCGTCGGGGGAGATAAATAATCACGCCGGGCAGCGAAAAATATGAAGAAAAATGAGCCGGAGTGCGTTGGCGGCATACGAGCTTCGGATTTAGTCTCTTATCGCCGTCACGGAACTCTCGCGTTCCATTATTTGGAGTTAGACAGAGAGAGAAGGAGATTCTCGGCTCGATCCACACATACCGCGTAGTGATAACGCCAATGTCATACAATAGTAGACAATGTGGCGAGTCTTTCGCGTGTCCGGCTGTTCTTTTCTTTCGGTACGCAGCGCCTCGCCCTCGTGCTTAATCCGCACCCTGAAGTCAATCCGCCTGTCACAATGTCGTAAGGTTTCGTCGAATTGCATGCGTAGATGTGACCATTACACAGTCTACGTCTGCCGGCTCTCGCGCAAGCATGTTGGCATCGACATGAAAAAGCACGTAAGTTTGATACTTTCTCGTACAAAATGATCCAAGACGGCAAGATACGCCGTCTCCTCTCCCGGGAAAAAAGAATTAGATCTGTCGAGATATGACCATATATCTGATTCATCAGATCTGACCAGATATGCAAATTGTCTCTATACTGAACAGATATAACCAGATCTGACCAGATATAATTTATTCTGTCGAGATATTATATATATATAACGTCCGGTAAAAAAATTTTTTTAAATGTGCCACCTTATTATAAGAGTGATTTCCACGAAACAACTGATACAAAAGTTGTGTCATGCTTTACATAACTTAGCGCTGCTCGGCGCGAGACACTGCCGTGGTTGCCGTCTCTTGATATACCGTTCTTATACCATTATTCGTCAAATTTTAAATACGAGAAACAGATCCCATCGAATGCCATCTATCGAATAATCCGAATTTAAAAGCGAATGTATCCAGATCTGTTTAAATATAATTAAAAATTATGAAGGGATGTAAAATGCTATAAAACCATAAATATACACGAATAATGTTTTTATTTTCTTTTAAATATACGATATAATATAATTTCTATTAATATTATGAGTATATAGATCTTTAACATATATCAAACGATAATAATCAAATTAAGAATTTTTTTTTACTTTTGTTTATCTATCATCTATAAGCTTATAATGTACTAAACTTATATTTCTGCTATTGTCTTTTGTATTTTAGATATGAGGCAAATTAATGAATAAAAATTCTGTTATAATAAATCACTAACACTTTTTGTTTATAAAAAATATTTGTCTTCTGAAAATTATCTTTATTACATAATTTATTTTTATATAATCATATCAAAGATATTTAATTAAATATCTTTAATTTGCTATGTATAAATAAATTCATGTTTATATATTTAAATATTACATTAAACAAATATATCATTGAACATTTAATCTATAAACAATATTAAAGAGTTATTCGACCGTGCGTATCAAACCAAATTAAATTAGAATTCCTGTTGGAATAGGAGCTGTGTTTTTAAGTCTGACAAATATAGTCGGCGCACAGTTTTCAAGAGTTGGAAAAAAATAATATGTGTACTCACATAATAAATAATATTAGGCTATTAAAATCTAAACTTGGACCGTTATGGCGATTATTCTAATTTAATTTGATTTAATCTATAGTTAAATATGGCCAGATATCGTCAGACCTGAACAGTTTTCGATCAAACACAACCTCAGTTCGACTTATATCTGGACAGATATGATCAGAGTAATGTATTTTGGGTCGCATTCGATTATAGATATGGTTATATCTAAACAGATACAGTCAGATCTGGACTATTTCGATAAATTTCAATCACAGATATGGTCAGATCTGAGCAGACATGGTCCGATCTGAGCCGTCGAACACCAGACTATAACCCATATATAGTTATACATATATGAATATATTTGATCAGATCTTCGCAGACGTGAGAAGTCATATCTGAGCAGATCTGACCAGATATAATTTGATCTTCCGAGATATAATTTGATCTGGTCAGATCTAATCCTTTTTTTCTGGGCTCCCACAAAGTTTTTCAATTGGTTAAAGTTTAGAAGTTTTTCATGGAGTAATTATTTCAGTGCGTTTACTTAACATAATTACATATGTAATAGAATTAAATAAAAAAAACGACTTTTGAAAATAATAACAGTGTCTTGAAAATCCACTCGCAAAATAACGTTTAGAAAAATAAATTGTTCTTAAATTATTTCTATTTTTACATATAACAATTTTTAATTTGCCGGATAAGGGCCGATATTAACATCTCCGATTAACGTGATCCTCCGATTAAACTCACTCTTCGTCTCTCTCTAATTGGACAATTATACAAAAGGCCATTATACAAAACACAAAACAGAAAATATATCAATCCGATATGCTACCTGTTTTTTATATTTTTATATATGCGCATGCATGTGTGTTTTACATGTGTTTTTTTCGCATGTTTAGAAATTGAAGTAATTTATTGAAGCTAACCCAATATATTTTTTATTTTTATCTAATATCATTCAAAGCGTGCAATATGTGAAAAAATCTTTTAGCAAAATTTTATGCCATTTTATGTATTTTGTAATTACACATTTTAATTTTGTAAAAATATAGGTATTTTTTAGTATCTCCTTATTATATTGATTTTTATTAGAATAAAAATTAAAGTTTTTTTCTGACAAATTTATCAATATACATATAATAATATCATTTTTTTTAAGTAAATGATAAAAAGATATATATCTTCTATTTTAGCTGCCGTACAATATATTTTAGGCCCATCAGTGAGAGCTCTTTGAATATATAGGTATATATATATATATATATATATATTGCGACCCGTTTTCCTTCGGTTTCGCTAGCCGAAGGGGCGCGGCCGCAAATTAACTAATAGGTAGACAGATGGTAGCTCCGAGGTATCCGCGATATTAATTTTTCCAAACAAAATACTTAGTATGGGCGCCAGGTGCGATTACGCGCACCACGTTTCGACAAGTCGCGGTGTCGCACCCCTCGCTATTATGTTGCGGCGAAACCTTTATTTTTGATTTCATATTCTTAACGCTTACCTCGAGAGCTTTTCAAAACACTATAATAAAGTATTTTTTATTAAATACTTTTCAAGTTACGGAGCTTGAAAGTTCTAGTACCGCTTGGGGGGGGGGGGGGGGGGGAGGTGGTATCAGCAATACCCAAAAATAATAATCAAGAGGAGTTAGACCGAGGTGGCCAATCCTCTCTTCCCTCATTTTGGTTCCTTCTTCGATCTTCCTATCCTATGGGAAAGGGGGAGGGGGAGAGGTTCAGCGCGAGGGGAGGGAGAGGGAAAAGGCGATTGGGTCATTGGAGACTCCCATTGGACCCTCTTAGGAAGAGTCCAATTGGATCCTCCAATGGCCTAATCGCCCTCTCCCTCCCCCACCCTCGTGCTGACCCTCTCCCACTGGATCGACACTCCGAGAGGGTATAAAACGCAAGCGCCAAGATGTTCAGTGTTCTTTTCTCGCGCATAATCACGTGGGTAGGGCGATAGCGTCCTAGAGCGCTCTCTGCTTCTGCCGAGGACTTTTGTCTTTTTAATTCGCAAATTAATAAATTAAAATTAAACGTTTGACTAAAAATGGCTAACGAATTATCGGAGCGTAAAAGAATCACTATCCTAATGATGCGCCGATGGGTGATAATGAACGATCGTTCACTAATGTCGTTCGATTATTTAATGACACGTATCCGAATCGTCAAATTAGTAAATCCACTGTTTTGAAAACTGTACGACGTTTTCAAGAAACTGGTAGTGTAAAAAGTCGCTTTAGGTCTGGCAGGCCATCGTCTGCAACTAATAACGACAAACAACTTGATGTTTTGCAGACTATTATTGAAAATCCCCATACGTCTGTTAATAGAGCAGCTCAAGCTCACGACATTGCTCCCATGTCCGTACACAGAATTTTAAGAAAAAATAAATTACATCCATACAAACTGCAATACGTTCAAGAATTGCAAGACGGAGATGATGAACGTCGTATACGCTTCTATGCAAGAATGATGGACCTAATAGATGCCTCGCCCAACTTTCCTTATCAAATTGTTTTCACAGACGAGGCAACCTTTACATTGACGGGAGAGGTTAATAATCAAATTTTTCGTCTCTGGTCAGATGAAAATCCGAATTGGGTGCGAAAAAGTCATACACAATACCCACAAAAAATAAATGTATAGTGCGGCATAATAGATGCTTCTGTGATAGGGCCATTTTTTTGGAGGAAAACCTCAATGCTCATAGGTACGAGAGATTACTTGTAGATGAAATAATTCCATCCATACAAAATATTTTTCCAAATAACTTTGAGCAAATATGGTTTCAGCATGATGGAGCTCCGCCTCATTTTGGTGCAGGGCCACGTCGAGATTTAAATGAAGTTTTCCCGCAAAGGTGGATAGGAAGAAGGAACCGAAATAAGGGTGGGAAAAGTTGACCACCTAGGTCACCAGATCTAACTCCTCTTGATTATTACTTTTGGGGATATCTGAAAAGTAAGGTTTACGAAACAAAACCTCAAAATATCCAAGAATTGAGGCAGCGAATAAGGGATGAAGCAGCCTTGATACCTGCTGAATCAAATCGTAGAGCTATTTCTGCGTTCTATCAAAGATTGGCATGCTGTCAAGAAGTCAATGGAAACCACTTTCAGAATTTACTCTAAAACACTCAAACACACAAAAAAAATGTAAATCAAAGTTGTAAAATTTGTAATTTAGGAAAATGCAAATAATAATTACTTTTTTTACTTTTTTAATTTTAATAAAATTCGAGTTTAATTACAATTTTAAAATGTATTTGTAATTGAACGACTTTAATTACAATTCCGAAAAACATTTGTAGTTAAACTCAATTTAAATTTAAATTATGTAAAATAATTAGTAATTAAGAACTACAATCACAAAAATATTGTTATTTACAACTCTGCTAGTGTAAATCCGACCGTGCAACCTCCACGCAGTACATCTTGGGTAACGCTGATGCCGGCGGTATCGTAGCTTTCAAGCTCCATAACTTGAAAAATACTTAATAAAAATATATTTTATTATAGTTTTTTGAAAAGCTCTCGAGGTAAGCTATAAGAATATGCAATCAAAAATAGGGGTTTTCATTTAAAAATTTTAAACTTATTTTTACTTGGCATTAACAAAGTTATTTGTAGTCACACTAATATTAATATTTAATGCGTTACTTGAAACCCTACAACTTTTGTCTGAAACATTTTTTTCTAAAATGCGTAGTTTTCGAAAAATTTAGGGGTTTCCATACTTTTTGTAAACCCTGTATATGTATATGTATATACAGGGTCCCATTTTAACTTTCAGACAAAAGTCGTATGGTTTCAAGGGGGACATATGATAGTGGCAATGATTTGATCTTACATAGTCGTTTGAAGCTCACGTGAACGTCACCTTCAATTTCTTACAGCAAAACCCTTATATTGTAATATATCGTTTGAAATAAGGACATAAAGTAAGAAAAATTTTGGCGCAAACCAGAGGTCGATACGTTGACCCGTTCGGGAGTTACTTAGGGTTAAAAATTGGCTTTTTCCAACTTTGACACTGAATAACTCCCGAACGGATCAATGTATCGACCTCTGGTTTGCGCCAAAATTTTTCTTATTTTATGCCCTTTTAAACGATATACTATATAATATGGGGTCTTATTTCAAATTTTTGAGTTGGAGTGCCTCTGGGACACTGGAAAATTTTAAGTAAAACACATATTGTAGTACATCGTTTAAAAGGGCATAGAATAAGAAAAATTTTGGCGCAAACCAGAGATCGATACATTGATCCGTTCGGGAGTTATTTAGTGTCAAAGTTGGAAAAAGCCAATTTTTGACCCTAAATAACTCCCGAACGGGTCAACGTATCGACCTCTGGTTTGAGCCAAAATTTTTTTTACTTTATGCCCTTTTAAACGATATATTACAATATAAGGGTTTTGCTGTAAGAAATTGAAGGTGACGTTCACGTGAGCTTCAAACGACTATCTAAGGTCAAATCATTACCACCATCTTATGTCCCCCTTGAAACCATACGACTTTTGTCTGAAACGTTCTTCCGTATCTTCCATATTTTGCGAGATATTACGGTGTGAAAGTAAAAATGGGACACCCTGTATATATATACTTTTATACAGAATAATATAAAATTTCTAATAAAACTTAATTTAATCAAAGATAAGATAACAATTGAAATTGATTAATTGATATAAATTTATTAATGTAATATTTTTCCCCTATTTTCTACTTAAAAACTTAAAATATTACTGTTTATTAATTCCACATTTTTACATAATTGATTTTTACGAATGCTAATCACTTTAGTGGGTCTTTATTGTAGTTTTTACAGAAGTTAGTGGTTATATACCACTATATTAAATATACCGCTATATGCGCATCTTTATTAAAAAATTACGTATTATGATAATTATTAACTGTGATATTTGAGAAACCTACTTGATCTGAATTCCTACAAGCATAAGAAACCTTATGAATGTGTGTGATATCACATATCGTATTTGTGTCTACTTTCTGTTGTTATATTTTGCATGAGCTAAAGATTACATATACATATTGTACATACATACAGAACAAATTTCTTCCATTTTTTTTTTTAAATCAGCGTTCGTACTAGTTACTAACCATCTATAGTTCTTAACCCAGAACGCATGACCCGTTACTGGTGAATTATATAGAGAAAAGTCCCCTATTATTGGGCCTATTAGTTTAAAAGAAACCCCGTTATCTCATATTAGGAACCTATGTCATAATAGGGGACTTTCCTCTATATATAACGTTGTAAGCGCTGGTAGTACAGAGGGAATATTGTGTTATACACTGCATGAGGTAACTATATTCTTCTGTATTAAACATGTAAATTCGGAACTTTAATAAATTTCCATAATATTAATTCTATTATCTTAGATAAAGTTCTATTTTATTCTTAAAAAATTAAAGTACAAAGCTCATCAATTTAAAAATTTTCATACTTTTTGAGTTAAAATGCAGAACATTCAAAAATAACAAGATGTCTTTTTAATTACAATTTCTTTACACAAATATGTTTACAAAATTTATTTTTAAATAATAAATTATGCAAAATAAGGAGCAAATTAAGATTTGGTAAAGAAATAATAAACTCATATTCTTCGAAATCAAACACACAATATTAAACGCGATTAAAATAGGCACCGCTTAAAGTAGATCGCAGAATATGAGTTTGTCATTTCTTTACCGAATCTTAATTCACTCTTTATTTTGCATCACTTATTATTCAAAAAGTACAATTGACTCTAGTGACTACATTTTTGTTGCAGAGAAATCAATTTCGCGTTGAATCGAAAAATCTAGTCATTGAGAAAAATTGGAAAAAGACATTGGGTGATTCGAAAACATTCCATATAATTCCAATTCCAGAATTATATGGAAATTAAACAAGAGCATTTATAATTTTAAGTGAAAAAAAATGATTTTAAGTGAGAAGAAGACGTTTTATGATTTCAACAGCTTTAGCAGTTCGTAAATATCTTTCCGAGGATACGTTAGAAAAAAATGGATCCGTCAGAATCGCAGCAGGATCTACTATCAAATGAGGCAAGACCGCCTTCGGTGCAATCGTTACAGGGGCCCATTGACTATATTCTTGGCCCGGTCGAGAAGCATTTCCTGCTTAGCGCGGAACGAGGTGATTGTGCCACTGTCAAAAGGTAATCCTGCATTTCTCCGCATTAATGTCCCTTTAAGAATATCCTGGGCGAAACGTAAAATAAACTACGTTTTGAGATAAGCTCCTCTTGTCTCCACAATATAGATCAAATATAAGTATAATTAGATGTGTAAAACATTATTTAGATACAATTACAAATATGATTTTGACATACGATTAAAGTTTTTACTAACGTCCTGATGTCTTAAAAGTTTAGAGAGAGCGGGAGGTTCCAGGTTCAAACCCTGGATGGGGTAATGTTTTTTGCAATAATTTCTTTAACATCATAAGTTGAATCGTTTCACTATTCCAGCAGGAGCTGTGTTTTTAAGACTGACAAATCTAGTCGGCGCACAGTTTTCAAAAGTTGGAGGTAAAAATTGATTTAACTAAAGGGAGGGAGGGGATAATATGTGCATCACACAATAAGATAATATTAGGCTATTAAGATTTAAGCTTGGACTGTTATGGCGATTATTCTAATTTAATTTGGTTTGATATGTATGGTCGAATAACTCCTTTAATATTATTTAAAGAAAATATTCATTTTTTTAATTAAAAATTATTAATAAAAGATGCAAGATTTACGATTACATGTGTGTCCTTTTCATTAAATAATGTATTGCTTACATATCTTAATACCTATAATTAATTAATTACATGGACAGCTGAGCTTTAACTTCCCACGCACACACAAAGTGAGGCCTACTATTTGTTACTTCCTCCTATTTGATTGTGAAAGTTAATAAGTTAATAAATTATTATTACTACTAATTGTATTACAACTATAAAAGAAAGATAAACAAATATTTTCGATTTTAAATTGTATATGCTATAATTCTTGTTTACTTAGGTAAATATATAGAATAGGGGACTCAGTTTCTGTGACTTATGACATACGATTGAAATTCTTACTAACGTCCTGATGTCTTAAAAGTTTAGAAAAAATATTCATTTTCTTAAATTAAAAATTATTAATAAAAAATGCAAGATTTATGATTACGTGTGTTTTTTTAATTAAATAATGTATTGCCTACATATCTTAATACCTATAATTAATTAATTACATGGACAGAGCTTTAACTTCACACACACACACACACACACACACAAAGTGAGGCCTACTATTTGTTACTTCCTCCTATCTGATTGTAAAATTAGAAGATCTCAGCTCCTATGATCTTGATCTTGACATATATTATAGAGATTACCCTTTCGAGTAACCTTCAAAAAGTTTTAGCCGTTCTTTATTTAGTCGATCGTTCTTTATTAAAAAGTTATTAACAAAAAAAGTTGGTAATTATTGCGAAAAGTTTAAACCTCACCGATCACTTTGACTTTAACATACATTATAGTCAATAGAGTCTTGAATCACGTACACTTTGAATCACGCTGCGGACCTTCTGGTTTCTGAGATATGATATTTTTAAGTATTGCATTTTTATTCCTGACTATATTCAGTATTTCGTACTATGTGTATGTTATTCGTGCTTTTTAGTTGACATTTTTTGTTTGTGTACGTTACTTCTTTTGTCTTAAAGAAAAAGTTAGACTTAATTCGCTTTGCATGGAAAGTTGAAAACCCGAAACGTACAACGATAGCCCTTGTTTCGCCCTGTAAGCAGGAGTGAGGTGGAGTGGACTTCGCTTCGTGTGGAAAGTTGATGATCCGAACCATACAATTATAGATCTCGTTTTGCCCTGTAAGTAGGGGTGGAGTGAGGTAGACCTCGCTTCGCGTGGAAAGTTTAAAAGCCAAATCGTACAATGATAGACCTTGTAAGGTGGATATCGCTTTGCGTGGAAAGTTGGAAACCCGAACCGTACAACGATAGACCACGTTTCGCCCTCTAAGCAGGGGTAGGGTAAGATAAACTTCGCTTTGCGTGGAAAGTTGGAAACCCATGTACAATTGTAGATGCTTTCAATGTAAAACAAAATCTTTTATTATTTGCATATTTACGAGGTCTATAATTCTACAGTTCCACATGTAGAATGCTTACAGGGCGAAACGAAGACTATCGTTATACGGTTCGGGTTTCCAACTTTTCACGCAAAGCGAGGTCCACCTTACCCCACCCCTGCTTACAGGGCGAAACGAGGTCTATCACTGTACAGTTCGGGTTTTCAACATTCCACGCGAATCAAAGTCCAACTTTTTTTTACTAATCGAGTGACGGGAAAGGTAAATGACCTTGACCTTCTTAGAGATTTATCTACCTACATTATACTTAAAATGTTATTTTTAAGTTTAAAAAGTAGAAAATTTTGAAATGATATATCTCAGAAACCAGAAGAGCCCGGCGCAGCGTGATTCAAAGTGTATGCAATTCAGGACTCTATCAACTATAATATATGTGAATATTAAAGTGATTGGTGAGGTTTAACCTTTTCGCAATAATTACCAAAAAGTTTTATAATTAGAATGTAATTTTTACATGGGTTTGCATTTTTAACGCAAAAAAAGCGAGGGAAAAACTTTAGATTAAGGATGTATTGGACGTACAGTCCCTGCTAAAAGTTAAACTTTCAATAAAAGAAGACTTTGCATGTATGTCAAACAACTCAAAATTTTGTATATGTTAGAAGGGATTACCGTTAACAGTTTGAGTATGATTTTTTGTCATTTAAATAATTAGTACTGTTTAAACAATTAAAAAAATTTTGAAACTTAAAATACAATATCAATGATGTATGTTTTACACATAAAAAAAGTTTAAAAAATATCTTAATGGTTTATTTATATTTTATTTATATTTACAGCAAAAATGTCGATTCTCCATAAGGAATAATGTTAATTTTATTAACTTTAAACTTAAATAACTCTTAAATAACTTTAAAATTTTACGGAGTATTTTTAATTTAATTTATAAACAATTTACAGCACTTTCTGAATATATTTAAAATACATCCTTAATTACAATAACTTTTAAACCAATAAGAGGATTGTGCTGAAATTTTACACAGATACTCAGACGTAATAGTAGACCAATCTATGAAATTTTTAGATTTTTGGTAATGCTTTGAGATGTCACCCATACATTCTTAAAGGACACAGCTCAGATGACTTTGACCTTGACATATGTTGTCAAAGACATGACCCTGAGTAACTTTTCCTTACAACTTAATCAGCGGTCATTGTTTATTAAAAAGTTATAAATAAAAAAGTTTGAGTTTGCCAATTAGTGTCAGTGCTAAAGGATGTAATTTTAACCCAAACCAATTGTTGTGTGGGTGGAAAAGTATATGCGTGATTGCAGCGGGTTCCGCCCCCCTGTGGGGGGGGGGGGGGGAGGCAGAACCCACTGTATCCACGCATATATTTTGCAATATGTATATTTTAAATTAGCGATTTACTTTGAAACACAATAAATGCATTATAAGTACACATATATTTCTAATATTTATATATGTATATCTCAAAAACTATACGAGGCCGATTAAGTTATAAGGAAAAGTTACTCAGAATCATGTCCTTGACAACATAGGTCAAGGTTATCGGAGCTGTGTCCCCTAATCTAAAATTTTACCATATTAGCATTACTCAAGGTGTACCACATGGATGTAGCCCGGTCGTGCATGAAGTTGACTGCAGGCACGCTCAACAGCCGGGTGCACGTGAACACCCGAGAATTAACTTTATGCACAACAAACATGCACACGTATACGACACGCGCTTGTAAATTTGATTGTTTCTTTTTTATAATAAGAAAAACAATTGATACTGACACTGTTGCTGCTGTAATAACTGAGCTGTCATCAACCATTATTATACATCATTTCTTTGATTAATGTTTCCAATTAGTCCTGAAATAACTGCTCAGTTACAATTACAGCAACCATGTTAGAGCAACAATCAATTGTTCTTCTTATTATAAAAAAGAAGCAATCAAATTTGCAAGCGCGCCGGCGTGTGCGTGTAGTTGTGCATGAAGGTGACTCTCGGGTGTTTGCAGGCGCCCGGGTGTTCAGCGTGCCTGTAGTCAACTTCATGCACAACCGGGCTACCTCCATGTGGTATGTATGTACATACACCTTGGGTGATGCTAATGCCGGCGGTATTGAATTTTATCAAAACTCATATCTCGGAAAGTACTTAACCAAAGAAAGTTTTATTGTAGTGTTTTGAAAAGATCTCGATGTCAACTACAAGAATATTGAATAAAAAATGGAGGTTTCCATTTGAGATCTCAATGGATCTTGAGATCTCCTTCATAACTGCGCTCAAGGTCAAATGGGTATCGTCGTTTGATACATTTATTAGAACTCTACAACTTTTGCATGTAACATTTTTTTTCCCTTGTCCCTTATTTTCGAGATATTTTACTGGTCCAACACATTTTTCTCACCCTGTGTAACTCAGGGAAAAGTTATCGTATCGAGTTCCACAAAATCGTATTTTAAATGGAAAAACGTGTAACTTTCACCCACTTTCTATCCCATTGAGCGACGTCAACTGATTCACTCTCCGTGCAACTCAAAAAAACTGGATTTTCTATTAATCAATTTTGCAGGCTCTCTTACTATGACATCCACCATTGGAAATATTCATCCCACGCAATCGGCATTAAAAGTTTCTCAAAATACTTCAAGATGTATACAATAGATTTCAAGATTTACTTTTGTTTTTTAAACCTCGGTAATATAATAATTATTAAGGGGATCCTGCAGCCGTGTGTTTTACCGACAAAATTACCATTTTCTATGTTACCGACCTATATCTTTCCTTGTATAGACAATGATCTAGACAAGGATAGTACCTACAATAACCTACATTGCATTCATAAAATGCAATTTAAAAAAATCATTTTTTGTAGGCGTTGAATCTTAGTTCTACTTGCACGATATTATAATATTCTTACATGTTTTTCCTAGTAAAGTGACTTTCATTTTGTACATATAAACTACAGTATTTTTGTTTTAAGTAAATATTGTCGTCAGATGACAGAACTATATATGCCCAAATTAATACTATTATTAATTTTTTTGGTTTTTGATATAAAATCGCGTGCCTTACTCTATATTTTTGTGCGTACTTTAATTCTGTAAGAGATTTTTGCAATTCCGTAAAGCCAATTAAAAGATTTCTCTTAATGCGAAATGTTGGTAAATCATACGGCTGCAGGATCCCCTTAACTGCGTTACAAGCATTTAAGGTTTCATAAAGGACAATGTTAAATAAAGCTGATTTTTTGCCCCTCGGGGAAATGAATAAAATCTATTCCATACGTTTTCCACACATAAATACAAACCAAAAATGCACCTAAGACCGCCCGGAACCCTGGGGAAAACTTTTGGTAAGCTGTTTGACTTGCTAAATAAGGTGTTAAAACGGGATCACTTTTTAGTTTTTAACGATGATCGAAACGCACTGAATTAAGATTCTTCCCAAGTTCTCACGGCTTTAAATAATCTGTGATGATGAATGGAAGGTGTGTATGGTCAGTTCTGAGCTTTCGAGCTTATCATGTTCCCCGTATAGGTCAAAATCTCAGAGGATGATCATCTTTTTGCGAAAAAAGCAATCAAATGGCGTCCGGAGGAACAGTGCTGACCTCAGAATTCAGAAGCTGAGAGCTAGTAGCCTCAATTAGCTAGGACTTAATGAACCATGCTTATGAGCTATGCTTAAACATTCAATCCCCGCGCTCGGCACTACCCAGGATCAACAACGTGGACGTGACGGGAAAAATGATCCCTGTGTGTGTGCGTGTTCCCGTGTGTGCGTGTTCGCGCGTTCGTGTGGGCGCGTGTGCGCGCGCGCGCGTGCGTGTGCGTGCGTGTGTTGTGTGTGTGTGTGTGTGTGTGTGTGTGTGTGTGTGTGTGTGTGTGTGTGTGTGTGTGTGTGTGTGTGTGCGTGCGTGTGTGTATGCACGTGCCTTCTACAGACTTTTTTCTGCAAATAGGACATCCAATAGTGTACGTCATACTCACCATTATCACTATGTCAATAATGTCGAAAGATCACGTAAAAGATTGTTAATGTCGCTTCAGAAGGATTCCTTCAGTTTTTGACCATTTCATCACAATCACACCACCTATACAGGGAACATGATAAGCTCTAAAGCTCAGAACTGACCATAAACACCTTCCATTCATCATCACAGATTATTCAAAGCCGTGAGAACTCGGGAAGAATCTCAATTCAGTACGTTTCGATCAACGTTAAAAACTAAAAAGTGGTCCCGTTTCAACACTTTATTTAGCAAGTCAAACAGCTTACCAAAAGTATTCCCCGGGATTCCGGGTGGTTATAAGTGCATTTTTGATTTGTATTTATGTGTGAAAAACGTATGGAATAGATTTTATCCATTTCCCCGAGGGGCGAAAAATCGGCTTTTTTTAACATTGTCCTTTTTTATTTTTCTACTGTACCGCCTTTTTTGACTTATTGTGAGTGTATTACGAGTACATCACATGTTATTATTTTAATTAATTTTATATAATAGACAATGTATAACTACGATATAAAATAAATAACTTTTAGATACATAAAATAAGTAAATTCCAAAAAATGCCAACAGTAAGCGGGGATCCCAAACGGTCACCCATTTAAGTACTAACCGCGCTCAACGCTTGACTTAAGTGATCGGACGAGAACTTGTATTCGTATTTGTATGACGTTTATTTTTAGGACCAAGTTGTATATATAGTAATATTATAGCGTATAAAATAAACCAAAAAGCACCCTATTAATTTTATTATTTTACGAGGAGCGGTAGGGCACATTCGCTTTCGCCGTTACGAATATTTTTTTTGATCATAGGCTCCATATTTTCGTATTGTTAGTTATTACAATAGTAGTTAAGGAGGTACTATCAATTAGTCAAAACGCTTCAATCTGTTTAAAAATTATACAAAATATTACTTAAAGCAAAACAAATATCATATTAAAATTTCAAGCCGATCGACCATCCCAAACGCGAGATAATCGTCATCAAAAATTGACATTTTTCCATGTATTGCATAGCAAAGCGTACGGAAATCTCGTATTTTGAATTTTAATAATTCGAATAATAAGAAAGTGATGAAAAACAGATATATATAGTAGGACACTAGGAATGCCGGTAAAAAACCGAAATTATTGACACTTATTGTTAGTTATAGAAATACAATAATAAATAGACCTCAAATTTCATGATTATTCTCGGATTATTCGATGTGAAGGAGGGAATAAGCAACGATAACTGAACAGAAGCTGGCCGCGGTAACAGTGGAGGGGATGCCGCACACAAGTGCGTGTCGTGTAGGACGTGTGCACTAGGTTAGTATTGCTAATAAAGTTAGGTATTGAGAATAGCGTTTCCTCTCTCCACTCCCCGGACGATCGTACCTCCTTAAACAAAATTGTTTTATGTTATAAACAAAATAATAAATTTCTTTCGCCAGTATAGAATAACAATTAAAGTAATTTAAATCGACCGTGACTGGCAATGTATAACGTCTTTCCGATATGAACATTGAAAAACTGTGAGCCAACTTGGTTTGTCGGATTCACACAGCACTTTTTCGGATCAATCGTCGAGACATTATTAATTTTGACCATGGGTTTTGGTCAGTTGATGTAATTTCTAAAAATTGTTTTATGTTATGTTTATTTATGCTCGAGAAAAAGAAGAGGTCCCCGACCCTCTAAAAATAACTGGATAAATTATCTCACTGAAGTGTGTGAATTGGTGGAGAAAAATTAAAGGTAATTATTTAGTATAGGGGAGGCAGCTCCAATGACCTTGACCTTGACATATGTTGTCAAGGTCACCCTCCTGAGTGACCTTCAAAAGGTTTTAGCCGTCCCTCGTTTTTTATTAAAAAGTTATTAACAAAAAAAGGGACTTCCGTTTCCGGCATGTGTGTGAGTAACACGTGTGAGTGCGAGCGGAGCTTTTGTTGATTAAAGAAACGGTTCGAAGGAGCGGAGTTTGCTTGAGAGTGTGTGAAAAGGAGGAGTGGAGATGAAAGAGTGCGGGAGAGAGTGCAAGGGTTAGAAGGAGGTGCTGTAAACTGAGAAATAAAGATATAAATAGAGCAAGGGGTTAGGGGTTACTAGAATAAACAGTGAGTATAGAGAGTATAAAGAGAGGTGATGGGATAAGTAAAGCCGGCAGCACGTGTTCAGGCACAGATTAGTATAGAGTAGAGAGTCAAACATAAGATGAGTGAGAGTGAGGCTGTAGGTATGAAAAAGAGTGGGATGGAAAAAAATACAGGGAAAAGGAAAACTAGAGAGAGAAAGACGTGATGGTATGGGGTGTTTAGAGGAAATATGGAAAAGAAAGAGGGAGAAAGATGAATTGGAGAGAAGTAGCAAAAAAACACCGAGGTCACCATCAGAGATGGTCGAGGGTGTTGAGAGAGAGAAAGAGTTAAAAGAGATGATGAGAGAGATGAGAGAGAGGACTTCAAATGTATGCTGGGGGAACTAAGGGAGGGCTTCAAAGATCAGGAAAAGATGATAAAAGAGGAGATAGAAGAGATAAAGAATAAATTAAAAAGAAGAGAAAAGAGATAGACTAAAGAGAGGGAAGAGCTCAAAACAAGGATAGAAGAGATGGAACGTAAATGGGAGAAATTAATGACAGAGGCGAAAGGAGCAGCTCCTTTAGAAAGAGGGGGGAGAGAGATGGAGAGAAGAGTAAAGCAAATTGAAAAGAGAATAGAACTGAGAGAGAGAGAGAAGAGAGAAGGAGAAACGTGGTAGTAAGAAAAACCAAAGGTAGAAGGAAGGAGGTAGAAACAAAGATCACAAAAATAATAAAGGAATAGAGATCAAAGCAAGTAATATGAAAATTATCGAGCGAGGAAGAGATGGAGAAGTCACAATGACAGTGTTAAGTCTACAGAATTTAGAGAAGAAAAAGGAGCCCTTTACCGCTAAATTCAATACCAACCTTCCTTAAATGATACTCTATTGATTAAAAAAAAATTCAGCCCAATATCTCAATATTTGCGGAAGTTAGAGCAACCACGGACATTTCTAAAAAAATTCATTTTTTAAAAAAAGAACTCCTTTACCGATCATCACCAAATTCAATACCAACCTTCTTTGAATGATACTTTATCGATTTAAAAAAAAACAGCCCGATATCTCAATATTTGCGGAAGTTAGAGCAACCACGGACATCAAATCCGCACATACACACACACATACACACACACACACACACATACGGAAATTTTTTTAATGCAATTTTTCGACGTTTTAGAACATTCTGAACACATTGGCAGCGACAACTAAAAAAACATTTTTTTCACGAAAACAAAGCTTCCTCTATGAGGAAGCAATAATGAGAAAGAGAGAGAAGAAGACTGAGACATACAGGAATTAGAATAGATGACGATCTGACATGGAAGGAGAAAAGAATGAGAGGAAACTAGAAGATATAGCAAGAAAGGAAAAGGGAGATGGAAAGAGAGTCTGGGTTAGCTATGGAAGAATACAGATAGATGGGAGATGGTGGAGGTGGGATGAGGCAAAGGAGGTATTGAGGGATAATGAAAAAATAAAGTGTGGAGAGAGAAAGGGGAAGAATAAGGGAGGATGGAAGAGGAAATAAGTCAGTGGAGAGAGAAGAGTCGGAGGGAGTGGAGGGCGAAAAGAGGGAAATGGAAACGGGAGCAGGGGGCAAGGTAAAAAGGGGGGAAGAGAAACGAGAGGAAAGGTGGAAGAGGTACATCAAAAAGACAGAAAAGAAGAGAGAAGAGAGGAAGAGGAGCAGAGAGGGGTGAGTGAGATAAAGGAAGGAAGAAGAGGAGAGGGAAGCAGAGAGAGGAAGGGAATAACTATAGCGTTTTTGAATGTAACAAAGTTAGGAAATAAAAATAGACTTCTCTCTGGAGGGGATTAGAAAGCTGGGATGTGATGATTCTGATGGAGACATGGGTGGAGGAGAAGAGATGGGGGAAGTTAAAGGACAGGTTGCCTGGAGGATACGAGTGGAGTATGTGTTAAAAATACTGAGAAAGTCGAGAAATCGAGTTATATCGACAGGTCGAGCGAGTGTATGAGCGATTCTTATTGCGAAGCATTCCTCTATAGAAATCGAGTATGCGCAGAGATACGACGTTCTGTTGACACCGGTACGGCCGGAACGATCGGGCGAGTCTCGATCTTCTTTTTTTGGAGCGATTCGCTATGGCAACGCTTATATTGATTCAACAGTATTCATTTCTCTGGTCACTTTCGTTACGTTATTGGCATTGATCGGATGTGAGAATCTACTCTGTGACGAGATACAAATTCCTCTTGGCAATCGACTGTGGAATGACTGCATCGCGTTGGGACGGATCGAAGACGCTGAGGAATACCCACTAGAGGATCAGGCGGACTCTCGACCCCTTCCTGCGCGACGAGGAGATACTTCTCCTGATCTTCTTTCTCAAATCGTGGTACGTAGAGCTTGGGGTGATTCCAGCCGTGTAACTTTTTGTCCTGCTATCACAGATCGCATTCTTATCTTTGTGTCTTTTATATCTAGATGCTACTAAAAGATAAGATAGCAAGGACATGCCGGAAACACACTATTCACGCGGTATACTACCGCTGCTCTACGGACCGATATAGCGGGATCGCATACAACGATCCCCGCGAGATCATCTCTACTGGAGAGACTCTACCGATCAATGGGATCTACACTCTTGTATTTCCAGGATCCTGTTCCATTACATTAAGGTATGTCTCTCCGCCCCTCCCGCGGACATTCAAAACATTCTCCAAATCAAGTCCTGTTCCGTAAGAACGCGTGGAACCGTCTTCTTCAACCGCCATCTCGTGGAGTCATCCATTTCATGAGACTTGTAATATTTACATCAATATATATATATATATACAAATACAAAAAGACATTTGTAAACATTCGCGGTAACTTAAAATTATGACTTGATTATATACTTCACGGTTGCTAAAGACCTTTCATATATTATTAAATATAATTTGACCTTATTTCGCGAATCTCGATATATAAACACATTGTTCTTTCAATATTAACCTTTACAAGCCCGGAAGCCACTTGTGTGCCTTGACGTGGCTTTAAACAGTTTCAGTCAATTTTATACAGTCAGTTTTATTTTTTATTTTTTTTTTTATTTTTTTTTATTTTTTTTTATTTATGAAATATTAACTCAATTTTTTGTTCAAACAATTATTCTTACGATATTTATTATTATTTAACCAACAAAAGTAAAAAAATTATGAAACAGGTATGAATTTTTTACTCCAGCCCAGAAGCCGCTACAGTGGCGCGAAGGGGGGGGGTCAGGATTTTCACCATTCAATCCAATGACATTGATGAAAAAGTTCTAGCACTAAAAACAAAAAAAGTCGGTCAAAAACATGCCGGGCTTGTAAAGGTTAAGAGTTATATCAATTTCATTTAAAACAATTATCCAATTCAATCTTTAATAAACCTAAGATGATTAAGATCGAGCTTTAGAATCATACCTTTTCATATTTATTCAACATAAATATCTCTCCGTTATATTCTGCTATGATGCAAGGACAGGTAAAGAAGGTGGAAAGGGGTATATAGAAGGGGAAGAGGTATGGGAGTTTGGAAGGAAATCGAAGGACAGGAAGGTTAACAGAGACGGACAAGTATTGGTGCAGTACATCAAGGAAAGAGGGTGGTTTATATTAAACGGAGAAGTGAAAGAAGATGAGGAAAGGAATTGGACGTATACAGAGGGAAGGGGGGAGTCGGTAATAGATTATGTATCAGCAGAGGAGGATGTAGAAGAAGAAATAGAGCAAATGGAGATTGAAAACAGAGTAGATTCAGACCACCACTCGTTGGTGGTTAAGATGAAAAATGAAGAAGGTGAGAAAAAAGCCAAAGGAGGAATAGAGAAGAAAGGATATAGAGGGGTTTGAGATGAAGAAGGAAAGGAACTATTTAAAGCTGAATTTGGAAAGGTAGAACTGAAGGATCAAGGGATCGAGGAAGAAATAAGGAAAGTAGGAAGTAAAATAAGAGATGTTTTGGAGAAGGTGGAGAAAGAAAGAAACCAGGAAAAAGAAAGGGGAAGAGGATGGTGGGACAAAGAATGTGTAAAGAAGAAGAAAATGGTAAGAAAAGCATGTTGAGAGCATGGTGGAGAGAAGCAGTAGATGGCCAAATATATAGAGGGGAGAAGAGAGAATATAAAGAATTATGCGAGAGGAAAAAGAACGAAAAAAACGAGAAATAGGAAAAAGAAGCTGGGAAGGCGTGTACGGAAGGACAGGTATGGGAGATTGTGAACAGGAAGAGAAGAAAATGGAAGAGGATAAACAGAGACATAGAGATGGAATAATGGGAGGAGTCTTTCAGAGGGCTATTGGGAGGAGTAGGACACAGGGTGTTATGGGGGAAGAGAGAAGGCAGAAAAACAGAGGAAGAGAGAAAGATAGATAGAGAAGAGATAAAGGGAGTAATAAAAAAGTTGAAAGATGGCAAAGCAATGGGGGTAGACGGAGTGCCAAATAAAGTATAAAAATACGGGGGGGGAGGAAGTGGAGGAATGGATCTGGAAAACATATGTAACAGGATATGGAAATGGGAAGGATGGCCAAAAGAATGGAGGGAGGAAATAGTAGTGCCGATTGTAAAGAAGGGCCAGGGAGACAAGATGCATGGATACAGAGGGGTAACAATAATGTCGAAACTGTACAAGATATATGCATCGGTCCTAGCGGAGAGATTGAAAGAAGAATTGGAGAGAAAGAACATTTTGTCGCCGAATCAGACAGACTTTAGGAAAGGGATGGGGACAATAGATAACATTTACGTGTTGAATTATTTAGTGAACAGACGAAAAAGAAGAAGAAGAGAGTTGGTGGTCATGTTCGTAGACTTAAAAGCCGCGTTTGATTTGGTAGACAGGGAGGTGCTGTTAAAAACAATAAGAGAGAGAGGCGTGAGAGAAGAGTTAGTTGAGAGGGTGGAGGAGGTTCTAAGCGAGACGAGTAGGGTGAGAGTGGGAGGGGATATGGGAGAAAGGTTCTGAATGGCAAGGGGGTTAAGACAGGAATGCCCACTAAGCTCGGACCTCTTTAATATTTTATTGGCAGACCAGGAGGAAAAAATGAAGAAAGTAAAGTGGGAAAGAGTTGAATAGAAAGTCTGCATAAAAAAAAATTGTATTCTTTTGTTTGTAAATTAAATATACATTATTATAAATTTATTTACAACAAAATTTTTAATTTTTATTAATAGGTAAGTATTAAAAAATTGAATTAAATTTTGATAATATTTGAATTTTTAGTGCTGTGAAGAAACGATTTTAATTGGCTGACGAGTGCATGACGTCACATTGCAGTAGTCGTCTGCTGTGTTTTATCATTGCGCATGCGATATTACGGCCGGAGACCACGGTAAACGTGTATACCGACCGTGCCGAAGACTCCGCTATAGGTTATGTCAGCGGTCAAACGGGAATATTTTATCTGGCAGATCTGTACCTATAGTAAAAGAATTTGGGAGCGTCCCGTTTGACCACGGTCCCGATTGACCACGTTGATATTGACCACGTTGATATTGACCACGTTGCAATTGACCACATTGTGATTGACCACGTTGCAATTGACCACGGTCCCGATTGACAACCGTCCCGATTGACCACGGTTCCGATTGACCACGGTCCCGATTGACCACCGTTCCAATTGACCACCTTCCCGATTGACCACGGTCCCGATTGACCACCGTTCCGATTGACCACCGTCCCGATTGACCACCGTCCCGAACTAACCTATATAGGTTAGTGACGCGCTTTAAACAATTAAATACTGTTAAAGCGCGTCACTAATCGTCAATCGGAACCGTGGTCAATCGGGACGGTAGTCAATCGGGACCGTGATCAATCGGGACGGTGGTCAATCGGGACCGTGGTCAATCGGGACCGTGGTAAATCGCAACGTGGTCAATATTAATGTGGTCAAACACAAGGTGGTCATTTTCAACGTAGTCAATAGGGACCGTGGTCAATCGGGACTGTGGTCAATCGGGACTGTGGTCAATCGGGTCGGTGGTCAATCGGGACCGTGGTCAATCGGGACGGTGATCAATCGGGACGGTGGTCAATCGGGACCGTGGTCAATCGGGACGGTGGTCAATCGGGATCGTGGTCAACCACAACGTGGTCAATTGCAACGTGGTCAATCGCAACGTGGTCAATTTCAACGTAGTCAATCGAGACCGTGGTCAATATCAACGTGGTCAAACGGGTGCCACTCAAGAATTTGCCCACGTATTACTATATAGATTTTAAGTACTACCTAACAGTGAATATCGGAACGCAGCCCGAGTTAGGCTTGTTGTAAATAGGCTGTAGGCTGGGTTTAGGATGCAACGTACAACAGTATATTAAGAATATATTTCTTAATATACGCTACAAAACGTGTCGGGTGCCGCTGGGTCGAAACTCGAAGTGAACGCAGAGAACGCTAACGGATTTAATGGCGCGCGCAGACAGTCAACTCAGTAAAATAAAAAAGTGTAATAGAGTAGCACTAGGTGTGCACGCAATACATGGTGAGAACCGAGAAACTTAAAACAATAGATGGCGTTAAGATTACAATCTAGTTACAACACTCCCCCTTAATCGAAGGACGTTATATAAAAACTATCAAAATTAACTCTTATATTCTTTGGTGGAAAAAAGCTGTAATAACAAAAAATATATTTATGAAATCAAAACCGTGTTGATACATCTAATGCCTATACTTCTATGCTTTACGTAACATCTTTCATTCCTATACCTATGAAGCAATTTTGGTGTTTAAGACGTCCAAGACCTTTAGTAAGCACATCAGCGATCATATCTTCCGTACACATGTACTTGATGGCAATATTACTTTCTTGCACTTGCTCTCTGTTAAAATGATACTTTAGCTTAAGGGGGGAACCTCATATAAACAGCACTTTTTTTAAAGATTTTATTACAATTTATTACAAAAAAGTGGGAGTATTTATTGAATTCAAATAAAATACATTGTAATATTTAAGTTTAAATCTACAAGAAAAAATTTTTTTTTTGTAAAAAAAAACAAAATGGCAACGCTACAGCTGCTTGAAGTTGGCTTCTCGAGTTTTGCGCCGAACAACGCTCAGGTCCTTGTAATTGTCTGAAATCAACGAATTAAATTTTTTTCATTGAAATAAATTATTTTGTACTTCATGAACCTCAAAATATATTAAAATTGTTATAATAAATATTGTTTCTAACAATTTGTTAAAAATAAAAAATTACATTTTTTTTTAAATGTCCTCAATTTTTCATTTTTTTGTTTTTTTTGCTAAATTTAGGTTCATAAAGTACAAAATAATTTATAAAAGAAATTTAATTTGTTGATTTCAGACAATTACAAGGACCTGAGCGTTGTCCGGCGCAAAACTCGAGGAGCCAACTTCAAGCAGCTGTAGCGTTGCTATTGTGTTTTTTTTTTTACAAAAAAAAATTTTTTCTTGTAGATTTAAACTTAAATATTACAATGTATTTTATTTGAATTCAATAAATACTCCCACTTTTTTGTAATAAATTGTAATAAAATTTTAAAAAAAAGTGCTGTTTATATGAGGTTCCCCCCTTAATGTGCTTGACTCGTTTGTGAAATACGGGGTTGTGAGCCAATTTTTACGCACTTTGATTGTTGTTGTAAATAAGAATAGTCTTCTTTTCTCCCAGCAATTCTGTGAAGAATCCTTGCAGATGAACTGCTTCCTTAGCTGCTTCCGACATAGCCACATATTCTGATTCCGTTGATGACATTGAAGTACATCTTTGCTTCTTATTTTCCCAGGAGATCGGTCCACCTCCATATTTAAATACGTAGCCTGCATACGACTTTCCTTCTTCTTGATCATTTGCATAATCCGCATCTACAAATCTTACTATATCTTCTCCTGTAGGTTTAAACATTATACCCAAGTTCTTGGTATTATTTAAGTAACGAAGTACTCTCTTCAGCATTTTCCATTACATTTCAGTATGTTCAACGTTGTATTGACTGAGGAAACTTACTATAAAAGCAAGATCTGGTCTGGTGTTTACCGCTAGGTACATAAGCGATCCTATAACGTTTTGATAAGGAACATCTGTAATCTTCTTACTGGTATCTTCAGTTCCTTTCATATCAAGATCGACTGGAGTTGCAACTGGTTTGCTTTTAATCATTCCGAACTTCTTTAGAATCTCCGTTATGTACTGCTTCTGATAAATGAATACTTCGCCTGTCTTCTTATTTTGTTCAATTGAGAGTCCCAAAAATTGTTTGGCTTCACCTAAGTCTTTTATTTTAAACTTACTTTTAAGTTGATTCTTTAGTTTCGACTTTTTTCTTGAATTATTTGAAACGATAAAGAAGTCATCCACATAGACTCTCACTATTACTATTTTGTCTCCAATAACTTTACAGTATACGTAAGGTTCATGACTTTACTGCTTGTATCCTAATTCTTGTAACACAGCGTAAACCCTTTTTGTTCCATGAACGTGAAGCTTGCTTTAAACCGTAGATAGATTTGCTGAGTAAGCATACTTTATCCTCTTGTCCTGGAACCTTAAATCCTTCTGGTTGTTCCATGTATATTCGTTCTTGTAACTCTCCATTTAATAAAGCTGTATTCACATCAAGATGATCCATGTCCATTCCACGTTCAACGCCTAATTCAATTAAAGAACGTAATGTAGAACTTCTTACTACGGGGGAAAAAGTTTCTTCATAGTCAATCCCCATGACTTGATTGAAACCGTTAGCTACTAAACGTGCTTTACATCTGCTGATTTTTCCCTTTTCATTCCTTTTAATTTTATAGATCCACTTGCAAGGAATTATTTTTTTATTTTTGAATCTATCAACCAAAGTCCACGTCTTGTCTTTTAGTGACTGAATCTCTTGTTCCATCGCCAATTTCCATTTATTTTTGTCTATACTCTTCATAGCTTCTTTTACGGATTGTGGTTCTTCATTAACAACACACGTAGTCTCATATAGCACGTAGTCTGGGAACTCTTTCTTCTTACGCTCTCTTTCTGGATATCTTCTCTCTTGATTATCCGAGTTATCATCTTGAGCCGGTTGATCCTCTTCTAGTACGTCGCTATTTATAGACTGGAAAGAATCATCACTTTCATCTTCTGAGTTCAATTCTTCTTGTGTAATTTCTTCTTCAGGATATGCAGACACCAGTTGATTTAGAGAAACTACAGATTCAGCTGATTGGTCTGTGCTGTGAAACCTATCTTCTAAAAAAACAACATCTCTTGATTCAATCAGTTTCTTAGGACAGCTTGGATCTCTCAGTTGGTATGCCGTGGGATTTTGTGAATACCAAACAAAGATTCACTCATTGCTTTTAGCATCAAACTTCTTCCTTTCTTGTTTAGGAATATGAGCATAAACTCGACATCCAAAAACCATAACATGACTGAGGTCAGGTCGTTCACCCGTCCATACTTCTTCTAAGGTTTTACTAACTATTGACCTATGAGGGGACCTATTCTTCAAGTAAATCGCTGTCCTACACGCATCTAACCAATAACCTTTAGGTAGCTTTGCATCTTGAAACAGACATCTAGTTTTCTTAATAATAGAGCGGTTGGTTCTCTCAGCAATCCCATTCTGCTGGAGTGAATAAGGTACAGTCGTCTCATGCTTGATGCCCTGTTCTGCCAAGTACTTTTAAAAGTTCTCATTAACATATTCGGTGCCGTTTTCAAATCTGAGTGCCTTAATTTTTAGTCCTGTTTAATTTTTAACAAAAGCTTTAAATTCGATAAACTTTGCTAGAACTTCCGTTTTTTATTTCAAAATATAACCAAATATTTTTCTTGAATAGTCATATACAAAAAAATAAGCAAATACCTTTTTCCATCAATAGATTCTATACTCATTGGACCGCATATATCCAAATAAATTAAGCCTAATTTTGTAGTAGCTCGCTTACCTTGAAAAAATCGAAGTAGTTATCTTTGTACCTCGAAAAAATCCAAATAATATCTTTATCTTGAAAAAATCGAAGTAATATATTTGTACCTCGAAAAAACCAAAGTAACAAGTGGTACACGTAGTTATCTTTGTACCTCGAAAAAATCCAAGCAATATCTTTACCTTGAAAAAATCGAAGCAATATATTTATTACAAAAAAAAAAATAAATGATCTTTAAATTGCGCCAATTGAATATATATTATATCGAAAAATAACTATTGTTTTTTTAAAAAATTAATCTCAAGGGGTAGTATCTTTACAAAAAGAAAGAAGAAATAAAATCCAAGTATGTATCTATATGTCTTCCCATTGAAGTGAAAAATTTAATATAAAATGTAAAAAATTTTAGTGAAAAAAACATGGCGCTGCTAAATTTTAAAATATTTGAAAGCAATAAATAACTGATTTAAAATATTAAATTAATAATTACAATGTAAATGTAGAGACTTTTACACATTAATTTAAAGTACTTTTTCCATTTATAGAAATTGTTTCATTAATATATATTATTATGTTTAGCAGCGCCAAGTTATTTTCACTAAAATTTTTCACATTTTATATTAATGGGGGAATCACAGTTATCAGGCAATGCCGGTCACCTGTATTTTACATAAACCAACAGTTATATCAAACTTTTCTTGTTTCTATCCGTTTACATACATGATTATCGACTAATTTATTATGCCGTGACTATTAAACCAACGTAAATTAATAAAAATCTGGTGATTCTTATTTTACGCCCTTTTTCTTATAAGAATCAATGTACTTTTAATAAGGGTTTTGCGAAATTTTTAGTAGTTAAAATCACATCTAACCGTTATTCATGACTTTTTTGGTTCTTCAGCTTCCATTTCGCCCATATTAAAAGGATGACATCATATAAATATTTATTATTCAATATGACAAATTCACTCGTTTTTTGGAGTAACGGTAGTCGCTTGTACGGGGAAATTACAGTCGAATGACTGTCACAGCGTAAACATCACTGTATATATTTATACCACAAATTTGGTAGAATTTATCCAAATTCAGTGAGAAAGAAATAAGAATTGATATATAGCATGATTTACATAGAAAATACATTCAATTTGATGGATATTTCAGTCTTGAAATAACGCCGGAATTTTAGGTTAGACGCCGAACCTTGCTAGTGATCAACTGGCATTACCCCAAAGATGACAGTAAGCATTACCCCCGAAAGCTGACTGCGGTTACCCAAGAGGCGACCGTAATTACCAAACACGTCGGACAATTGCGGTCAATTCAGAGATTTTTATAATCAATGCAGACTTAATTATTTATTAGCTTTTTTGACTTTTATGCTTCTACTTTCGAAGAATGATTGATAAAGTATCCGTCAACTATTCCATTTTGGTTCTAAAGACATTTCTTTTTCAGAAAATAAGAAATAATTCTTACTGACTGTAATTCTCCCATTCTCCCCTAATTTTTTCACTTCAATGGGAATACATATAGATATATACTTGAATTTTATTTTTTCTTTTTTTTTTTGTAAAGATACTACCCCTTGGGTTTAATTTTTTTTAAAAACAATAGTTATTTTTCGATATAATATATACTCATTTGGCGCAATTTAAAGATATCATTTCTTTTTTTTTGTAATAAATATATTGCTTCGATTTTTTCAAGGTAAAGATATTGCTTGGATTTTTTCGAGGTACAAAGATAACTACGTGTACCACTTGTTACTTAGGTTTTTTCAAGGTACAAATATATTACTTCGATTTTTTCAAGATAAAAATATTATTTGGATTTTTTCGAGGTACAAAGATAACTACTTCGATTTTTTCAAGGTACACCACGCGTGCTTGGCGCCTTTTTTTTACCTTTTTGTAAAAGGTAATTTTGTACAGATATCACCCCTTTTTGTAGTTACAGATACATCGAACGCCATAATGTCTATCCACATCGACATTTATGTCTGATAAAATTAAATGTAAATATTTTTTGTATTATAACTTATAAGAATTATATCTGAGAGTTTGACATCCTTAAATGTGCAGTGTAGTTTGTATAAATTTATAAATCATTTAAAAAATTAAGACACAAAATATGAATATATCAGGCAAAGTCAAGTTTGTCGAGAGCACATTATGCAAAGTGTTTGCTATAAATAAATTATGTCGAAAGAAAAATAGATTTGATACAGAATTTGGCATGTACGATGCTATTGGCAGAATGTTATAATAGATAATATATGTATAGTAAAGTTTTAACAAAATAAGGCAATTAATAATTTATAAGTAGAGCTTGACAGTCTTATATAATTTGATGCAGATTATATAGGACAGAAACAGCAGAATCTACGTTCGACAATGCCAATTTACTGTTAATTTGTTATTAGATAAGATATTTACCATAAGTGAAAAAGTCCACCAGTTCTTCTGTGGAAAAGAGCAATTTCATTTCTGAGGATTTGTTTTTGATTAATCCTAGATGTTTGAGCCTATTCCAAATATTTGGTTCCCTTAGATCTTGAAAAGCATCCTGGTAATAATTATATTTAGCCTTACGTACTAGCGATTGAACCTGATTACGTAAATGTTTGTAGTTGTCATAGTTTGTGTCATTTCTGCATCGTTTCCACTTCCTCCTAGCTATATTTCTCTCCTTCATTTTGCTCTTAATATCGTTGGTCAGCCAAGGAGCGGGCAAGTGCCTAGGATAAACATTGCGTAGTGGCGCATGATTATCGAAGCATACGCTAATAATAAATATAACGGCCAATCTACGAGCAATAAAAGGTTGTTATTTAAAAAAGAAAAAGAAACACATATAAAAGTGTTTACAATATCGCAATCGCAATATAATTGTTTACGTTTCGGCCTAACTTGGCCTTCCTCAGAACGATGTCTGTTACATTTAAAATTAAATAAAATTACAAATTACATATAGGACACCGACTTAAATCTCGCGTGCATAATTATGTGGTCCATGACCGATCATGAGTCAATAGGTTAAAAAAACGCGACGAAAAGTTAAACGCTAACGCTCGCAAGTGAGCACTCCGTAATCTCACCATCACCGCTCCTCGTCGTAATTCACATATGTGAATTGTCTTGTATTTCATCTCCGGTGGTACATGCAACTTAGTGACCACTAAACAGAATAATCCCCGTAAAACTTGTGGAAATTTGAAAAATATGAAATATAAACTCACATAAGCTGCCAGCACACCGAAACGTGTTACAAACTTAGTCATCGTGATTGTGTCAGATCCGTACGACGACATGTGGACGAGTGCGCAAAAATAAGTCGAGAGGACATATAATAACCGAGATCATTGTTTTTATCTACATGTGGAGAGCTCGTTCAAAACATCAAAATAGACTGTGTCCAGAGATTCAGTGTCCTTGTTTAAATTTATTCCATTCGATTGCTCCTTGATATGTATCATTTCAGAAATAATTCTCTTTCGATAATTATGTTCAGAGTCAAGAATACGAGTATTCTCCCAGTCAAATGAGTGATTGTGTTTAACTCTATGCTCAGAAACCACTGAATGCCTGGACTCATCTAAATTAATATTGTTAATATGTTCTTTTACTGGGAGAATACTCGTATTCTTGACTCTGAACATAATTATCGAAAGAGAATTATTTCTGAAATGATACATATCAAGGAGCAATCGAATGGAATAAATTTAAACAAGGACACTGAATCTCTGGACACAGTCTATTTTGATGTTTTGAACGAGCTCTCCACATGTAGATAAAAACAATGATCTCGGTTATTATATGTCCTCTCGACTTATTTTTGCGCACTCGTCCACATGTCGTCGTACGGATCTGACACAATCACGATGACTAAGTTTGTAACACGTTTCGGTGTGCTGGCAGCTTATGTGAGTTTATATTTCATATTTTTCAAATTTCCACAAGTCTTACGGGGATTATTCTGTTTAGTGGTCACTAAGTTGCATGTACCACCGGAGATGAAATACAAGACACACATATGTGAATTACGACGAGGAGCGGTGATGGTGAGATTACGGAGTGCTCACTTGCGAGCGTTAGCGTTTAACTTTTCGTCGCGTTTTTTTAACCTATTGACTCATGATCGGTCATGGACCACATAATTATGCACGCGAGATTTAAGTCGGTGTCCTATATGTAATTTGTAATTTTATTTAATTTTAAATGTAACAGACATCGTTCTGAGGAAGGCCAAGTTAGGCCGAAACGTAAACAATTATATTGCGATTGCGATATTGTAAACACTTTTATATGTGTTTCTTTTCTTTTTTAAATAACAACCTTTTATTGCTCGTAGATTGGCCGTTTTATTTATTATTAGCGTTTGCTTCGACCGAGCGGAATTACATTCTATATTTTTTATCGAAGCATTTTAGGAGGTAGTCATTTAGGATGCTGACCTTGCTGTCTATGTCATCCACGGTGAAAACAGAACTCCAGTCGTATTTCTCCAGTTCGTTCCAGAAAGTTTCAGGATTAAAAGAGCGAAAATCTCTAGCTATAATGTGACGCCGTTGAGAACGCTCGACTTTCACTTTGTATGTAATGTCAACCAGATCATGGGCAGACAAATAACACGCCTCCTACTGCCCATACTTAACTAATTTGTCGAGATCGTCAATAATGCATAGATCTAACCACGTAGAAGATGTACGCGTATAATGTGTGGGCCCATATGGTACAAGGTGGAAATGCATCGCATCCACCAATGAACGGATCTGCTCCGCGTCGAAAGTCTGCATGTTGAGGTCCGCGTTGAAATCTCCAAAAACGACAGTGTGTCTGTACAGTACCGATAATTCGGAAAAATCATTGAAAAATTCCTCAATGTAGCCGCAGTGCGGCGGCCTGTACACTACGGCCAGTAGAATCTTGGAGTTTCCGTCCATGGAAATTTCAGCCATCAAATATTCTGGTTTGCGACAGTAATTTTCCTCGGATTGTCTTAATATCCTGGCATGAGCATCTCCTCTGAGGTAGAAGGCCACTCCTCCACCAGTTTTGCCAATTCTATCCCGTCTAAACACATTGTATCCCTTCAGAGAAACCATGCGATCTGGAATGGATGGTTTAAGCCAGGTTTCAGACATGCAGATTATGTGATATTCCGGCAATTCACGTGACAAATGCGAATATATTCACCGAGGTCCATCACCCGTAATTAATACGCAAAATTCTGTCCGCTATTCTCCGATGCAGAATTGGGCACATCCTTCCATCCAAGGCAAAGTGCGACTCATCTCCTTGCCTTCCCCACCGTGCACAGTTCCCACATCTCGGAGCATCTTTGTTCTTCGTGCAGTCCTTAGTTTCGTGGCTACCGGCACAATGTCCACATAGTGATGCAAATCTGCAGTGCCTAGCGAAGTGACCGAAAGCCAAGCATTTGAAACATTGCAGCACTTTAATGTAGTCAGAGACACTGCACACATTGTAATTTACAAATATCTGTTCATCTTTTAATAACAGTGTACGGATATTCGGTGGAACCTCGATGACACAACTGGTGCTCGTGCGATTCTTTTTGGAGGGAAAAACATAAATAATTTTTACCTTCGTCGTGTCAACTCCTCTCAAATTTAAGGCTATGATCTCCGATCTAAGCTCGTCCCCCGTCATGCCGCGCGGTACCCCACGGATGAGCAGTCTTGGGTTTAACTTAGGTTCCTGCTCGACCTTCAGACCTACCCTATCGAGTACCCATGAGTCCTTCATCTTATCGATATCCACTGAGTGTGCCTCTATACTGTTAACATTAATTTTTTGCGATCCAACCTACTTCCCGCACGATCTCTGTTAAGGATAGGAAAGGATCCGTAAATGATTTGTACGCTCGTTCGTTTAATATTAAAGATATAATAGTTCGCTTTATTCCGTTCCGAAATACACGACCGTTCTACTCTTTCATCAGCCATGTACTACTCTTTTCTTTGACTACGAGAATACGAGATGAAGTCCCGTACTCTCTCACCTCCTTCGAGCCACTCTCGCGCCATCTCTCGTTCGTTGGTTGCTAACACTCGGCCTCTCCTGCTTTAATGACTCGTCCTCGAGGCATGAGTGTAACGTTTCTTAAAGTTGATAATCTTGAAGTCGCACTGGAAGTTTTCTCTCCCGTTGCGGTCGTTGCTTCCTTTCTTTCTTGGATGATGTTCCCTCTTTTGTTAGTTCCTTTTCCGGTTCTCTCTCTTTCGGTTTCTTTTCCGGTTCTCTCTCTTTCGGTTTCTTTTCCGGTTCTTTCTCCTTTGATTCCTTTTCCGGTTGATCTCCCTCTATTGTGCTTTTGGCTTCCACTTCCTTTGGTTCGTCATCGCTCTTCTGTTCGTCCTCATCAGGTCCATATTCGTCGTCATTGGTATCCGGGCCTGGCCAACTCTTTAATTGGGAGGCGTGTGCTGTCGTCGCGTAGACGCGACCTTCTTCGGTTCTCAAATCGGTCACTCGATACGTGTCGCCTGGTAAAATTTGCGTTATAATTAACGGACCTCTAAATCGATTTTGCATTTTTCGACTTCCTCCCGTAGTCACCGGAGCGCTGCGCATAAATACCAATTCTCCCACGTCGTATTTCGGTGCAGGGTATCTATGCTGATCGTATCTATTTTTCATGGATTGTTGCGTCCTCAGGATATTTTCTCGTGCTTCCGCTTGCATCTCGGTAGGGTCGTGCCAAGGTATCGTATCTTCATGCTGTATATTCCGTAGCCGTTCGTCTCCTGATTGAAACTTATACCCATGGAGCGTTTCGAATGGAGATTTTCCTGTTGATTTATTAGGAGTAATGTTGAGATCTCGTTCTACCAGTGGTAACTGTTTCACCCAGTCTCGACGATCTTCTTCTTGGCATTTCATTATCAGGGTGGGGAGAACTGTGCGGTTCACTCGCTCCACCTGGCCGTTCGCTTGTGGATGTCGTGAAGAATTTAGGATGTGTTGAATCCCTCGTTGCGTGCAAAATTGCTCGAACTCTTGCGACGTAAAGCATGTTCCTCGATCGCTGATAATCTTCGTCGGCGTTCCTTTCTCGATCTCGAACATCGTCAGTGCCTTAATTACCTCGCTGGCATTTGTGGTTTTGGTGGCAAAAAGCCTTGTCATCTTCGTCAAATTGTCAATCAGTACTAGTAAATACTTCTTTCCTCCTGCGCCCGTAATTAGCGGTCCTTGATGGTCAACATGGATCACTTCGAATGGTCTTCGTCCTGGCGGAATCGGGTTGAGGAGCCCTGCCTGTCGCCCTGCGGGTATCTTGATCATGATGCACTCAAAACAATTCTTGATGTGCCCTCGAATATATCTCCTCATCTTAGGAAACCAGTAGTTATCTTGAATTCCCGCGATTACCCGATCGAGTCCAAAATGTCCTTTCAAATCGTGGTACTTTACTGCTAAACTCTTTCTCATACTCGTCGGGACCACGAATACGAGCTTCGTCGTACCGTCTGATTTCGTTTGTAGTCGTCTGTATAATATACCATTACTTAACTCGAATCCGCGAACAATGCCCTTTTCCTCAGCCGTACGGTCTTCTTCCGGTTTTATAAGAATTGCTCTCTTCAGTCGTATCTCCGGATCACCGTGTTGGAAGATGGCAACTTGGTCCTCTTCCGTGAGTGTCGTCATAACCTCGTATTTTCGTTCGAAAACTTCGTCGAGCGTGTCTTGACCTTTTTCTTCGGGACATCGACTTAAAGCATCGACGTGGGCTAGACGTGCCCCCGCTCGATATCGTATTTCCGCGTCAAACTCTTGAATCAGGTTAAACCATCGTATAGCTTGAGCGTTCTTCGATTTGGATGTGTTTAGATACGTAATAGCCTCACAGTCCGTCACAATCGTAAACGGAATTCCAATAAGAAATTGACGTAAACGTTCTAGACTCCAAACAATGGCCATCAATTCCAGTCTCGATGAATGATAATTGCTTTCAGCCGGCGTAGTCTTCTTGCTGACACAGTACACTAGACGTAAGGCTCGATCGTTCCCTTCTTGCAACAGCATCCCCGCTAAGCCAAGGGTGCTCGCATCCGTGTGTAGTTCGGTCCTAGCCTTCGGGTTGTATAATTGCAATACCGGTTCGTTTATCAGTGCCTCCTTCAAATCTGCAATCGCGTCGTCCTGTTCTTTCTCCCATTTGAACGGTTGATCTTTTCTCGTTAGCCGACTCAATGGCTCGGCTCTCTGGGCATATCGTGGGATGAAACGTCTGAAGAATCCCGACATACCGAGAAACCGTCGTACTTCGTGCACATTCTGTGGAGTTTCGTAGTGTACAATAGATTGTACTTTTTGGAAGCCTGGTCGTATTCCGTTTTTGGATATGACAAATCCAAGATATTCTATCTCGACCTTTCCAAAATGACATTTGCGTAAGTTTAACGTCAATCGAGCGTTTCATAGAGCTTCCAACACTTCGCGTAAACGTAGAAACATTTCCTCCCAATCCTTCGCTGGCACTAAGACATCGTCCAAATAGCGTCGTGACTTCGTACCTTTCAAGACCATTTCCATCAGTCGTACAAATTCGTAAGGATTGTTTCTGAGCCCGAATATCATTCGATTAAATTGATATGTCGCCTCCTGCGTCACGATTGCCGTTTTCGGCTTCGAACTTTCCGTCAGTGGCACTTGTAGAAATCCCTGGGCCATATCGAGAGTAGTAAATATCTCATTATCCGATAACTCTTCCAGTTGGTCGTCAATAATCGGCATCGGAAATTCTTTCTTGATCGTTTGTTCGTTCAATTTTCGGAAATCTACAACAAGTCTTGGCTCTCCATTCTTTTTCCATACTATCAATACAGGACTAGCGTATGGTGATCGAGTCTCGCTCACTATCCCGTGATTTTCCCAGTCGTTCAAAATCGTCCTAATGGCCTCTCGATCCTTCTGAGATGCTTTATATGGTTTCTGCCGAAAAGGGCTGCTCCCCGGCTTTTCTTCAATGTCGACTTCCATCAGATGCGTTAGTCCAGGCTCCGCCAGATTCATCGCAAAGCAGTCCCGGAACTCGTTGATTAGGGCTAACAATCGGTCTCTCGTTTCTTCCGTGGTGTCTTCATCAATATTGACTTCTTCAATCTTTATTAATTTCGATGGTGGTACCGCTGATTCACTCGCCTCAAGCCGCTGCACAGCTTCCCCTCGACCAATCACGTCTCCTCGCTGAATTTCGATTTTCTCGGCGCTCGTATTGCTCACGGCAATTTTCGTAACACTGTCTTGAATCTGTAGTAACTGCGCAATGGGCCCGTCTCGATTAAGCACCATTTCTCCGTTTGCTATGTCTCTGTCGCTAATAGCATTTATGAAACAAATCTCGCCGCGTGGCAATGATCTTGACTCGTTTGCTCGTAGCTCGATTTTTCCATCTTCATCGATCTCGATCTCGCGAAATGGATTGTCGTCCCGATAGCCGAACTTGAGAATCTCCCCGACGCGGATGTATGCGATGTCTTTCAATTCGGTAAACGTACGCCCGATAAACATCTCTACGGGTTGTGCGTCGTCCGACACCGCATGTACCGTGACTTCTTTGTCCACTATATCGTCAACGCTAAGTTTAACTTTCGCACTGTGTGTCGATCGCGCCGCAGCCTGCTCGTTATTCCCGAACCCGAACAAGTCTTTTTCGTCTGGATGCGTACGAAGATTTAATCTTTTAATTGTAGATTCGCGAATTGTGCAGATCGAACTCCCGGGGTCGATCAATGCGTGTACAAGTTCCCCGTTTACTTGAACGTCTTTGTAATATTTCGCGCCCGAGGTAACGCGCGTCGTTTCCGGCGATATCGTTTCACTCACTATATACGTCGCTCCTGTCCCTTCCTGTTTTACCACAAGGGCTGCCTCGGTGCAGTTCCGCTGCGTGTGTCCAGTTTTCTCGCACTTGTAACATTTTAGCACTTTTCGTTCCTTCGGACAATCTCGCGATATGTGTCCATAAGTGTCACAATTGTAGCACTTTGGCTCGCCTTTTTCGTTCTTCACTGGTGGTCGCGGATCTTTTCCTGCTGGTGCACTTCGGGTCGACGCCGTCGTCGAAGTCCCCGCCGTAGCCGTAGCCGCACTCGTGTCTCCTGACGCATTCGCACTCGTGTTCGCACTTTTCGGTCCACGTTGTGATTTGTTATCGGCAGAGTTACGAAACTTTCCATCCTTTTGTCCACCGAGCCAATCCCGACGTTCACGAGCAATCGATTCGTATTTTATTATGTCTGCAAACAACGCGTTTTCGTCTGCGTGTACGGAGCTACTGAGCTGCAACCACAAATCGCGCGAACGTAAACCAATCAAAACTTGATCCTTCGATTCCGTAAAATTAAGTCCCGCGTCGTGACACAATCTCATCTTCTCATGAAAATAAAGGTTGACCGACTCATCCGCCTTTTGACGTCGATCCTGCATCCGCTTCACTTTTTCGACTATGCTGAGCTGTCGTCCAAACGTAGCCTTGAATTGCGTTTCGAACTCGTCCCATGTCGCTATGTCCGCTTGTCTTCGTACATACCAGTGTCTCGCAGCGCCCTCGAGACGCATCTTAACCGTTTCTAATTTGAATTGGTTCGGCCATTGGTGCAATCGCGCCATGTCGTTCACGTTTCGTAGCCAATAATCCGCTTCTCTCGGATCGCCTTCGCCCGAAAACTTCTCGAGTTGATGATTTAAATCAGGCATCACATGATATGATATTGCACCACCTGCTTCCATTGCATTTCCGGTGTTGCTTCCCCCGGGTCGCACCGTCTGCATGAATTTTTCTTGTTGGTCCATAAACATCCTTCTCTGACCGTCCATAAGCGACTGGATAATCGCCTGCACTTCCGCGCTCAAAACCGTCGAGTCCGTCATCGTAGTTTTATCGTACTCACTCAAAATGTATCGTACTCACACTCTCTATCTCGCACTGTACTCGCGAGTAAGAAGGCGTCGTTCTATCGTCGTTTCGCGTACCGTATTTCTTCGTCGTTCTTCCGTCGCTCCCGTGCCGTACTTCTGCGTCGTTCTTTCGTCGTTCGCGTGCCGTCCTTTATCCCACTTCTGACGTGTTAACATTAATTTTTCGCGATCCAACCTACTTCCCGCACGATCTCTGTTAAGGATAGGAAAGGATCCGTAAATGATTCGTACGCTCGTTCGTTTAATATTAAAGATATAATAGTTCGCTTTATTCCGTTCCGAAATACACGACCGTTCTACTCTTTCATCAGCCATGTACTACTCTTTTCTTTGACTACGAGAATACGAGATGAAGTCCCGTACTCTCTCACCTCCTTCGAGCCACTCTCGCGCCATCTCTCGTTCGTTGGTTGCTAACAATACGAACCCCGTTGTAGAGAGAGAGAGAGAGAGAGAGAGAGAGAGAGAGAGAGAGAGAGAGAGAGAGAGAGAGAGAGAGAGAGAGAGAGAGAGAGAGAGAGAGAGAGAGAGAAGAGAACGCGAGCGGGAAACGCGAACGGGGAACGCAAACGGAAAACGCGAGCGGGAAACGCGAGCGGGGAACGTGAACGTGACCGCGAGAAAGAGTAATAATACGTACGATAGATATAACCTCACCATCCTCGCTCAGGGTGTATCCCAGGAACCAGCCATCCGCAAGGCGCAAACTCTGTCATTCTAGCACTCATCATGCACTTCGTTCGGAGTGTTCGGACGCGACGACGCGGACGGAATATTTTTCGACGACGCGGACGTTTAAAGCGGCCCATTATTACATGTACGAGTTTGATTCGCGAGCCGGACTCGAACGTTTTTCACCACACACACACTCCCTAACAGTCCCGAAATTTGGCTCGTCGGACGCCGAGCCCGTCTCGTGACATCCCACCCACGAACGAATAGAAACCGAGCCGAGCCGGACTCGCGACGTGTATGGGCCGTTTTACGGTTATGTTTACTGTCACGCAACTCAGATCGATTTCTCTTGCAAACGCGATTAATCAAAAATCAAGAGCCATCTGCAGTCGAAGTAGTGAAACGGACAAGATTTTATATATATATATGTTATATGTCCAACGTTGACGTTTCTTAAATGAAAATTTTCAGGATCGGACTTTGCATCGTAATATCTCCGCTCGTAGGGCACGTAGCGGAAAAATAAAAACACTTTTCTTATATAAATTTGGTCCAAGCTTTACGATAAGCCTAGTTAGAACTTGATCCGTTCACTGGTTATTGAGATCTAAAAATCTTGGGTACTCGCAACTTTTTGCGTCGCGTAAATATAGCCACGGCGGTCTCGCTCCGCGCGCACTTGGCGCGAGACACCACCGTCTCTTGATAATAAATTTTTTTAAATGGACGTCTAGCTTGTTTTCCTTCAAGACAACTAACGCAGGTCTTATTACTATCTCCTGTAAATTTTACACCTGTAACTAAACCATTTTGCATTAATTTCATTCCATATCGACATAAATGCCCTAATCTTTTATGCCAAAGATCTGCAGTAGAATCAGTTACAGTAGTATATGCACTTAAAAATCTATTAAAATCTAATCTATACATTCCTTTGTCATTAAACGCTGTTAATACCACATCTCCAGATATCTCACAATCTTCTTTACGATATATCTTACAACCTTGTTCATTAAAAACAAAAGTAAAGCCTTTTTTAACTGTCTGACTTACAGATAACAAATTAGTATTTAAGTTAGGAACATGTACAACATCAGTTATTCCAGTAATACTTTCAATATTCTTAATAGAAAAGGAACCTACACCATTGCTACGTAACTTTTCATTATTCGCTACTGTAATTTCTATACTTTTACATACATCATCGCGATAGTTCTCTAACCAATGTTTTTGACATGACATCTGAGCAGTTGATGCAGAATCCACGTACCACACATCAGGATCAGGTTTATTTGAAGTATTACTTTCCATAGTAGCCTCTTCTTTCATCTCAGACCGCTCGATGGTGAGTAGAGCAATTTCCTCTCGATTAACTGAAGTCCCGGAAGAGCCTGGAGTTACCATCATCGTGAGCAGTGCGTAGTTCTTCTCCTTATTAGTGGATGAGGTTTGGTCCTTCTTCGGGCAATCTGGACTTTTATGTCCTTGTTGTTGACATGTATAGCAAGTAACAGGCTTCTTTTTATTATTGCCTTTCTTCAAACTTGTTGGCTTATTTTTATTTGCATTCGACGGCAGTTTCTTCTGGTTAGAATGCGTCTTCAATGCCAGAGCCGATTCAATTGCAGCTGGTTCACCTTCCTTTTTAGCAGCTTTGTTTAGAAGTCTAGATTTAACATCTGCTGCACCAATCTGTCTATTAGAGTTTTCTAGTGCCATTACTAGGGGATCATATTTTGATGGAAGTTCACCCAGTAGAATCGCGCCAACAGTTTCATCGTCTATCTCTTTTTCGATTTCAGCTAACTGTTGTACAGTCGACATAACCTCTGCTATGTAGGCATCCATGGTATTGAAATCGCCAAGCTGTAGCAGTATCATCGAGTGTCAGCGACATTGCGGCAAGGGCCATCCCATTCTTCTCAGCCTTAACCTCTTCTCTGGTTGCGTCTCCTTTAGGATATCCAGTGACAGCATGCTATAATCTTTCATGCATCAGATAAGTCGTCATCTTGAATTTCCACGTAGAATATCCTTCTCGACCAGAAAGGAACTTGATCAAAGCCGGTGGCAATACACTTCGCGAGTCTCGTGAATCTCGTGACGTCGACGCATCGGTCATTGTGAATTTTCCTTTTTAATAATTCACCAGGTCACAGGAACGGCTTTCTACTTAATACTTTTGACTGAATACGCCTTGGGCCCATAACCTGTTGTAAATAGGCTGGGTTTGGGATGCAACGTACGATAGTTTCTTATTAGACTAAAGAATATATTTCTTAATATACGTTACAAAGCGTGTCGTGTGCCGCTGGGTCGAAACTCGAAGTGAACGCAGAGAACTCCACGGGGGTAAAGGTAGTAGGAGAAGGGGAGAAACAGCATGGCGGCAGGGCCAGGCCATAGACTTATATAGGTAGACCGGCCCCTGCCGTGAGAGCACGCGTTAGAAGATCGACGGTGCAGACATAGCCGTGGTGGTTGGTTCTCTCTCTCTTCTGATCGCTTGGTGGGGATAGACGACTCGACTTAGTCGACTTAGTCGAGTCGTCTATCCCCACCAAGCGATCAGAAGAGAGAGAGAACCAACCACCACGGCTATGTCTGCACCGTCGATCTTCTAACGCGTGCTCTCACGGCAGGGGCCGGTCTATCTATATAAGTCTATGGGCCAGGCAGGATCGGTGGTAATGCGCGCGCATATCGTGAACCGAAGCAAGCCAAAGGTGCCGAAGACATTGAACTATATACCATACTGGAACGTGCACGCCTCTGGAGTCACAAGTTGCGAGCGAGCGTGTTCGGACGTGTTTCGACCGTTAGATTTTTTGAGGCTGCAGGGGGAAGTGATCCGCGCAATTCTTTGGGCATAGCACACCCACGGCAACCCAAGCTCATCACCGCGGACACTCACACACACGGATACGCACACACACACACGCTTAAGAAGTTTGCCGCTGATTTAGAGAGCCAGATACACGCTACACATACACACAGGAACACATACAGACGTAGCTAGGGGCAATTAGCCTGCCGTCAGGAGGCAGAAAGGCCCGGAACGAAGAAGAAAAAGTGCACGCCTCTGTTTATTGGCGGCCAAGATTGTGGGAGTGGGATAGTTGAATTGCGACGATATTGTTCTTGTCTAACTAACTGTGGACGATGTTTTCAGTTATGGTAGTTCACAGTAGAAAGAGACAGCTTCGTCGCAGTTCAACTATCTCTTAGTGGCCGCAGTAACAGTGGAGAGGGTATGGCCATGCACGTTCCAGTATGGTATATAGTTCAAAGACGTGCCGAAGACAGTCGATCGGGCATGGTCGGCGTCGGAGACACGAAAAGTGAAAAATTGTGCCATAACTGCCATATTGAATTGAGTGACGACGTTTTCGTGATTTCGTGTGATTTCGCCGTGGTCGGAAATTCGCCCTCGAACGAGAGAAAACCTGCCGAAGAGCAGATTTCACTGCTGCACGTGGTCGAAGATTCGCCCTCGAACGAGAGAAAACCTGCTACACGTGTTCGCAGATTCGCCCTCGGAGATAACTTGGCATAGGACTTCGAACATAATTTGTCATAATAAGTACAGATATATATAATACATCACTTATTTGTTCACTGTCACATTGTATATTTTTAACTTAATCGACTAATGAAATGCGTGTTTCAGATCGCTGCTGCACGTGGTCGGAGATTCACCCTCGGAAATAACTTGGCATAGAACTTCGAGGGGAAGACACTTGTCTCATCTATACATACAGTGGCACAGCAGTGTGATGTCGAAGGTAAATTTCCTTTTTTAATTTGTTTCTTCACATTTCAACTTATTATTGAAAAATATTTATAATACGAAAGTGTGTGAATCTAATTGTATTATTAAATTTTATAGACTGCTGCTGCTGCTACCGAAGGCAATACCTCTGGAGGAATTTTACAAGAGAGGAAGTAATGGGAGGCCCGCCAGTATAAAAGACGCACAGATAAACGAGAAGAAGCGGCAATGTTAGTCTAGTCGTGGAGAAAAGTATATGATATTATGTAATATACTGGCGTAGGTAGGATTCGACGATTATAGAGTTGCTTAAGCGTGATACGTGCATATATTTAGGTTATTTGCAAAAATATTACATGTGTATTACATGTTATACATTATGTATGCTGGTGGGTGCTGGGACTATCTGATTTCGAGAATAGAGTCCGCTCTGGCTACATCGGTGGGTGCAATACATTATTTCACTTTTGTGATGCAAATGTGGACATGTCAAACTTAGAATCAGCTTTTAAAAAAATTTTTTTTGTTAACTACAGGAGTGAATTCTGTAGCAATCATCGATGTGACAATATAATCGTCGAAAATAGTTTATCGTTTTTAATACATAAGTATGTTAAAGATAAGAAAAAACCGGTACATCTAACTTCAGGCCATTACGAAAAAGCCAAGCAATTTAAATCATTGTAATTTAGTTTCATTTTCTGCTTCATTTATTTACATTTTCAGTTTCTTTTAAATGTATCTGGCTTTCGAAGTATTTAGTTGTACGGTTTTTTCTTTTTCAAACTTAGAGAATCGTATATTTATTTTGTTACGTACATTCCATTATATGTAGTTTATTTCATTATTATAAGTAGCTCTTAAGTATGCATTAATGCAACTAATATTAATATTCACATTTCAAAATGTCAACAAAATGAGATAACGTTTTATCTTATTTTTAGTTTATTTTTTAATTTGATTTTGGATTTCTGATAATAGTATTACATTTTGGCATTAATGTTTCAATGGTATATTTCAAATATGATATCATTTTTTCTTACTGTGTTCCATTTTTACAAATTACATTTTGGCATTGATGTTTTAAATATGTTTTTGAAATATGATAGCATTTTTTCTTAAAGTGTTCCAATTTTACAAACTGTATTTTATGTTATTAACTGTGAAATGAAAATGTATTTTATGTTATCAAGTTTGAAATAAAACTGTATTTTATGTTACAAACTTATTGAATTAATATTGTATTTTATAAACTGTGTTGTGAGCGCACAACGCTATAATTATTAATTATATAACCTATAAGTAATCCGTCCCTAGCAACTGAATTCGAATATGAAATCCGCCGAAAAACCTGACGATTGCATCGGACGACGATCACCCGATGCAAACCGACACCGGAACCCAGAGCGTCCGACTCCAGGTTTACCGAAAGCGCTGATGCGAAGGTCAGCGCAGAGCGCTGACGACGAGAAGTCAACGCTAACTCGGGAGCCCCCGAGTTAGCAACAGAACGTCGGTCCGACATTATAAATACTGCCGAATCGGAAGATCGGGCGGGCAGTCTGACATCAGAAATCATAACAAACGTGCGGTCACCTTTAGTAATTATTAAACTTAGAATTAATCTCGGGAATTGTATGAAAAAATCAAGGCCGTTATCAATTGTCAAGTATTTTAATTAAAGATATTTGAGAGGAAATATCTAAGTAACATTCATTCGAACACTCCGTGGTGTGCACCACCTCCAACCCGGAATTCCCGAATCCTGTGCCGGCCCTGAGCACCAACTCCCGGTTACGGCACAACAACTGTATGTTATAAACTATAAAATAAAAATGTATTTTATGTTATATATTAATCAATTTGTTCTTTTTTGCGTATTCCCTTATTTATTGACAAAAATGACACTTCTACATTATTTACGGTTCATATAGGCCGTGTTCCGATATACACTGCCAGTATTGAAAATCTATAGTTTACGTATATCGTAAATTATAGATTTTCAGTACTGACAGTGTATTCGGAACACGGCCACAGATATAGAACGTAGTACCAGGGCCAGGCCGCTTGGGGTCGTGTCGATCACGCGTTTCATGTTTCCACTAGAGAGCCTTTAGGAGAGAGAGGCGACACGGGGGTCATGTGACCAGCCACTCTGTGATTGGCTGGCAACAGCAGTAGTGAGGTGGACGTTGCAAGATTGCGACGCCAATGCAGGCGCAGCCGCAGTCCGCAGAAGAGCGTGGACCGCAGATTAGCGACAGTGGCTGAGTGGTGACAACAGGTTATACGAAGGAACGGTAAGTTTTTATTTATCAATCAATTGAAATAGTTGAAAATGATTTAAAGAAAATTATTAAAATGTGTTACTTACGTGCTATAATAGTGTCACTATTAGGAGCTATATGCGAAATTCGTTGCACGGAGCAGAAGTGTCATAATTTTTTTAAACCGATTATATTGCAGTTTCCTAAATGAATAGTGTTAAAAAAAAAGTAAATGTTACAGTATCTGTTAATTTGGCGACGTAGAATAATTTGTCAAGTAATTTATTGTCCTTGTATTACAAGCAACATTCTTGTATTATCATCATCCAGATGCCATCGAGATGTACTGCTTTGAGGTGCTCCAATAACAGCGATGACGGCTATGCATTAGTCACATATCCGCGTGATGAGCTGCTGAAGCATAATTGCGCGCGCATACATAAGTACATAATTGCTACTTCAAACATATTAGTATTGCACACGTATTAAACAACATAAATTGCACAAATTGTAAACGTACGTGTTATTGTAGGAACATATTTTTCATTATATCAGTCAAATCTTATATACTCTTTATCGAAAGCAACAAACTTGAAATATAAACTGTAACTTAAAATTTGTTTAAAAAGTACGAAAATATAGAATATTCTAATTCGAATCCGGTGAACGGCGGTCAGGTATTTTGTTATCTCCGTCAATAATGACAACTCGTCCGGTGGGGTAAAAAACATAATATAATGTCAGAACATAGTATAATCGGAGGGTACATATGCTACCAAATAGTAATAATACATAAATTATATCAAATACACAGTAAATCAATAATAGACACAATAAATCAAAATGTTATATAGAATGCAAGAGTAATACTTAATCCTAAAAAATAGATAATAATAATATGTCATATAATAACCGCAAGTAGCGGCAAGCAATTTTGTGATCGATATGTCACATAAAAACCGCAAGTAGCGGCGAGCAATTTTGTGAGTGCAAGGAATCTATCGCATAAATTACACATGTAACGCGATCCGAGCAATGACATCAATAATAAACGCCGGTAGGAATGCACGAATCAAAGTAATGCATTCATATCAATAATAGTTATAGCGCGAAAAGTATGATGAAAGTAAACTTAAAGTCAGAGATATTATCTGAATGATATCACGTGCATTTAATTAATGTAAAACCACAACGCAAAGAGTTTAACGTAAGGAGGGTAATGTAATTCTAGTGTAAAGAACGCAGCGCAAATCGTATTAAGTAAACGAGTCAAGACCGACCCGTCGCGAATAATTAATATAACTAATTTGGCGCACGAAGTAAAGTATGAGTAAAGGTAACGCAATATAATCGACGCGAGGCTTATCATTCAAAACGATGTAAAGGACTTGAGATCTCTAATACGAGCAAACGATACGTTTATAACGAATACTAAGAAGAGGATGCGACGAGGGGGGATTAATTGAGTCAATACAAACTGCCGAAAAGTAGTGGACACTGTAATTACATTGAATCGCATTTACGCGGCGAACGCCCTTGTTATGGTGTAACGGAAGATACTATTAAATCACACGGAAGCGCCGTGGCCGTCACGTGCCCGGTGGAATGTACCGCACAAATAATACACTTGTCGCGACCGCAGAGGGAACCGAATTATGTCGTATGAGCTCGAGAGCACATGAACGTTGCGTGGTACACGCTTATCCGACGGCGTCGGATGGGCTCAACAAAGAATGCAAGCGCGTAGTACACGCGTATTCAATAAGCCCGATGAATAATCAACAGGGTACTTAGCGTTGTTGTCTCAGACGGCGAAGACGATGGCGACGAACGATCCCCCAGACTTCCCGGTCGAGTCCGTTGCTCTAGAATCACAGCGTCGTGGTCGTCGGCTGTGATAAAGGTCGTGCAGCTTTCCGGGTGTTCGGTGCAGAGAGGACACGCGCACTCTCTCGTCCCTTGCAGATATGCACAATGAACGCAATTCGGTTTTATCGCGAGCGTGGCGAAAGCCACGCCGAGGCCTCGTCGGCCTGCACGCTCTAAGTCCGCTCGAATAGCGTTTCGTTCGGAACGAGATAATGTTAATAAGCAGCAAATCCTACGAACTTAAACTGGTAACCACCGTTTCGGGTCGTACTTTATAAAGAACTTAGCCAAGACAGAACATTGAGCTATCGAAGGCTCTAGTATGCGTGAATCTAAACAAAGAACTCAGACTCGATATCTCGCGTGTTACTACTTCCGCGTTCCTCGACCGACTACGCAATTCGTCGCGTCGCTGCGAGAATCGTCACCAAGCGCGGACCGGTGAGACAAAATGCGATCGGGCTCGGCCCCCCTCACCGCGCTCGCCGCGGTCGCAGTTCTACTTTTGCTGTCGCTAACCGAAATTTGTCTCATGCTCGCTATCTTTTTAACAAAATTACAACTATTCACTAATCCTTACATAATTGCTAACATTATTGCACACGTATTTAACATAAATTGAACAAATTGTAAATGTACGTGTTATTTTAGGAACATATTTTTCATTATTATACTGTATATATCAGTCAATTCTTATATACTACTTATCGAAAGCAACAAGCTTGATATATAAACTGTAATATAAACTGTAACATAAAATAAAATATAAACTGTAACTTAAAATTACAACTATTCACTAATCCTTACATCATTGCTAACATATTACAGTATTGCATACGTATTCAACATAAATTAAACGTACAATTTTGTATGTATGTACAAAAACAATTTCCGACGGCTCCAAAGTGTACCTACAGAAAGAAAATCACAAATATACCTGAGTCTAACAATAAATTACAGAGCACGCTTGCCCATTGTTACTAACCTCGCAAAGTTTTTGAGATTTAGTAGGTGACCAATTTTTCCCTCTTCCTACCGCAGCAATCCACTGTTGCTTCAGCAGCTCATCACGAGGATATGTGACTAATGTATAGCTGTTATTAGAGCACCTCAAAGCAGTACATCTCGATGGCATCTCGATAATGATAATACAAGAATGTTGCCTGTAATACAAGGACACTAAATTACCTGACAAATTATTCTGCGTCGCCAAATTAACAGATACTGTAACATTTACTTTCTTTTTAACACTATTCATTTAGGAAACTACAATATAATCGGTTTAAAAAAATTATGACACTTCTGCTCCGTGCAACGAATTTCGCATATAGCTCCTAATAGTGACACTATTATAGCACGTAAGTAACACATTTTAATAATTTTCTTTAAATCATTTTTAACTATTTCAATTGATTGATAAATAAAAACTTACCGTTCCTTCGTATAACCTGTTGTCACCACTCAGCCACTGTCGCTAATCTGCGGTCCACGCTCTTCTGCGGACTGCGGCTGCGCCTGCATTGGCGTCGCAATCTCGCAACGTCCACCTCACTACTGCTGTTGCCAGCCAATCACAGAGTGGCTGGTCACATGACCCCCGTGTCGTCTCTCTCTCCTAGAGAGGCCTGCACTTGGACACGGTACATTTGGACACAGTTTATTTGGACACGGTCATTTGGACACAATCTATTGGACACCGTTCGTTTGAACACAGTTCATTTGGACACCGTTTATATGGACACCGTTCATTTGGACACGAAAATACGCGACCTGTGCACTTGGACACAAGAATGCGCGACCTGTTCACTTGGACACGAAAATGCGCGGCCTGTGCAGTTGGACACGAGAATACGCGACTTGTGCACTTGGACACGAAAATGAACGACCTGTGCACTTGGACACGAGAATGCGCGACCTGTTCTCTTGGACACGAAAATGCGCGGCCTGTGCAGTTGAACACGAGAATACGCGACCTGTTCACTTGGACACGAAAATGCGCGACCTGTTCACTTTGACACAAAAATGCGAAATAACTTTCGATGATAAATATGTCGCAGATACATGGTGTACACACACACACACACGCGGGGAGTGCAAGGGGGGGCCTTCGGCCCCACCTCCCGCACCGCCTCCGCCGGTAGGCAGGGTGGACCTCGCTTAATATCTCGTGTCTAACTGCACAGGCCGCGCATTTTCGTGTCCAAGTGAACAGGTCGCGCATTTTCGTGTCCAAGTAAACAGGTCGCGTGTTCTCGTGTCCAACTGCACAGGCCGCGCATTCTCGTGTCCAAGTGCACAGGTCGCTCATTTTCGTGTCCAAGTGCACAAGTCGCGTATTTTCGTGTCCAAATAAACGGTGTCCATATAAACGGTGTCCAAATGAACGGTGTCCAAACGAACGGTGTCCAATAGATCGTGTCCAAATGACCGTGTCCAATTGAACGGTGTCCAAATGTACTGTGTCCAAGTGCACCTCTCCCTCTCTCCTAGAGGCTCTCTAGTTTCCACCGTAGAACAATGAGCTTGCGCTTCTCTTTAGTACATGTTCTGTGGAGAACGCTAACGGATTTAATGGCGCGCGCAGACAGCCAACTCAGTAAAATAAAAAAGTGTAATAGAGTAGCACTAGGTGTGCACGCAATACATAGTGAGAACCGAGAAACTTAAAATGATAGATGGCATTAAGATTACAATCTAGTTACAACAAGGCTGCGTCTACATCCATCGTAATGATTATCGTATAATGGAGGATTCACACTGCGTCCGATTGCGTCCGATGTTTGACGTACGACGATCCGACATCCAATAAAAGAATTTATTATTAGAAAAAAAAATTTCCTATTGGATGTCGGATCGTCGTACGTCGAACATCGGACGCAGTGTGAATCCTCCATAAGCTCCTTGCGACGATCGTAATGCTCGTCGTGACAGCTATCGTAACCTCATCGATGACTCAACTTGAACTCTGACGATTACAACGCTTGTCTAGCGCATAGACTTATATAGATAGACCGGCCCCTGCCGTGAGAGCACGCGTCCGAAGATCGACGGTGCAGACATAGCCGTAGGGATTCTCCTCTCTCTGTCTTCTGATCGCTTGGTGGGGATAGAACTGATAGAAGACTAGACTGGTGGGGTGACAAGCTATGTGTGCGTTTTACCCATCCCTATTCCCTATTAGTCCCCACCAGTCTAGTCTTCTATCAGTTCTATCCCCACCAAGCGATCAGAAGACAGAGAGAGGAGAATCCCCACGGCTATGTCTGCACTGTCGATCTTTGGATGCGTGCTCTCACGGCAGGGGCCGGTCTATCTATATAAGTCTATGGTCTAGCGTTACAACAGTAACCTAATCTGTCAGCCTTCTCGACGCCGAAGAAAAGTGTGTTTATAGATATATTAACATAGATATATTGTTTACGACAGCTTCTTTGCTTACGACCACGATCGCAGCGTTACGACAGATGTAGACGCAGCCTTAAACAAAATAAAGATTACACTGTAATATTAAATAGTTTAGTAGGTGTTTTAATAACAGTACTTTTACACATAGGTACAAAACACGTTTTATATGTACTTCGTTTGCTCATTTTTTAAAATAAATGCTTGTTCAATGGATAGCCGGTAGAAGTATAGGTTCGTTTACTGCAGTGTGACATCACACAGTGTTCGGGAAGACTCGGTCGTTTCCGGGCCATTTTCAGAAATTTTAATTAATGCAATAATTCATTATTTATTTTCTCGCTTAATTTTCATCAAAAAATTACGAAAAAAAATAATTACAATTAAAAGTTTATCCAAATTATTTAATGCAATTTTTTTTGAAAATCATGCTAACTCCCTATTGGGTGAGGAGAGGTTATACTCGCTAACGTACGCGGATGACGTGGTGCTGTTAGCAGAAGACGAAGGGGACATGAGGAGTATGATAGAAAGACTGGAAGGATATTTAGATGAAAATGGACTACAGCTGAATGCGGAAAAAACAAAGATTATAAGGTTTAAGGAGGGAGGGGGAGGATGAGCAAGATGAATTGGAGATGAAAAGGTAAAAAGATAGAAGAGATGAAGGAGTTTAAATACCTCGAGTATGTACTGCAAAAAAATGGAGGACAGGAAGCGCATATAAGGGAAAGGGTAGTAAAGGCGACTGCGGTGATGGGGCAGGTATGGGGAATTTGCAAGAGAAGATTTGTGAAGAACTGGAGGAAGAGGGTAGCGCTATTTGATAAGCTAGTGTGGACGGTACTGTGTTAAGCCTTGTGTCCATGATACTAGAAATCGCTCCGAGATCTCGGACGGAAAAAGAATTAGCCAATCGTATTGGTAAATTGGCAGAATTGTTTAAATGTGATTGGTCAATTCTTTCTCCGTCCGAGATCTCGAAGCGATTTCTAGCATCGTGGACACAAGGCTTTACGGAGTGGAGATCTGGGGATGGGTAGAAAGAGGAGGATCGAGAGGATGCATGAAAGGTTCTTGAGATGGGTATTGGGAGTGTATGGTAGAACACCGGGATATCTGATAAGAGAAGAAATGTTAAGGGAGAAACTAATAGCGTTTTCTATTGGGAAAAACTTGCAGCACTGAGTGCAATTTTATTGTTGTAATATAAAAACCAGTTCATATATTTTCAATGTTTAATGTTCTACTGGCAAAAATTTGTCAAATAAAACACAGTAGAACATTAAACACTAAAAACATGTGAACTGATTTTTATATTACAACAATAAAATTGCACTTAGTGCTGCGAGTTTTTCCCAATGGAAAACGCTATAAAGCCTTGTGTCCACGATGCTGGAACTGTGTCCGAGTTTTGGTTTGAGCCAATGAAACTGCTATTTTTCTATAAGAGCTGCAAGTTGATTGGGTTAAACCGAAACTCGGACGTAGTTCTAGCATCGTGGACACAAGGCTTTAGAAGCAGAGTAGGAAAAAAAGCATGGGGATTCGAGGAAAGGCTGATGGAAGGAAAAGGAAGCGTGTTGGCACAGAAATGCCTAGAGGAGATGAGAGAGAATGTGTTGAGAGACAAAGATCTCTCAAGATGGGAAAGAGAAAGGAAGAAATTCTTCAGGGACAGAGGAGTGGACATGAGAGAATGGGAGGAAAAGAGGTTAGAAGGCTTTGAAGAATTAGAAGGGAAAGACAAGAATATACAGAAGAAAGAAAGATGGGAGAGAATAGGGAACGCGAGATATAATGAATGGTATGGGCTGGTCAAGGGAGAAGGAGTTCCACAATATTTAAAAAAGGCTGGAGGGAAAGTAGATGGAAAAGGGTAGCTAGATTTAGATTAGGCAATGAGATGGAAGGTGAGAGGTATTGGGAGGAAGAGAACGGAAGATTGTGTAGATTATGTGGGAATAAGACGGAAATATGGGAGCATGTTTGGGAGGAATGCAGAAGATGGAGGGAGGAAGGGGGTGAAACGTGGCAGGAGGCTTACAGGGGAGGGTTTTGGGAGAGGAAGGTAAGGGTAAGGGGTGAATGAGGGAGGTAGAGAGGGAAATGGAGAGGGGAGTCGGGGAGAATGAGTGTGACGAGAGAATGCGAGAGTGAGAAGGGAGAGAGAGCAAGTGCAATATATGTAACGGAAGCGGAAGTCCTTAGGATGGAAGGCGAAAGAGAAAGAGAGAGAGAGAGAGAGAGAGAGAGAGAGAACGTAGATTTGAACCCCAAGGGAATCAATAAACATCTATCTATCTATCTATCTATTAACAAAAGAAGTTTGAATAATATAGCAGTTATTTTGAGTATTGAAAGGCGAATATAAACGACTAAAACGACTAATATGTACGTGGAAATAGTACATGTATGAACGAAGGAAAGTCATTTAAAGCAGTGAATCGTTGTTATATTGAACAGTCTTTTTGTTAAAGCAGAGAATGATAGTTGGTATAGAGAAGTAGGACAATTTATGTGTTAGAAAAAATAAATATAAAGTATTCTCTGCTTTAACTATAATTGTATGATTATAATTGTACAATTAAAGATAGTGACACTGTGGTCCACCCACACAACAGCCCCCCTAACTCAAACCAATTGTTGTGTGGGTGGGCCACAGTCACTATATCTTTAATTGTACAATTATAATTATACAATTATGGTTAAAGCAGAGAATACTTTATATTTATGCTTTCTAACACATAAAATTGTATATGTACTTTTCTATACTAACTACTCTCTGCTTCAACAAAGACTGTTCAATATATCAACGATTCACTGCTTTAAATGACTTTCCTTCGTTCATACATGTTATACATACTATTTCCACATACATATTAGTCGTTTATGCCTTTCAATACTCAAAATAACTGCTATACTTTTTAAACTTCTTTTGTCAATAACTTTTTAATAAAAAACGAGCGACAGCTAAAATCTTCTGAAAGTCACTCAGGAGGGTGATCTTGACAACATGTGTCAAGGTCAAGCTCATTGGAGCTGCCTCTCCTATACTAAATAATTACCAAAATAAATAATTTATATACATATATCTTAAGTACAGTTGTTACTTCTGATTACCTACAGAGTGATTCAAAAGTCAGTGCCAAAATTTTAACGGGTGGTAGAGGGGGGCATAACAAATATTTTTTGTTAAACAACATGGGTCGGCGTTGCGTCGTTATCCCGGTAGGCGATAATAAAAAAAGAAAAATTTTGACGCAAACCAGAGGTCGATATGTTGACCCGTTCGAGAGTTATTTAGGGTCAAAGTTCGAAAAAGCCAATTTTTTATCCTAAATAACTCCCAAACGGATTAACGTATCGACCTCTGGTTTGCGCCAAAATTTTCTTTCTTTATGCCCTTTTTTACTTAGGAGTTTTAAACAACTTGACCGAAAGGCTTTTTCCCATGGTTTTGTGCGGCGTTCTTTAAAAAAATAAATTTCGATTTACAGCTATCTCCTCGCGGTGAAGTCTGGTTAATCACAAAGATTTTGATTTGCTAAGAGCTGTAAAAAATATAAATGCCAGATACAATCTCGCAAGTAGATATTTTTCTACGTAGGAATTTTCAAATAAAAGTTGGAGGCAGAAGATAAACTCCTATCAAGTTAAAACTTTACAAATATTGTTTTTACACCTTATGGCATCTTTCCCACCCCCGGGCATATAAGAACTAAAAAAAAAAATTTTTTCGCTTTACCCTAATATACATGTATATGCCATGGCTATAATAGTTTTCAAATGAGAAAAGTTTAAAGTGGTTAGTATTTTGCGCACAATATGCCCAATGATAAAGGTGCTTCCATGAATCGAATGCCTTTAACAGTAATGTGAAATTATTGTAAAAAATTCAAGTTTTATTAAGAAACTATTTCTGTTTGTCCGTAGTAAATTATAAAACCAGTTTAAAAGTATTTATTCACTATTATAGCCTCGGCAATTTCGTATTAAAATTTTCGTCTTAAAAAGTTACAAAGTATTTGTCTTTAAAATATTTATCACCAGTTTAGGTACACCCAATATATCACACAACATCAAAGTAGGCCGATTGATTCAAAATTTGATATACTGGCCTGATTTTTAATTCCAAACAGCTTTCTCAAATAAAATTTTTCGCTATCTTTTATCAAAAAGGCACTTTACCTACACAGGAAATAGGCAACTTCACAGTCGTGTAGCACAGAAACGAGGATTTAGCGGATATGCATTGGTTTGACTTTGGATAGTCGTTTGAAGATCACATGAAGGTCACCTTCAATTTCTTCAATGGAACGTATCGGCCTCTGATTTGCGCCAGAAATTTTCTTTTTTTATGCCCTTTCAAACGATATAGGTACTACAATATAATATTGTAGTACCTACATTATTTGAAAGGGCGTAAAAAAAGAAAACCTTCAATTTCTTCAATGAAACGTATCGGCCTCTGATTTGCTCTAGAAATTTCCTTTTTTTATGCCCTTTTAAACGATATTGGTACTACAATATTGTAGTACCTATATCGTTTGCAAAGGCATAAAAAATAAAAATTTTTGGCACAAATCAGAGGCCGATACATTCCATTGAAGAAATTGAAGGTGACCTTTCTCCGTTCGAGTTATTTAGGGTCAAATTTCGAAAAAACCAATTTTTTAAAGTAAGGAGAAACCAAAAAAATATTTAAGGTAGTCGTCTTATTAGAGCATGCATTAGATAAAGTGTTAGATCACGGATATTATATAAAAATATGCGATCAGCTTTGCACCAGATTTTTTATGCGGCTCTTTATCGACTAATTAGACTAGAAAATGAGCCGCGAAAATCGTACAATTACTACTATCCTATATGGGATTCCAAATAAAAATGCCTTCGTCACGGTTTCAATCACAAAATTTTCACACTTTTCTATTAGACGAAGTGAAAAGAAACATTTCTTTTTGTAGATTAGATTCCAAGAAATCTAACGCAACCATAAAATATATAGTTCACCGGAGATTTCATTTAGAATTTGTTAGTTAATATTCGTGAAAATGAGGCAGCCGAGCAGACATTTTTGTAGTCGAGGTGAGGTTGGGTAGACTTGGCAACGGCACTGTACTGATAGGTTATGCGATACGCTTTCCTTGGCCGGCTAAAGACAGTGACTGGCATTCTTTCTTGCATTTCAAAACTCTTTTTGGAGTAATTAGCACAATTCAATTCATATTAGGGAGGTATTTGATGTTACCTTGTATGTAACCTCTCTGACAGCTCGGATGCACAGCTGATCAAAACCGAGTCAACTAAAAAATATAACAGAATTTATTTCAACGATATAAAGTAAGATTTTTTTTTCACGTGTAAACTTTTACACCTTACTTCATAAAACTATTTTTTACATAGGAAAATTATCCCAAGTGTCTTTCTAAACGTGATAATCAACAAGCAGTCATATGACTAGCACGTAGCAAGACTACCTTAAACTGGCATTATGGCAACTAAAAAAAAATTTTTTTACTAAAACAAAGCTTTCTCTATGAGAAAGCAAAAACGAAAAAAATACATTAAAATTACTGTAATGTGAACGTCATTTTTTCGACACTGGGGTGCTTAAGTAACCCTAAGCGCCCGTTCTCGGGTTAATGACGTCTTTAAGACGTCTAAGAAGTATTAATTACTTCTTTCGTCATTAAGTTGTTATTTTTCAGACCTTAAATTATTAATTTAGGCTGACATGTTAAATGCAAATTTCTTGCCATTAGTAGCAGATTAATATTATATGTATATCTTAATATTATATTGTTATGAATTTAAAAAAACACTTTTTTTATATCATATATTGGTAAAAGTTTTCCTTTACACAGCCAGCCCCAAATGACCTCTGACTAACCTTGATGTTGACCTTGACCTTCAAGGAGTTCAAGGTTATTGACTTTTTCCATCGCTCGGGGCTGGCTGTGTAAAGGAAAACTTTTAGCCATATATTTTATTGGCCATTACAATTTTTCTAAACAAAGCCTGTACTACGTTTTATAATTAATTCTCTTTAATAAAGCTATAATGCTCGATATCTTCCGAAAAGAAATATCTTTTTTTCTATTTCAGAGTAGTGTAGATAGAAACTATATTGAAACACATGAGTTGAAAATAGAAGATCGTAGCACAAGGTTTGTATAGAAAAATCGTAATGGCCAATAAAATATGATACCAAAAAATTTGTTTTTTCAATTTGTAACGATATAATACCAAAATGTGTAATATTAATCTGCTACTAACCGATGCATTTTGACTATTTTAGTCCGAGTAATGCCGAATTCAGGTTATTACAAAAACTTCAATTAGATAGAATTTCATGAAAAAAATCTTACATGCTCCAAAAGATCTTAAAAATTCTGTAATTTCCAATAGAATTTTTATAACCTTTTTTAATTTAAAAAATGGCTAACTTTACAAAAAACATCGTATAGCACAACTTTAGACTGTCTAGAAATTAAAATATATATACATATATACCATTATGATTCATTCAATTCATTTTAAACTGAACTTTCATCTAACGATATGAGTCATTTTTTGATAGGATTGAATATTTCTAAGATATTAACAATTTAAAAAGTAGTAATCGGAAAATTTAATTTCTTACAAAATTCGCACTGTCGAGAATATTGATCGTAGGCCCAAACAAAAAAATACGTGTCTTTCCTTTTTCAGAATACCTACACTGAAAAAAGGATCTGGTTGCGTTAATAGGAATTCTGGTAGATTCAACCAGAAGTCTGTTGGAAAATAAACAAATCAGAATTTCCAATTAATGCAACCAGAATTCCAATTAATTCAACCAGATTCTGGTAGATTCAACCATAATATCTGGTGAAAAATGAACGAACCAGAAATTTTTCTCAGTGTACTTTTCGGAAAAAAAATTGTCAAAATTATCAAAAAATTGTCAAAATTGAAGTAGGTTGTAGGTCAGGGTTAGAACATGAAAATTTAAGCGAGAATGCCCTATATATGTATATCGTACCTATATATTATTAATATATTATATTTATATTAATAATAATTAAACAAATTTTTAAAACTAAAGTATAAATATATAAAAGTTAATATATGTAAACAAAAAATAAAGAATGTTTTGATTTGAGTTGTATAGTCACAAAAATGTACGACATTAAAAATTAGCTGGAATATTATAATGACTAATGATTTTTCTTGAGATATTTTTACTGAAATGTTTTCTTTAAGTAATTATATTGACTGAAGAAGTTCGACCAAGAAGAACGCGACTACAAAGACAGTAATTTAGTAATTTTAAGGCAACTGTATTGATTAATATGCATTGTTAATTAAAAATGAGATTTATATGTATAAAATATATTTTGCTTGCAAGTAAAATATAGTTTTAACGAAGCAATTTTACCGAAACGGATGTTGTGAAGATTAATGTGATGAGATTATCATAATTATGATCATAAATAAATAGATGTATTTGTTTTAATAACAAAAGATGGTAATTGTTATGTAATTTACCGAACAGGTTAATCGAAGAGAATCGAGATCACCCGGAGATATTAAATATCAATTGCGTCGATCCGTTAAATCGTTCGGCGCTGACAGCCGCTATTGAAAATGAAAATATCGAGCTTATCAAGCTGCTGCTCGAATTGGGAATTGAAGTGAAGGTAAATATCGTGGGGTCGAAACGGTACAATGTTTCTCATGAAAATTATGTGCGCGAGACAGCCGCTCCCCTAATTATTGCTGGTAATACACGTATCACGCTGATATACCATAATCGATGTCTACCGGGATACGCTAATAACAGTTCCGTGCATACATCTGTCACATTTTGGGTCACCATGTACTCATTCTCACAGAAAGTGTTCAAAATGTTCAATTTAGATTTGGACGCTGCTGAACGTACTCATTGACTTTTATCAAAAGTGAATTTTTTGTAAAGCTCATATTAATGAAATTATCAAAACAAAAATATTATTAAACAATAAAATAAGACAAAAATAAGAAAAATGTTGACAAATAAAAAGATTCTATCCATGTACGAAACGATACAAGCCGTTATAAAAGTGACGTTGTTATTAAACTATCTGCGTTACACGTACAATATGTCTCAGCTATATCCTGAACGCCTAAAAGCGTAAAACACTTAAAACCATAATTCGTGCATCTTTCAGGATGCACTTCTGCATGCCATTAAAGAGGAGTACGTGGAGGCGGTGGAAATTCTACTGGAATGGGAAGAAAAAATACATAAGCCAGGGCAACCTTACGTGAGTCCGATAATACTACCATTTTGTCATATCTTTTTTTTATTAATTTTAACAACGATATATGTATTTTCACATCTTGAATAGAAATAGTTTTAATAGAAATCTTCAGTTAATTTTCAAAGTATAAAATCTTTAAAATATAAACTTCTTCGGTGAATATAAAAGACATATCCCAAATGAGTTTTTAGTCCCTCAGATTTTATTTTCCTTTAAATACCTTTTTTTAATAAAAAAAATCGAAGAAATTTATATTTTATTTTATACGTGTGCCCATCTCGATATCTGCATAAAACAATTTTTTGAACATCGAGAATAGCAGCTTTACTTAATTATCAAGGAAATAATTTTTCCTCAATAAACTTTTATCTCTAATGTATACAGGGTGTCCCATTTTAACTTATTGTTAGACAGCAATATATCTCGGAAACTAAAAGCTTTATCGAAAAAAATGTTTTAAATAAAAGTTATAGTTTAAAAAGATCTATTTACTGACTGTATCAGTTTGATCATGGGTGGCGTTTCCAAAGTCAGATCAAGATTACCTTGAATTTTTTAATTAAAACCCCTTATTTTTTATTGCATATTCTTGTAGCCCTTGTCGAGCCATTTTCAAAACACTATAATAAAGCTCTTTCGTTAAGAATTTCCTGATATTGCAAATTTTGTCATATTTTTTATACATATAAAATTATAAAACATAAAGTATCTCAAGGTAAAGTCATCAAAAAGTAGGTTTTTGATGACTTTACCTTGATACTTTTATACGTAGAATAATGAGAGGAATTGAATACTAATATTAATTTTTACATTTGCAATTTTGTAAAATTAAATGCTTCTACAAGATGCAATCAAAATTTTTGAAATAATTTTTTCAGTTCTTTTTTACAACAATCTATTCCTTTTATTCTTCTACGTATAAAAGTATCAGCGTAAAGTCATCGAAAAGTGAATACTTTACAAGATATTTCATGTTGTATATGAAAAATATTATGGCAAAATTTGAAATATCTCAGGAAATTCTTAACAAAAGAGAGCTTTATTATAGTGTTTTAAAAACGTCTCAACAAGGGCTACAAGAATATGCAATAAAAAATAGGGTTTTATTTAAAAAATTCAAGGTGATCATGACCTGACCTTGGAAACGCCACCCATGGTCAAACTGATAATGTCAGTAAATAGATCTTTTTAAACCCTATACAACATTTGTCTAAAACTTTCTTTTTCGATACAGCTTAGTTTCCAAGATATTTTGTCTAAGTTAAAATGGGACACCCTGTATATTTTAAATAACCCGAGAAAAAATGGGTATTGATGTGGTCATATATAAAAATATATAATTAGATCTGTTTATATCTAATTATATATTTTTATATATGACCACATCGATACCCATTTTTTCTCGGGAAGTAATAAGAATTGTTTTACACTTCTTAAATATCTACACATTGTTACAAGATTATTTAAAAATTATTTATCTAAAAAATTAATTATGTACCTAAAAATTATATTTATACTTTTAAGTAAATATAAAGTATTTTAGTGATAAAAAATAGAGCAATTTAGAGCAGATTAACATAGATTTCTCGGATACAAAATATTAGTATAAATTATCTATTTAACGATTCTAGTATTAATCATTAGACTTTAAGACAAAACAATTACGATTTAACTAAAACTTCCTGTGTAACGATTACGCATCTTCTTAATAGGTTAATCATTGATTATGAAAATGGAAACAATACCTACTCTCACATTTTATTTCAGAGTTGGGAAGCTGCAAATTTATCATCAAACTTTACGTCTGATATAACGCCATTAATTTTAGCAGCTCATAAAAATAATTATGAAATACTTAAACTGCTCTTAGATCGCGGTGCGACTCTTCCAACACCTCACGATGCAAGGTATACAAAAGATTAAACGTACTTTATAATATAACGGCCCCAATTTATTATCTTTATTACTTTTGCATTTTAAATCAGATAAAATATTTAACGACTTAACATTTTTTCGATGCATTCAATATTAATTAATTTTTTTTTATACTCATTCCTGTATAATTAATGCAATCCTTGTTACAAAACCGGAAAAAAGCGGTATTGTCACTTTATTTTAGGTGTGGTTGCGACGAATGCGTCACTTCCAGCGAACAGGACTCCCTTCGACACTCGCAATCTCGAATAAATGCGTACCGAGCGCTCACTTCGTCATCTTTAATCGCGCTTTCATCGAGAGACCCACTTTTAACGGCCTTCGAGCTTTCATGGGAACTGCGCCGTCTCAGCAGGATGGAGCAAGAATTTCGCGCCCAATACAACGTACTTAATTTGCTAATTTTCCTCTCCCTCTCCTTCTTACCCTTCATACCCGGGTTGTTTTGAGTCCCTTTAAATGATCATAACTGTATCCCCCCCCCCCCCCCACGTCGCCCCTTACAATCTTAATTTTTTGCATACTGGGTGTTGTCTAAAACCGGGTATATGTATACGAGCTTGATCTGTATTAAGGTCACATACAATACATTTCTCCGGATCCAGAACAAGCAAGCAAGTATGAGCAAACACGAATGAACAACTTGCTTCAATGAGTGCGAACAGTGTTGCTATTCGCAATCATTGAAGCAAATTATTCATTCGTATTTATTTGCCTTTGCTTGGTCTGGATACGGCTTAATATGCACGCGCAGTTTTTACGGTAAAAGCAACACAAAAATATGTAATTCTAGATATTTATATAAATGTTTATCTTCCCAAATTTAACAAAAATATTTACTTTTTTGTTGTAGCTGTTCGTTATTATATCTTTACTCATCTTTACTCATCTTACAATTAGAAAAAGTTCTAAATGTCCAATTCTCGAATTTAGACGCTTAATTTTTATCGAAAAAGCAAATTTATTGGTAAAGCTCAAGAGTAAATAATAAATGTATAAAAGATTGCGATTTTGTTTTCACTTTGACATAAAATAATATATATTATAATTTCTGACAATGTATAAATTGAGTTTTATAGAGACAAAAATTGACTTATGTACCTAATATACATATTACGACTGCGACAAATGCTTTTTTGTTACAATATAGTTCTTTTGCTTCCTCACAGAGAAAGCTTTCTTTTCGTAAAAAAATTTTTTTTTAGTTACCGCTTTCAATATGAGTTTAGAATTTCTAAAACTAGTTCTATTAATGTTCTATTAATAAAATTGTAGAAACGCAGGGATTATTGAATGACAGCAACAAATAAAGAAAGAACAAATGTTTGTTGGCAAATCAATAGACACGATAGTGTCTCATTGCCAAGTGTATTGTCACTGCCAAATGTACGCGCGAAGCAAGGCACGGGCGCTATACTTATGCCGCCCAACTAGTTGAGTGCAGGCAAAATTTGTCGGCTATAACAGCTGAATCAATACGTTTCTAGGTGGGCTCAACCAATTCGTTAAGTTCTTATTGATACAGCAAAGTTTTTGATATGAAGGAATTTTTTGATATGAAGGAATTGATAAAGAATGAGTTGCGAACTTTGCTATGTGTATGCAATGGTCATTTTAATATTTAAATAAGTAAAGAAATTTTCATTTTTAAATAAGATAAAAAGTAAGGATTATAAATTTTTCCACTTTTTTAGGATATAAATTTAATATTTCCTGATATTGAAATCAATATTCAACATGCATTAAATATATATTTTAGACACAGCAAAGATCTTTATTTTTAGTTTGCATTGGTTTACTTGTATCTATCAATTTGTATTTTATTATACAATTACAGTTATTAAATATTATACAATTACATTTCAATATAGTTATTTAAAAGATATATTTATTATATAATTTAATTGAGATATAAGGCGATATGAATGAAAACTGATGGAAACCAAAAACAGAGCTTCACTGTATCCAAAATATTTAATTATCTCAATTCTAAAGTATGTACAATGTATGTAAACCTACCTATTTCAAAAAATGGTAAAAATTGCGCCAAGTGTACATTAAGTATTTTATTTGTATATTTGGTAAATATGCATATTAGGTCAAACCTCACCAATGGCCTTGACCTTGACATATGTTGTCGAGGTCACCCTCCTGAGTGACCTTCAGAAGGTTTTAGCTGGCGGCCATTGTTTATTAAAAAGTTATAAACAAAAAAAGTTTGAAAAATATAGCAGTTATTTTGAGTATTGAAAGGCATAAACGACCTTGACCTTGACATATGTTGTCAAGGTCACCCTTCTGAGTGACCGTCAGAAAGTTTTAGCTGGCGGTCATTGTTCATTAAAAAGTTATAAACAAAGAAAATTTGTTGGGAAAAATTATTTAAAGCAGTAAATTGTTAGTATATTGAAAGGAAAGTTATTTAAAGCAGAGAATAGAGAAGTATGTGATTCAACTTACGAAGCACATACTTCTCTATTCTCCTATAGGTTAGTGGCGCGCTTTACAAGTGTGTGCATTGTATGTGCTTCAACTTACAAAGAACATACTTGTAAAACGCGTCACTAACCTATAGGTTAGTGGCGCGCTTTACAAGTGTGTGCTTTGTATGTGCTTCAACTTACAAAGAACATACTTGTAAAGCGCGTCACTAACCTATAGGTTTTGTCAATAACTAACTATTATTTGCTTTAAAAAAGCTTTAACATGCTTTTTCCATGATTAAAGCAGAGAATACTTGTATTTACACTTTCCAATACATAAATTTGTATATATATACTTTTCAATATACCAACTATTCTCTGCTTTAAATAATTTTCCCCACCAAATTTTTTTTGTTTATAACTTTTTAATAAACAATGACCGCAAGCTAAAACCTTCTGAAGGTCACTCAGGAGGGTGACCTTGATAACATATGTCAAGGTCAAGGTCGTTTAAGCCTTTCAATACTCAAAATAACTGCTATATTTTCAATTTTCTTTTTGTTAATAACTTTTTAACGAACAATGACCGCCGGCTAAAACCTTCTGAAGGTCACTCAGGAGGGTGACCTTGACAACATATGTCAAGATCAAGGTCATCGGTGAGGTTTGACCTAATATGCATATTTACCGTATATTTTACTACAAAAGCAATATTACTACTACAAAATAATATTAGGAGGTGAAATAATAACACCAAGTGAAATAATAACACAAAATTTAATTTTTCTATCATATATCTTCTATCACATATAATACACTTAATATGTAATACAAGGCAAATGAGAGCCAAAACGCCAATTGTAAGGCGACAATTATATTATATTCTACAAAAATCCAAAGACATACATATACATACAAACGTTTCGGTCTTTCGTTTGGACCTTCTTCAGTGTCGTAGAAAAACAAAAATTAAAAACGTGCAGTTACGCCATCGTCATACATTCAAATGTACGACTCCATTAATCTAACTAGTTTATAATGCGTTAACTGCGGTTTGTTACGCGTGTAACAACGTAAATGAGGTGGAACTAAATCTTCTAATATGCAATGCTTTAAAAACGTTATTCTACATTTTAATTTAATCAAGTTGACATTGATGTTAATCCAACTTTTCAACCGCTTGACAACTAAACCTCCATAATAAACAGAAATAAATTTTGAAAAGAAAAAACAAACGGGAGAACGCATTGTTTCAGCCTGCGTCATACAAATATCTAAGATTAAAGCTCTCGCAAAAACAAATAATATGTAATACAAGGCAAATGAGAGCCAAAACGCCGATTGTAAGGCGACAATTATATTACATTCTACAAAAATCCGAAGACATGCATACATACAAACGTTTCGGTCCTCCGTTCGGACCTTCTTCAGTGTCGTAGAGAAACAAAAATTAAAAACGTGCAGTTACGCCATCGTCATACATTCAAATGTGCGACTCTATTAATCTAACTAACTTATATATTAGAAGATTTAGTTCCACCTCGTTGTTACACGCGCAACAAACCGCAGTTAACGCATTATAAACTAGTTATATTATTAACTCGACATGAATAGTCCAGTCAAAATACGGAAAAAAGGGGGGGTACCTAGAAAAAATTGCAACAAAAGGTTTTATTACGTCATTGTGTTCAGAAAAATATACTGAACAACATATCCAAATTCCGCCATTTTACGCTATCCCTAAGTATGTTTTTTATTAACAATTTGTAAACAAATTCGTTTTTCTCCACAAATACGATAAATTTCGAAATTTTTGTAGAGATCAAAGTTGTAGAAGAGACAAATATCTACAAAAAATGTTCTATAAGTTTTTTTCGTACAAGCAATACTTTTCACGTAATAAATTTTGCAAGATATACGCTGCGCGGTAAGCGCTGACAGACGTCAAATAAATTGAAGCGTCGCACACGCGCACAAAAAATGTTATATCTTTTGAACGAATCATCGTACAGAAATGATCAAAGAATCGTTGAAAAGCTGAAACTTTCAGCTTTTTAATGCGATTTAGTTCGTTATTCTGCGACAATTTTTGAAAATTCTACGATGGTTTAAACAAATTGTTACATGCATTTTTGCCTTTTTTCATAAAATCAGCCACAAGTAGGTTCCAAATTGTTTTAAAAAAAAACGCCAGCAGAATATTACAGTATATACTTCATACTTTGACTCTACCAGAGGAAAAAAATTACAAAAATTTTTTTCTTTAAAATCAAGCTATTGACATGTCCAGTCAAAATACGGAAAAAAGGGGGGGTACCTAGAAAAAATTGCAACAAAAGGTTTTATTACGTCATTGTGTTCAGAAAAATATACTGAACAACATATTCAAATTCCGCCATTTTCCGCTATCCCTAAGTATTTTTGCTTCCTCATAGAGGAAGCTTTGTTTTCATAAACTACGTATATGGACCTTTGATCGTATATAAAGCTAGGTCTAATCAACCAAATATTAAAGAAAAATATATGAAATAGGGGTAGAAAAGACCAAAGAAAAAATTGTTTTTTAGCTTTTGATGCCAATGTGTTCAGAATGTTCTAAAACGTCGAAAAATTGCCTTTAAAAAAAATGTCCGTATGTGTGTGTGTATGTGCAGATTTGTTGTGGTTGCTCTAACTTCCGCAAATATTGAGATATCGGGCTGTTTTTTTTTTTAATTGATAGAGCATCATTCAAGGAAGGTTGGTATTGAATTTGGCGATGATCGGTAAAGGGGTTCTTTTTTTAAAAAATTTTAAATTTTTTTACAAATGTCTGTGGTTGCTCTAACTTCCGCAAATATTGAGATATCGGGCTGTTTTTTTTTTAATCGATAGAGCATCATTCAAGGAAGGTTGGTATTGAATTTGGCGATGATCGGTAAAGGGGTTCTTTTTAAAAGAATTTTTAAATTTTTTTAGAAATGTCCGTGGTTGCTTTAATTTCCGCAAATATTGAGATATCGGTTGTTTTTTTTTTTAATCGATAGAGTATCATTCAAGGAAGATTGGTATTGAATTTGGCGATAATCGGTAAAGGGGTTCTTTTTAAAAAAATTTTTGAATTTTTTTAGAAATGTCCGTGGTTGCTTTAACTTCCGCAAATATTGAGATATTGGGTTGTTTTTTTTTTAATCGATAGAGTATCATTCAAGAAAGGTTGGTATTAAATTTGGCGATGATCGGTAAAGGGGTTCTTTTTAAAAAAAAATTTGAGCTTTTTTAGAAATGTTCGTGGTTGCATTAACTTCAGCAAATATTGAGATATCGGGCCGATTTTTTTTTTAATCAATAAAGTATCATTTAAGAAAGGTTGATATTGAATTTGGCGATAATCGGTAAAAGGGTTCTTTTTTTAAAAAATTTTTAATTTTTTTAGAAATGTCCCTGGTTGCTCCTTTTGCACAGTTACTCTTTACATCCTTGCGCAAAACATAGGCTACTACGGAATCTCGATTATTCACTTACCGATCAGCTACTTTATTCCTTGGTTTTTCCGGGCGTTTTTTCGGGACTTTCGAGGTTGCTCGCTCGCGATGTACGCACAAAACTTCGATATTTCACTTACCGATTACCGATTTAATCCCTTTGTTTTCCCGGGCGTATTTTAAGTCTGTTTGTTCTTTATACACTCATAAACTATTCGACCGATCTAAACCAACTCTTGCACAATTACTCTTTACATCCTTGCACAAAACATAGGTTACTACGGAACCCCGATACTTCACTTACCGATCAGCGTCTTCATCCTTTGATTTTCCAGGGTGTTTTTTCGGGAATTTCGAGATTGCTCGCTCGCGATGTACACAGAATCTCGATATTTTACTTACCGATTACCGATTTTATCTCATGGTTTTCCCGGATATTTTTAAAGTGAAATATCGAAGTTCTGTGTACATCGCAAGCGAGCAATCTCGAAATTCCTGAAAAACGCCCGGGAAAACCAAGGGATGATTGATACTAAACATAAAATCTTTAATCCATATTTATGTAAATAAAACTTAATAATGACAATAATTAAAAAGTAAAACAAATTCTATTATATTCTTCAGTCATTTCTACCCCAATTTTATATATAATTCTTCAAGATTTGGTTGATTAGACTCAGCTTTATAAAGCTTCTATGTATGTACGAATTCTCCGAAATTTGAAATGTGTGTAACACGAGAACTGATCAATCAAATTTAAAAAATTATATATGAAATAGAGGTAGAAAAGACTGAAAAATATAATAAAATTAGAAATAGCACGATATTTTAAGAAATGCCTTTGATTGCTCTAACTTTTGTAAGTTTTGAAATATTTGGCTATTTCTAATTTTATTATATTCTTCTGTCTTTTCTACCCCTATTTTATATATAATTCTTTAAGATTTGGTTGATTAGACTCAGCTTTATAAGGCTTTTATGTATGTACGGATTCTCAGAAATTTTAAATGCCTTTAACTCAAAAACTAATCAACCAAACCTTAAAGAATTATATATGAAATAGAAGTAGAAAATACTGAAAAAATATAATCAAATTAGAAAAGTTGCCAATAATTAATACTAAATTGTCTAAAATTGACTCAATAGCGTGAAATTTGAGTAGAAAAAGACCGGTTACGACATGTTCAATTAAGGAAAACGTTTCTGCGGTCCGATTTGAAATTAGAGGAATTTAGTTATGATCCAAATTATGAATATAAATTTTTTCCGAGAGTAATAATTGGGAAAATGGATGCAATATGTGATCATTGTCAAGCCAAAAAGTTTAAAACTTAAGCACCTGGAATGTGTTGTTCAAACGGAAAAGTTAAACTACCACTTTTAAATCAACCACTCGACACACTCCTTATGTTTGTCCACAATATGAATATTGAAACACAAATGAACCCCGAAAGCACACGATATCCTATGGACGTCCATTGGAGTCCACTTAAAGTTCCTGGACTTCAAATGGACTCCAATGGACGTCCATAGGATATCGTGTGCTGTCGGGAAAGTTGTTTGAAGAAAAAGGACCTCCGGGCAAAGCCCGGGTAACCAGCTAGTTATTTAATTAATACTAAACATAAAATCTTTAGTCTATATTTATGTAAATAAAACTTATTAATGACAATAATTAAAAAGTAAAACAAATTCTATTATATTCTTCAGTCATTTCTACCCCTATTTTATATATAATTCTTCAAAATTTGGTTGATTAGACTCAACTTTATAAAGCTTCTATGTATGTACGAATTCTCCGAAATTTGAAATGTGTGTAACACGAAAACTGATCAATCAAATTTTAAAAAATTATATATGAAATAGAGGTAGAAAAGACTGAAAAATATAATAAAATTAGAAATAGCACGATATTTTAAGAAATGCCTTTGATTGCTCTAATTTTACTCTGACTTTTCATAAATTGATATTTTTTGATAATTTAGTATTAATTATTAGCAATTTTTTTGATTCTAATATAATTTTCAGTTTTTTCTACCCCTATTTCATATATAATTCATTATGGTTGGTTGATTAGACCCAGCTTTATAAAGCTTCGATATATGTACAAATTCTCCAAAATTTCAAATGAGAAAAAGAAAGAGAGAGAGAGAAAGAGAGAGAGGGCGAAAGGGCGCTCTATTGCAAAAGCATTGATCGTTTTTTAAATAAAACTGACGTAAGTGTTTAGCCTAGCATCAGCCAATGTATGCCAAAAAGCCTAAAGTGCGTTCAGTTTTATTGGGAAACGATCAGTGTTTCGCAAAAGGGCGGCCTTTTGCAAAAGGGCTAGTCTTTTTGCAAAAGGGCTAATTTTTTAATTGCAGTTAGAACATCTCAAGTCTTAATAATTGAGACTTCAAAAAATGATTTTTTAGGATAATAAAAGAGTGAGCAAGTAGAAACTTGCACATTGCTTCCATATAGCTTTTAAGTGTGCAAGTATAAACTTGCACATTGCTTCCTCATAGCTTTTAAGTGTGCAAGTAGAAACTTGCACATTGCTTCCTCATAGCTTTAAAGTGTGCAAGTTGAAACTTGCACATTGCTTCCTCATAGCTTTAAAGTGTGCAAGTAGAAACTTGCACATTGCTTCCTCATAGTTTTTAAGTGTGCAAGTAGAAACTTGCACATTGCTTCTTCATAGTTTTTAAGTGAGCAAGTAGAAACTTGCACATTGTTTTCTCATAGTTTTTAAGTGAGCCAGTAGAAACTTGCACATTGCTTTCTCATAGTTTTTAAGTGAGCCAGTAGAAACTTGCACATTGCTTTCTCATAGTTTTTAAGTGAGCCAGTAGAAACTTGCACATTGCTTTCTCATAATTTTTAAGTGAGCAAGTAGAAACTTGCACATTACTTAATCAACATTTTATTTCGCTTATAAAGCTTCCTCTATGAGGAAGCCAAATTAAAGAATATTTACTAATAATTATACATCAAATAAAAAACAAGCTTCCTCATAGAGGAAGCTTTATAAGCGAAATAAAATGTTGATTAAGTAATGTGCAAGTTTCTACTTGCTCACTTAAAAATTATGAGAAAGCAATGTGCAAGTTTCTACTGGCTCACTTAAAAACTATGAGAAAGCAATGTGCAAGTTTCTACTGGCTCACTTAAAAACTATGAGAAAGCAATGTGCAAGTTTCTACTGGCTCACTTAAAAACTATGAGAAAACAATGTGCAAGTTTCTACTTGCTCACTTAAAAACTATGAAGAAGCAATGTGCAAGTTTCTACTTGTTTATTAACAATTTATAAACAAATTCGTTTTTCTCCACAAATACGATGAATTTCGAAATTTTTGTAGAGATCAAAGTTGTAGAACAGACAAATATCTACAAAAAATGTTCTTATGAATTTTTTGAAATATCTCATATTATTTGAGATATTTGCAACAAGAGCTACTAGGCTACGCGCGGAGCGGAGCGGCGAATTCTAAGCCTGCCGTGTGCTTGTTAGAACTCTCCGCTCCGCACGTAGCCTAGTAGCTCTTATTGCAAATATCTCAAATAATATGAGATATTTCAAAGAATTCATAAGAACATTTTTTGTAGATATTTGTCTGTTCTACAACTTTGATCTCTACAAAAATTTCGAAATTCATTGTATTTGTGGAGAAAAACGAATTTGTTTATAAATTGTTAATAAAAAACATACTTAGAAATAGCGGAAAATGGCGGAATTTGAATATTCGTTTTTTTTTAAAACAATTTGGAACCTACTTGTGGCTGATTTTATGAAAAAAGGCAAAAATGCATGTAACAATTTGTTTAAACCATCGTAGAATTTTGAAAAATTGTCGCAGAATAACGAACCAAATCGCATTAAAAAGCTGAAAGTTTCAGCTTTTCAACGATTCTTTGATCATTTCTGTACGATGATTCGTTCAAAAGATATAACATTTTTTGTGCGCGCGTGCGACGCTTCAATTTATTTGACGTCTGTCAGCGCTTACCGCGCAGCGTATATCTTGCAAAATTTATTACGTGAAAAGTATTGCATGTACGAAAAAAACTTATAGAACATTTTTTGTAGATATTTGTCTGTTCTACAACTTTGATCTCTACAAAAATTTCGAAATTTATCGTATTTGTGGAGAAAAACGAATTTGTTTATAAATTGCTAATAAAAAACATACTTAGGGATAGCGGAAAATGGCGGAATTTGGATATGTTGTTCAGTATATTTTTCTGAACACAATGACGTAATAAAACCTTTTGTTGCAATTTTTTCTAGGTCTAATCGTATTTTGACTGGACTATGAAGACAATTGTCTTCAACTTTGGCATGGATGACAAATTTCCATAGACGAATATTCTCCATAAATTTGAACTAATTCTTATATCATTTTTTTGAACGAATTTGAGCGACCACTTGAAGACAATTGTCTGCATGGTTGTCAAATAATTAATTATTGAAGTTATACTCTTATACACGGGCGAAACATTTATACATAGCTTATACATAGCAAAAATGTTAAAAGTGCAAGCAACGCGAAAGTGCGAGCAATGCAAACACACCTATAATTTTCCCCTCTTGCCGCGCCGCCTGCCGGGCAGCGGGACACCAACCACCCTCCTTAATCTCATTGCTAACTCCATTCATGAATTTTTCAAGTAAAACACTATCTTGAAAAAATCAAAGTAATATATTTGTACCTCGAAAAAACCTAAGTAGCAAGTGGTACACGTAGTTATCTTTGTACCTCGAAAAAATCCAAGCAATATCTTTACCTTGAAAAAATCGAAGCAATATATTTATTACAAAAAAAAAGAAATGATATCTTTAAATTGCGCCAATTGAATATATATTATATCGAAAAATAACTATTGTTTTTTTTTTTAAATTAAACCCAAGGGGTAGTATCTTTACAAAAAGAAAGAAGAAATAAAATCCAAGTATGTATTTATATGTATTCCCATTGAAGTGAAAAAATTAATATAGATAGATAGATAGATAGATAAATGCATACTTTATTTACCCCAAGGGGTCTTAAAGGGCGTTTTTAAAGGGACGTACCCAACCCTGCACATTCATAGCTATTGGTTTCCATCCCTGGCCATTTGCGACCTTACAACTTATACGGTAACATACATAGGCATCATAATCGAGGCACAATCATAATCATAACAAAAACATAATCGGAACAGAATCCGTAACATGATCATCTAATTCGGACGTCTTCTCCCTTGATCTCCTCCTGTCGTTTGCTATACCTCCTTCCTTCTTATTCGGCTTTCGATTTTCCTCCCCTCTTAGCTTTCTCGTCCTCGTCTGAATCCATCAGCAAGCTTTCCTCCAGCTTGCTTGCTATCTCCTCCTCCACGGATTTTCTTGGTTTCCCGCCATCCTCCTCCCTCTTCTCCTTTCTCCTTTCCTTCTCCTCTCCTTCTCTAAGTCTCCTCTCTATAGACTTGTCCTCGTCCATCTTGACTTTTAGCTTGCTCCCCATCCTCCTCCTCGCGTCCAACACCCTCCATTTATCCTCCTCACTTCCCAGTCTCACCAGAATCGTCAGCCATTCTCCTCTCAACCCTATCACGCTCACCTCCTTCATTTCGATCCTTATCTTCAAGCCTTCTGCGAACAGCTGCTTCACCTTTTCCCGGTTTGTTCCCTTTCCTGTCCATCTGCTCTTCTCTACCCTTATTATTACATTCTTCCTCCTTCTCTCGTCCTCATTCCTCTCCTCTTCGTCGGACCACCATTTCCTTTCCTCCAGCCTGCCCATGCCTTCTTCGCCATCGTCCCTTTTCCTTTTCCTTGTGTCTTGCTCCAGCCTGCGTACCTTTCTTCTAAGGTTCTCGATCTCTTCCTCTCTGATCCTTTAATTCTTCTTTCAGCCCTCTTATCATCTCACTCGCTTGCTCCTTAATCAGCTTCTCCAATGTTTCCTTCTCCACTATCACCTTCGCTTTGCATTCCATTTTTTCCTCTGTCACGTGATCTACCTCTCGCCAACTTTACCTGTAATTAAAAGGTTACATATTATCTCCCCCAAGCACCCTCCTTTCCATTTTCCTCTCTCCGCCCCGCCTCATCTCCTCTATCGCCTTCATCCACTCTTCCCTCTCTCCCTTTTCGCCTAATATATTCTCCACCACATCCCGCCAGCTCTCTCCCTCCCGGTTATCCCATCTTGTACATCTTTCCCAGACATACTCCCAAGTCTCCTCCTCCCTCTCACACATCCTGCACTTTCTGTCATTTTCTTCTCCCCAGTATAATCCTTCCTTAATTTCGTTGCCCAGTCTGAACCTTGCAATTCTACTCCATCTTTTTTCCTCCCATCCCTTCTTTAGATAATCCGGAATCCCGTCCTTCCTTATAATCTTATACCACCTATTGTATTTCGATCCCATGATCTTTTCCATCCCTTCCTGTCTTTGCTTCAATCTCTCCCTATTTTCCAATACTTCCTCATCCAACTCCTCCTCCCCTCCCACCATTACTTCGATCCCTTCTAAGTACTCTTTTCTCTCCATCTCCCATTTGCCTATTGCCATTCCCTTCTTCCATCTCTCCTTCATCTCCAACAGGCATTTCCTCGCTATCTCTCCCCCCCCCCCTGCCTTCTTCTAGCTTCCTTTCAAACCTCAATGCTCTCTTGCTAGCTTTGGCTCTCATTTTCACCCTTTTCACCTCGTCTCTAACCATGTATCCTGGTGTCCTCCAATTCAATCCAAAAATCCATCTGAGATATCTCTCATGCATCCCTTCCACCTCCCTCCTTTCCTTCCATCCCCATATTTCCACCCCGTATCCCATTACTGTCCATATCAGGGTATCGTATAGCCAGATCCTCCTTTTCCAGTCTTTTTTCCACATCCTCTTTCCTATCCCCCACACCTCTCTCATTGCCTTTGCCGTCTTCCTTCTTCTTTCTTTGATGTGCGCCTCCTGACCTCCGTTTTCCTTCAATGTATACCCCAGGTATTTGAACTCTTTGACTTCCTCCAACTTCTTTCCTTTCCATCTCCAGTCGTACTTCTTCTTCCTCCCTCCTCCCTTTCTAAATCTCATTATTTTTGTCTTCTCTATACTCAGCGTTAGCCTCTTCATGTCTAAATACCTCTCTAGTCTGCTTATCATAGCTCTCATATCTTATTCCTCTTCCGCTAGCATTGCTATGTCATCTGCATACATTAGCGTGTATATCTTCTCTCCTCTTAACTTTATACCCCCCCATCCCCCTTTCTTTATGAAATCCTTTATGTCTGCAATTAACAAATTAAACAGTATCGGGCTTAACGGGCATCCTTGTCTTAATCCCTTTGCCGTCCAGAATGCATCTCCTTTTTCTTCTCCCCTTCTAACGCTGCTTTTGGTTTCTCTTAACACTTCCTCCACCCTGTCTATCAGCCCTTGTCTCGTACCTCTCTCTTTCATTGCCTTGATTAAGACTTCCTTGTCTACTGAGTCAAACGCCGCCTTCAAGTCCACAAATAACACTGTCATCTTCCCTTTCTATTTTCCCAGCTGTCTGTTTATCAGGTAGTTCAGTGCAAATATTTCATCCATTGTCCCCATTCCTTTCCTGAATCCCGCTTGGTTGTCTGGGATCAAGTTCTTCGATTCTATCTCTTTCCTTATCCTTTCCGCCAAGACCGCCGTGTATATCTTGTACATTGAAGACATGATCGTTATCCCTCTGTAGTCCTTCACCTCTCGTCCTTCTCCCTTCTTTACTATTGGTATTATCTCACCTTCCTTCCAATTTTCCGGCCAGCCTTCCCCCCTCCACACTCTTTTACAAATCTCCCATATCCATCTCACCACCTCTTCTCCCCCAAATTTCCATACCTCATTTGGAATCCCGTCCATGCCTATTGTCTTCCGAAAAAGTTAATATAAAATGTGAACAATTTTAGTGAAAAAAACGGCGCTGCTAAATTTTAAAATATTTGAAAGCAATAAATAACTAATTTAAAATATTAAATTAATAATTACAATGTGAATGTAGAGACTTTCACACATTAATTTAAAGTACTTTTTCCATTTATAGAAATTGTTTCATTAATATATATTATTATGTTTAGCAGCGCCAAGTTATTTTCACTAAAATTTTTCACACTTTATATTAATTTTTTCACTTCAATGGGAATACATATAGATACATACTTGGATTTTATTTCTTCTTTCTTTTTGTAAAGATCTCTTTGGTTTAATTTTTTTTAAAAACAATAGTTATTTTTCGATATAATAGATATATATTCAATTGGCGCAATTTAAAGATATCATTTCTTTTTTTTTGTAATAAATATATTGCTTCGATTTTTTCAAGGTAAAGATATTGCTTGGATTTTTTCGAGGTACAAAGATAACTACGTGTACCACTTGTTACTTAGGTTTTTTCGAGGTACAAATATATTACTTCGATTTTTTCAAGATAAAGATATTATTTGGATTTTTTTGAGATACAAAGATAACTACTTCGATTTTTTCAAGGTACACCACGCGTGCTTGGCGCCTTTTTTTTACCTTTTTGTAAAAGGTAATTTTGTACAGATATCACCCCTTTTTGTAGTTACAGATACATCGAACGCCATAATGTCTATCGACATCGACATTTATGTCTAATAAAATCAAATGTAAATATTTTTTGTATTATAACTTATAAGAATTATATCTGAGAGTTTGACATCCTTAAATGTGCAGTGTAGTTTGTATAAATTTATAAATCATTTAAAAAATTAAGACACAAAATATGAATATTCAGGCAAAGTCAAGTTTGTCGAGAGCACATTATGCAAAGTGTTTGCTATAAATAAATTATGTCGAAAGAAAAATAGATTTGATACAGAATTTGGCATGTACGATGCTATTGGCAGAATGTTATAATAGATAATATATGTATAGTAAAGTTTTAACAAAATAAGGCAATTAATAATTTATAAGTAGAGCTAGACAGTCTTATATAATTCGATGCAGATTATATAGGACAGAAACAGCAGAATCTACGTTCGACAATGCCAATTTACTGTTAATTTGTTATTAGATAAGATATTTTTGGTATGATAAGTTAAAGGATATGTATGAACAATTTTATTTAAAAACTAGTTAATTAATTAATAAGTGACAAGAAAACGATTATTTTAAAGATATTTACTTATATACACATATAAACAAATATTATGGAGATAGAGGAGATACAGTCGGAGGAGCTGTCTGATATTTTATATCTAACAACAAATTAGAAGTAAATTGACATTGTCGAACGTAGATTCTGCTGTTTCTGTCGCTAATCTGCATCGAGTTATATGGTACTGTCAAGCTGTACCTACTTATAAATTATAAATTTCTTTATTTTACTATACATATATTATCTACTATATAACATTCTGCCAACAACATTGCGCATATATGTCAAATCGTTTAACAAATCAGTAGTTTTTCTTTCAACAAAATTTATGTATAGCAAAACACTTTGCATGCTCTCGACAAACTTGACTTTGCGTGATATATTCATATTTTATGTCTTAATTTTTTAAATGATTTATAAAATACAAACTACACTGCACATTTAATTAAGGATGTCACTGTCAGATATAATTTTTGTGTTATAATACAAAAAATATTTAGATTTAATTTTATCAGATATATTCGATAGTCATTATTAAAAAGAGAGAGAGAGAGAGAAAGAGAGAGATTGATTGATTGATTGATTTTTATTATGCCATAGTCAAGACTTTAGGGAAATAGTGAAAAATACAAAGATATACAAGAAATAAGCAAGAGCGAAATACAAAAGACAGAATTGGAATATGTTTAAACTAAAAAGATACAAGACGCAGTGTGATAACAGCAATAAAGCAGAAAGCAAAAGTGGAAACAATGAAAATAATAATGACAATAAAGCAAAAGGTAATAATATTATTTCCTCCTTAGCCAATGCTTCACGACTTATTATAAAACAAAATAATTCGAGTGAAACACGTTTGAATATACATAACTAATATGATAATATTGCGTCATATAACCCAAATTTCGTTGAAAAAATGTAAATTATCTGAAATACTGCTGAAGAATTATAAATCAACGAAATTCAGTTATTGTGCTCTCTCAAACAAAAGAACAAGTATAACCACGTAAACTAGGCCAATGTAGAACTTACTTAAGCATAAAACGATTATAATGTTGAACATAAAGTGAAAAAGCTTATAAATCATAAAATATTTCAACGTGGTGAAAAAGAGAGGCTCGCATGTGCATATGTAGAACTTTCATTAAAGTTTAAACCAAAAGCGATTGTCACGTTAGACGTAAAGTGAAAAAGCATGTAAATCATATTACATATAGTGGTGAATAAGAGAGGCATGCATGTGCCGTCACAAATGTCAGAGTCAACAAGATCGTCGGAAATATACATAAGTGAAGAGAAAGAGAGAGAGAAAGAGAGAGAGAGAGAGAGAGAGAGAGAGAGAGAGAGAGAGAGAGAGAGAGAGAGATTGATTGATTGAGTTTATTATGCCCAAGCCAAGGCTAAAGGGCAAAGATACAAATAAGAAAAGACATAGAATGTAACATAATAATAGCCGAGTAGTAGAAAGAAAAGAAGTTACATATATGTTACATACTAATGTAAAACTTAAAACTAATATGTAGACTAAAAGAAAAAGCAAGAATAATCCGCAACTTAACCTAAACTAAAGCTAAGAAACTTATTAGTATGCGCAGATTGACTTAACCTAAACAATATACATATAACGTAGCAGACTAGAAGTCTGACTAGACGACGGTAACATTGCACAATATGATTCACACAAGATGGCTAAGAGTATCAAATAGATTCTGATGCAAGTAAAAACAAGCGAAGAAGGTCTTTAAAGGATGAAAAAGTAGCTGCTGATGTTATGCTGCTAGGAAGAGTATGCCAAAAACGTATTGAAGAAAGGCGAAAGAAGTGCATGTACATAGTAGATCTGCAAGACGGAATATGAAAAGATTGTGATGAGGTAACAAGGCGATCAGATCTTCTCAGAGATGGGTCAAGAAGGGTGAAGAGCTCGCTCAGGTATGATGGAGAGTGTAGAAAAAGGATGCGATACATCTGACAACCGAGAAAATATAACCTTCTATTTTCCACCGAAAGCCATCTCAATCGACGTCTATATGGCGTAATATTCTCATCTCGTCTTAGATCAAAAATAAATACAGCAATTTACCAGTCTCTGCAGTTTGGTATTCAACTCGTTACTTAAGCCGTGGTAGACAAGACAACAATAATCTATATGAGGCATAATCAAGGTCATCACTAATTTAGTTCTCAATTCGGTGGAAAGTGAATTTCTGTTGAATTTTAGTTTATGCAGTGCAAAATGGACCCTTTGCGAGACATTCAAAACGTGTTTCCTCCAAGAAAGAGTAGACGTAGATACAACGCCCAAGTTCCTCACTTCACTCACAAAAGGAAGAGGGACTTGGTTTACAATAATAGACGGTAAAAGACTACAATCAATATCCTTAACATAAGCTTGACTGCCATAAATAAGCACCTTAGATTTGGCAGGATTCAGTTTGAGACCGTTAGACTCAGCATAATCAAAAATAGCATTCGCGTCCATAGAAATCAACTCCAAACCGTGACAAATTTCGGTCGGAGAGCACGAGAGATACACTTGAATGTCATCAGCAAACATCATGTGATGTGCATACAACAAGACGCAACCAATATCGTTGACAAATAGAGAGAATAAAAGTGGGCCAAGCACGGAGCCCTGAGGGACACCGGAGGACGTAGATAGCCAATCAGAGAAGTTACCAGCATCATCGACTACAGCCTGAGAACGGCCGGTTAAGTAAGAAAATATCCAAGTAAGGACAGCGTCCGAGAAACCAATCTCCTTAAGCTTGATGAGCAAGCGCAGATGTGGAACCGTGTCAAATGCCTTACTGAAATCAGAGAGAGAGAGAGAGAGAGAGAGAGAGAGAGAACGCGAGCGGGAAACGCGAACGGGGAACGCAAACGGGGAACGCGAGCGGGGAACGTGAACGTGACCGCGAGAAAGAGTGATAATACGTACGATAGATATAACCTCACCATCCTCGCTCAGGGTGTATCCTAGGAACCAGCCATCCGCAAGGCGCAAACTCTGTCATTCTAGCACTCATCATGCACTTCGTTCGGAGTGTTCGGACGCGACGACGCGGACGGAATATTTTTCGACGACGCGGACGTTTAAAGCGGCCCATTATTACATGTACGAGTTTGATTCGCGAGCCGGACTCGAACGTTTCCCGAACAGTCCCGAAATTTGGCTCGTCGGACGCCGAGCCCGTCTCGTGACATCTCACCCACGAACAAATAAAAACCGAGCCGAGCCGGACTCGCGACGTGTATGGGCCGTTTTACGGTTATGTTTACTGTCACGCAACTCAGATCGATCTCTCTTGCGAACGCGATTAATCAAAAATCAAGAGCCATCTGCAGTCGAAGTAGTGAAACGGACAAGATTTTATATATATATATATGTTATATGTCCGACGTTGACGTTTCTTAAATGAAAATTTTCAGGATCGAACTTTGCATCGTAATATCTCCGCTCGTAGTGCACGTAGCGGAAAAATAAAAACACTTTTCTTATATAAATTTGGTCCGAGCTTTACGATAAGCCTAGTTAGAACTTGATCCGTTCACTGGTTATTGAGATCTAAAAATCTTGGGTACTCGCAACTCGTTGCGTTGCGTAAATATAACCACGGCGGTCTCGCTCCGCGCGCACTTGGCGCGAGACACTACCGTGTCTCTTTATAAGAAAAACAATCAATTTCAAAAGTTTAATCTATAGCATTACGTTCTTTCAAATATATTACGTATTCGTTTGTCTTAAATATGATATGATTCTACACATCGAGGTCTGTCTTAAATATAATTCTACATTTAGGAGATGCGGGAACAAACGCAGCAATTTGCAACCGCCTTATTGGACCACGCGCGCACGTCTTACGAATTGGAAGTAATGTTAAACTACAACCCTACTGGTGAGAATTGGGATCCTGGAGAGAGGCAGACCTTGGACCGACTTAAACTAGCTATTAAATATAAGCAGAAACAAGTATGTAGACTATCTACATATATGATAATACATAGACAGTAATGAGAATAATGAGAAAGTGTCGTGTATATATTTATATGTATATATCCTCAATATTTAATCATATTTAATTATGTATACATGGGTACCTACAGTATACATATGCAGGGCATATTCCCGTTTCAATTAATATACTGGAATATTACTGGAACTCTTACTTTTCGGGATTAAACAGTATCAAAGAAGAGAGATTTTTACATATAAATATTTGATCTCAAGCTATAGATTTAATATCATTTTGAGATAAATTTAATTTCTTTCAATAAAATCAGTTTTATAAAGTGTGTTTGTGGCTTTTCTCATAACAAAGTTCAATGATATAAAGCCTATTTTAAGTCGAATGACCTAACGCGAACATAACAAAGTCTCGACTTACAATTAGCTTTGTTTTATAGTATTATTTTGCAAAATTAATATTATTTCGAGTAATTGTTTAGAATAGCGGCTTCTTTTCCCAATTTTGATATTTTTTGCGGCTGTCTTGACAAAAATTTTTGTTCTAACTGACAACAATAATAATCAATCGGGGGAGGTTGAAGAATATGTAATCTACCTATTTTTTTCAGTACAAACAGGCATTACTTAACGTATGGGCTAGACTTCCGTATGCGAACCATGTCCGATTTTGATCTACTTTTGCAGGCACGTAATACGTACTAAAAGAAGTTGAATAGCATGAGTGACAACTTGCGGAAACAACTAGTTCCTTAAATATTCAAATTTTATTATTCCGCTAGACTTCGGATTTTTGATCGGCGTATGCGGAAGATTTCGGTTCTCTGGACATCTGAGTAGGTGAGTAAACGTAGTTTAACTTTATAAAAGTGGAATTTGAAGTACGATTTTACATGGGTTTGCAACTTTTCACGCAAAGCAAGGTCCACTCCATACTCCCCTCTGTTTACAGGACGAAACAAGGTCTACTATTGTACGGTTTGAGTTTCAACTTTTCACGCGAAGCGAGGTTTTCCCCATTCCACCCCTGCTTAGAAGACAAAACAAGGTCCATTATCGTACGGCTTGGGTTTTCAACTTTCAACGCGAAGCGACGAGATCTATACTCTACCTCACCCATGCTTACAGAGCGAAACGAGATCTATCATTGTACGGTGCGGGTTTTCAACTTTCCACACAAAGTGAGATCCACCCCACACTCTTCCCTACTTTTGGGGAGAAACTTATACTTTCATCGTTACACGGTTCCGCATGAGTTTGCAACTTTCCACGCGAAACGAGGTTCACTTCACACTCTACACTCTACACTCCACACTCAGTTTTCTATATGTGGAGTTCTATATTATAGCGTAAAGTTTTTGTCAAAGTTTATCTTCGGATTCACTGACCTACTAAGCTGTCCAGAGAACCAATCTTTCGCTAACGCAGACCAAACATCCGAAATTTAGCGAAATAATAAAAATTTGAATATTTAAGGAACTAGTTGTTTCCGCAAGTTGTCACTCATGCTAATCAACTTCTTTTAGTACTACGTGCCTGCAAAAGTAGATCAAAATCGGACATGGATCGCATACGGAAGTCTCGCCAAAAGCGCTAATTGAGAAAAGACCTCTATTAAGCTGCACCCCCTCCAGCGCAAAAAAAGTTTGGACCAAGTCAAAAATTTAGTGCTATTTATGTGCTAATTTGTTGCTTTAGTCCGAATTTTGTTGCTCAAACCATTTAGCAGGAAATCGCGTAAAAAATGGGGCGTTCCAGCTTGCCATTAAGCTGGACCCCCCCATACCGAAAAAAATATATAGAGTGGCAATAAAAAAAATACTAGAATTTGTTGCTAATTTGTTGCTCTAAGATAACGTAAAAACATTTTCAAAACATAATATTTTTTACGAAATACCACTATATGTAACTTAAGACTGCACCGGCGAGTCACTGTCACCTACACATAAATAATACGTTACTCGCATGACATTGGTCCTAAAATAATCCTGGGGTAATATACTTTCGAAATAAACCAAAATCCGATTTTGTTGCTGTTAGAATGTCAGATCTACGTGTGCTTGTGCCTATTAGGTCCTAGTTACCATCAATATATATTTTAGTAACGCTAGATAGAGGGCTAGTTTCTTTTTCCAGTTTACTATCTAATATAATGTACTACTCTATGTTCTTCTTCATTCCTTCTTCCGGTAGCTTCCGCGTGTGCACACTAGTTTCGTTTAAGCCACTTTATTTTATTTCTATATGTAACGCGGGCAGTGCCAAATAAATACTAATTGTCAAGTACTTTGCACTATTATATTTTCGCCCTATAACCAATTATTTCTAACAGGTTATGGGCCCAGAAGCGTTTCATTGACTGCGCGTGTTGATCGAAAGAAAACGGCTTCTCAAAAATGGCGTCCGCGAGTGGTTTCTCGAACATCAAAAAATTAACGGAGAGTAATTACGAACTGTGGAAAGTACAAATGAAAAGTGTACTCGTATATAATGATTTGTGGCAGTACGTTGACGGCACAGAAGTTAAGCCGCAAGAAAATGCACACGACTGGATAAGGAAGGACTCAAAGGCTCTAGCGCTAATTAATCTGAGCATTTCACACCGTCAGCTGAATTACGTAAAGAAGGCTTAGACTGCAAGAGGAGCCTGGGATTGTCTCAAAGGAATCTTCGAATCCAAAGGCCCAGTAAGAAAGGCCACATTATATAAGCAGTTGCTGAGGATGGAAAAGAAGCCGAACGGGACGATAACGCAACATGTGAATGATTTCACGACCAAGGCAGGGCAGCTGGAAGAGGCAGGCATTGAAATCCCAGACGAATTATTATCCATAATGCTGCTAAATTCTCTACCAGAAAAAAAGTTTCAGCGTAGCCATGGAATCACGTGACGACATACCAACGCTCGAAGTTCTCAAGGCAAAGCTTAAAGAAGAAGAAGCGAGACAGAACGACCGAGATGCGAAAACGACCGACGGTGAGTAAGTTTCCACCGAGGGTTTGTACTGGGTCAGAGTCGGGTCAGAATCGAGTTGGGGTGAGCGCTCTTGCGGTGGAAACACCAAACTCGAACGTGAACTCTACCCAACAAAATTTTAAGGTAGGGTCTAAATGAGGTTCGATGGAAACGACAAGAGTTGAGTTAGCGTTACTGTAGTGTTGCCAATTTGATAAATGAGTTTATACATAAGTCTTCCAGAAGACGTTTTACTTCATACTGTCGAGTTTGTAATATGAGAAATAATTTATGCATATTACTTTGGTACTGTGCAATTAATATTATGGCTCTCGGATCCATAATATTTTAAATGTTCTGATAGTCACATAACCTTCAAGCTACTGTTGACATTTTGCACAGTTGGTAACGTTCAACCTGGCCGCAACCCTGGTGTAACTTTGGTGTAACTCTGGTTCGGTGGAAACAGGCAAGTCAACCCAACTCTGACCCGACTCTAACCCGATTCTGACCCGGTTCGAACCCTCGGTGGAAACTTAGTCGGTGATAAGAAGAGCGACGCGTTGCTGGCAAGAGGAAGCACCAATCGTGGAAAGCAGTCGCGTGTGAACCCGCGTGTGAATCCAAAAGATGGCAGCGGGAAAGTAAATACACAGAGATTCGACGGAAAATGTTATAACTGTGATTGGACACCGAAGTCGTGATTGCCGTGTAAAGCAAAAGCAAAATAAATCAAACAATACGGACAACGCTCTAACCGCGATCGCGTGTAATGCAGAACTCACTACGAAATCGGGCGTGTGGTGCCTCGACAGCGGTGCAACCAGGCACATGTGTAATAACGAACAGAAATTCGAAACTATTAATAGAGACGACCAATCAAAAGTGTATACAGCAGAAGAACATTTTGTTAAGTCCGTCGGATCAGGTAATGTAAACTTACATTTAAGAGCAAATCGACGCGAGAATAATTCGATAAAAATACAAGACGCGTTATACGTACCGGAGCTACGAAATAATTTATTATCGGTGCCGAGCATTACAGATAAAGGACATTCAGTAATATTTGAAAGAAATCGCGCGCTCATAAAACGGAAAGACGGTTCAACGATCCTGACAGCTACGAAACGGAATCAACTGTACGTCGTCGATGAGAAGATAGATCGAGCAATGTTGGCGGAAAATGAGCATGATAGAATACTGAGATGGCATTGAAGGTATGTACACGTAAACATCAACGACCTCAAGAAGATGAAAGCAGAAGGGATGGTGGATGGCATGAACTTTGTAACTAACCTAGATCAACTTAACTGTGAAATATGCGCTAAATGTAAGGTACACGCTCAGCCATTTAAAAGTTCCACATATCGCAAAAAGGACGTGTTGGGATTAGTCCATTCGGATATATGCGGTCCGATAAATACCGAATCTCTTGGTGGTGCTAAATATTTTGTTACTTTTACAGACGATTGCACGCGTTATACCGAAACTACGATGTTGCGTAAACGATCTGACGTTCTTGAAGCATTCAAAAACTACAAGCTGAAGGCCGAAAAGCAAACAGGTCAACAAATCAAGAAGTTACGAACGGACAACGGAAGGGAATATCTTTCGAACGAGTTCAAGAGTTTTCTAAAAAATGAAGGAATTACGCACCAGCTGTGCGTCGAATACACACCACAACAGAACGGAGTTGCGGAACGCAAGAACCGCACACTTGTTGAGATGAAAAGATGTATAATGTTGCAAGGTAACCTCCCTCAATCACTATGGGCAGAAGCTGTCAATGCAGCAACGTATATTCGAAATAGATGTGCGACGAAGACATTGGATAGAAAAACGCCTTCTGAAGCATGGTCAAAACGCAAACCTTACGTTGGTTTCTTTAGAATTATTGGATCCAAAGTGATTGTACTGAATAAGGCGCAAAGAAGAGAAAAGTTTCAACCAAAAGGTGATGAATACGTCTTAGTCGGATATTCCGAAGAGTCTAAAGCGTATCGACTTTGGAAACCCGGAACAAGAGCCGTAATCAAGGCACGGGATGTAAGGTTCTTTGAGAAACAAGATTTAATCGACACATCAACGAAGGATCTTTTGGTTACGTCAGATGATACAGAAGCAAGTACGGCTGATAATTCGAGTAGCATTCTATTGGAACAATCAGATTTTCAAGATGAGGAACATCAAGAAGACGAAGAAGAGGACAGAGATTCAAACCCAGAAGAATCTACAACTGAAGCTAGGTTACAAGATATATCTAACGAAGATGGTGGTTTGTCGTGGAAGAGGACGTCCAAAATTACTGAAGACAGGTCAGCCAGGTAGACCGAAGAAAATATATCAAACACGCAACACGAAGACTCCAGATCCTGAATCTGTTCCAGACGCATTAAGCCGTGATGACAATAAAGCATGACTGACCGCCATGGATAGTGAGTATAAAAGCTTAATCGAAAATAAGACTTGGATCTTAGTGCCTAGGCCAAAGAATAAAAAAGTTCTATCAAATCGTTGGGTCTTTAAAACTAAATTTAACCAAAAAGGCAAAGTCGATAAGTTTAAGGCCAGGTTGGTTGTACGAGGACATACGCAGCGAGAAGGAGTGGACTACTGTGGACTACAAAGAAGCATTCGCGCCGGTTTCGAGGTACGAAACCATAAGAACTCTTCTTGCCGCATCTGTGGACGAGAAAATGCATGTCCACCAAATGGACGTTGTATCGGCTTATGTCCAGGGCGAGCTGTCAGACGAGGTGTACATGGAGCATCTCGAAATGTATGTAAAAAAGGGCGAAGAATCGAAGGTCTGTAAGTTACTTAAACCTTTATATGGCTTAAAACAGTCGGGTCGACAATGGTACAATACGTTTGATAAATATGTAACGAATAATGGAGGCGAACGTACAATTGCTGATCCATGCATGTATGTATTCGGTAAAGGAGATGATCGAGTCATTCTATTACTTTACGTTGATGATATAATATTATCCTCGAAGAAAATCAAAAGATTGGAGTTTGTAGAATCTAAATTGAAGTCAGCGTTTAAAATGGTGGATCTTGGACCGATACACGATATCCTCGGTATAAGTGTCGAACGACAAGGTTTAACCGGAAGTATTTATCTTTCTCAGAAGAAATACATTGAGAAACTAATAGCAAAATTTAATATGGAGGATGCAAAGACGGTGTCGACGCCGATAGAGTCAAGCACAAGGATTACAAAGGAAATGAGTCCGAGATCCGAAGATGAACGAGAAGAAATGAAGAACCGACCATATAGGGAGCTAGTTGGAGGGCTCATTTATTTAGCAAACGCAACACGCCCAGATATAGCCTTTGCAGCTAGCACTTTGAGCCGATTTTGTACGGATCCAGGAGAACTACATTGGACTTTGGCAAAGCGGGTATTAAGATACCTGAAGAGAACGTCACACTATAGTATCAAGTATGTTAAAAACCAAAACGCTCTCAAAGCCTATACTGATTTGGATTGGGCAGGAGATACTGATGACAGAAAGTCATGTACAGGAAATATCATCAGCTAACGGTCCAGTTAGTTGGAAGTCGAAGAAACGGGCTTCAGTGGCTCTTTCAACGATGGAGGCGGAGTATGCTGCGCTTGCTGAAATATCGCGTGAAATAATATATGTAAAGAGACTCTTAACGTACATGGGTTTCGAGAAGTTTTTAAAAGACTCAATTAACGTATATTGTGATAATCAGAGTGCAATTGAGTTATCGAAAAATGCGGTATTTCATAAACGAAGCAAACATATAGACATTAGCTTCCATTTTACTAGAGAACTTGTAGAAAAGAAAGTGATAACAATTCAATATCTAAGAACAGAGTCAATGATTGCCGATATTTTAACCAAATCTTTGTCGAAAAATAAACATTTCAAATGTATTTCTATGTTACAACTAGAATGAGAGTAGGAGATATGTGATTGCACAGCACACATCGATAGAGGGGGTGTTAGAATGTCAGATCTACGTGTGCTTGTGCCTATTAGGTCCTAGTTATCATCGATATATATTTTAGTAACGCTAGATAGAGGGCTAGTTTCTTTTTCCAGTTTACTATCTAATATAATGTACTACTCTATGTTCTTCTTCATTCTTTTTTCCGGTAGCTTCCGCGTGTGCACACTAGTTTCGTTTAAGCCACTTTATTTTATTTCTGTATGTAACGCGGGCAGTGCCAAATAAATACTAATTGTCAAGTACTCTGCACTATTATAATTTCGCTTTATAACCAACTATTTCTAACAGTTGCTAATTCCAAAGCGTAAAAATTTAATTGTTTATACTGGCCGCGCTCTCGCTCCGCGCACTAAGTACCCAAAATGTTGTTCAAAGAATTAGTTGCTCGCATGATTTTGGTTCTAAAATAATCTAAGAGTAATATACTTACTTTTGAAATAAACAGAAATCCGATTTGGTTTATTTCGAAAGTATATTACCCCTAGATTATTTTAGGACCAAAATTATGCGAGCAACTAATTCTTTCAACAACATTTCGGGTACTTAGTGCGCGAAGTGAGAGCGCGGCCGATATAAACAATTAAATTTTTACGCTTGGGATTTAGCAACAAAATCGGATTTTGGTTTATTTCGAAAGTATATTACCCCAGAATTATTTTAAGATTAAAATCGTGCAAGCAACTAATTCCTTGTACAACATTTTGGGTACTTATTGTTAGTGCGCGGCGCAGCGCACGGGCGACATAAACAATTAAATTTTAACGCTTTGGAGTTAGCAACAAAATTGGATTTTGGTTTATTTCGAAAGTATATTACCCCAGAATTATTTTAAGATTCAAATCGTGCAACTAATTCTTTGCACAACATTTTTGGTACATAGTGCGCGGCGCATTGCGCGGGCGATATAAACAAATAAATTTTAACGCTTTAGAGTTAGCAACAAAATCGGATTTTGGTTTATTTCGAAAGTATATTACCCCAGGATTATTTTAAAATTAAAATCGTGCGAGCAACTAATTCTTTGAACAACATTTCGGGTGCTTAGTACGCGGCGCGAGCGCGCGGCCGATATAAACAATTAATTTTTAACGCTTTGGAGTTAGCAGCATAATCGGATTTTGGTATATTTCGAAAATATATTACCCCTAGATTATTTTAGGACCAAAATTATGCGAGCAACAAATTCTTTGAACATTTCGGGTACTTAGTGCGCGGCGCGAGCGCGCGGCCGATATAAACAATTAATTTGCAACGCTTTGGAGTTAGCAACAAAATCGGATTTTGGATTATTTCGAAAGTATATTACCCCTGGATTATTTTAGGACCAATGTCATGCGAGTAACGTATTATTTATGTGTAGGTGACAATGACTCGCCGGTGCAGTCTTAAGGGGGTACTCTGGTCAAACGCAAGAAAAAAAAGTGATTTTTTAAAACTGTTGTATTCAGAATATACAATTGCAATCAATTTAAAACTTTTTTTGCACACTAGTATAACTCTTAGACAATACAGAAAAATTTTATTCATGAAGAAAAAATTATTTAAACAAAAGATATAGCAGATCTTGTTGAGCGCTTTAATTCGAAGCACCAAATCGGCGGGCAATCTGGATCGCAAAAATGGTCCAATCTCAAAATTTAAAATAATTTTGTAGTCTATATACCCACATTTTCTATATGAATAGGCGCAAAATTTAAAAAAATTAAAAATTTCAATTTTTACTGCAATTTAAAGAAAAAGAGCGATTTTTCGCATAAAAAGTCGGTAAAAATGACCAATAAAATTTTTTTAAACAATTTTTTTAAAATAATTTTCTATTCATATAGAAGATAATTATGTATTTTTAAAGTATGTTAAGTTTCAAGTCAATCCGTTTATTAGTTTTTGAGTAATCGTGCCCGTCAATTTCAAAAACATGTTATCGAGAAAACTTTAAACGCGTTTAAAGTTTTCGGTACAAAACTGAGGACTGAGTTGCTTGGCACGCTGTCCCGATTTCTACTGACGAAAAGGCGGTTAAACTCGTATACAGGATGACTCACATAAACATTCTATAGAGTATTTGTGTAGCAGCTGCTCAAAAAAAAGGCGGGAAAACCCATAAAACCGCAACTGCGTGCTCACATACCTGTTCAGAAAAAGGCTCGGTCGGTAGACTTACAGTTCGAATTTCAAAAAAACAAATATAGCCTCGTATTCTACAGATGTTATGGAGTATTTTAAGCAAAAAAAAATAACTTCTGACCAGAGTACCCCCTTAAGGGGGGATCCTGGTGTAGAGCGTCCAAAAAATCGAATTTTTTTTTTTTATTGTAATCAATAGTACACTATTCGTAGAATATATTCCTAAAGTTACAATAAAAAATTCGAAGTTTTAAAGGCCTCACAGCCATTTCTTGCGCGCAGGTATACGTGCGGGTATACGAGCGGCGAAAACTTTAAACGCGTTTTTCTCGAAACCACGTTTTTGAAATTGGCGTGCACGATAACTCAAAAACTATTTGACCAATCAAGTTGGCTCTTGTACGTACACATAGTTTATTACATTCACTAGTCGGTAAACCTCTAAAATTAATGAAATAATTAATTTAAACAATTGTTTTTGCATAAACAAAGTTCACATTTTTGAGTAAAAATTGCATTTCTTGTTTTAAAGTGCCGCCATTTTGTCAATTTTCAACTTTTTTGCATTTTTTTAGGTTTACCGACAAACCATGTTTATAAACAATAAGAAATGTTTTTTTTTTTTTTCAAACGTGTAAAGAAGGAGCTAGGATGCACGCCGTTTAAAACCGACGCTCTTACTTACGCCCTATAAACATATTAAATAATTTTTTTTTTTAATAAAAAAAATTTTTTTACGTTGTTTAATAATAAAGTAAAACAGCCCAAAAGTTATCAAAGCGATTTATTAAATAGTTTCTTTTAAAAAAATTCCCGAAAATACCATTATTTTCAGTAGTCTACACCAGGATCCCCCCTTAAGTTATATAGTGGTATTTCGTAAAAAATATTGTTTTTTTTAAATGTTTTCACGCTATCTTAGAGCAACAAATTAGCAACAAATTCTAGTATTTTTTTTATTGCTACTTTATATATTTTTTTGGTATGGGGGGGTCCAGCATAATGGCAAGCTGGAACCCCTCATTTTTTACGCGATTTTCTGCTAAACGGTTTGAGCAAAAAAATTTGGACTAGAGCAACAAATTAGCACATAAATAGCACTAAATTTTTGACTAGGTCCGAACTTCTTTTGCGCTGGTGGGGGGTCCAGCTTAATAGAGGTTGAGAAAAGTCACTAACATTCACAAAAAGAATATAGCTTTCCTATCTCCCCCGTACGATTCTTCAACTTGACAACAAAACATATTATTATTTTGCAAAGAAAAAAATTTAAAAACTTTAAAATTGGGAAAAGCTACTATTCCAAACAATTACTTTATTTCGTCTACTATTTGAATTATTAAGATTAATATTATTTAAAAAAAATACACAATCACTAATACAGCAGACAAGATAAGCGAAATAGTTGACGTCTTACAATAGACTGTGTTTTTGAATCCTTTGTGTATTACGTGTCGTTATAGTAGTTTCCCTATACATATAGTCTGCGATTTTTCTCGACAAAATGCCACTATAGTATCTCTTTTGTTTACTTTATATTGAGAAGATGTTCATTTTTATATTATATACTAAACACTACAAGGCGCGCGCCATTTATTCTCAACTATTATAGATTTTTAATAATATGTATCAAATTTAATCTTTACATTTATTTCACGCATTAAGATAACCAAAATAAATAACGATAACCAGTCATTTATAAGTTGTCAAAATATGACACTTGCAGCACGAGTGAGCCAAGTGAGAGAAGCAATCAGCATCGCTGAAAAGCGGCAACAATTAAATCTCTTACATGCCTTCTTTAAGATTATTAAAGAGCGGGTCGTTTTGTTTTTAATTTCCTTCATAGAAATAAATTAAAATATCATAATTCATAATTTAGTCCTAATATTTCTTAACATAGATGCAATGTGAATTACATAGTACGAATTTAAACATAGACTGCGATTGCGCTGCTTAATATCAATGAAGCGCGTTTCGCGGCAAAGTTATTTATACAGTCTCAGACAGCACGCATGTCCAAAATCGGGACACAAGACGTCTTAAAGATGTCTTTAAGACATCATATGTCTTTAAAATGTGTTGTTCTATAATATGTTGTCTAAAAGACGTCTTAATTACGTCTTTAAGACGTCTTATGTCCCGATTTTAGACATGGTGCTGGGGTGATAGAATTCAGCTCAGCCATAAAAGAGTTAAATACCATGAAAGGGACAAAATATGGAAGCGTAATCTTGGCGGGTCATTATATTTGTGGTTATTTGATAAAGCAATGTCTGTATAATGAAAATTGATTAAAAGAGATCTTATTTTAACTTTTTCAGCTTCCGTCTTAGCTCCCTACAAAAAAAATTAAATTAACTTGCTTTCAATAATTATTTCATAGAAATTGTTCTCCGTTATGTAGAATAAAATTTTGTCTTACAATTTAGTAGTTATTAGTTATTTATATAATATTAAAAATTTTTATTTATTTTATTGAAGTTCGTCGCTCATCCGAACGTGCAACAATTATTGGCTGCTATCTGGTACGATGGTCTCCCGGGATTCAGAAGGAAAAACATGATAGCGCAGTTAATGGAAGTTGCGAAACTTGGCGCAATGTTTCCGGTTTACAGTACTATTTATATGATGGCCCCTACCTCACAAATGGGATCGTTTATGAAGAAGCCATTTGTCAAGTTTATATGTCACTCTGCATCGTACGCTTTCTTTCTAAGTAAGACACGTATTTTCTTATTTTGTATGTCTCTATACATATTTCTTTATTATACATATGTTTTAAAGTAACTTTTAATTGGAGTATTTTTTTTTAGTGTTACTCGGTATGGCGTCGCAAAGAGTCGAATATCTGTTAATCGAGTTGTTTGGTAACGAGTGGATGCGAGAGATACTTGCCGGCTGGAAGAAACGTGAACGCGGGTGTATCCCGGGTTTCGTTGAGACAGGCGTGGTCATCTATGTGATAAGTAACGTAGCCAAATAAATCGCGATATTAAAAATAATTAATTATTTCTTTATTTTCTATCTTAAATAGTGAATAAAAAAGGTACTAATAAAATATTATTTTATAAAATTATTTATTCTCTAACTTGAGCATACTCATTGATGATAATTATGGTAAATATGCCCGGGAAAAAAGAATTAGATCTGTCGAGATATGACCATATCTGGTTTATCAGATCTGGCCAGATATGCAAATTGTCTCTATCTGGCCAGATCTGACCAGATATAATTTATTCTGTTAAGATATTATTATTTAACGTCTGGTAAAAAATTTTTTTTAAATGTGCCACTTTATTATAAGAGTGGTTTTCACGATACAACTGATACAAAAGTTGTACCGTACCGTGATTTACATAACTTAGCGCTGCTCGGCGCGAGAAACTGCCGTGGTTGCCGTTTACCGTGTCTCTTGATACCGTTCTTATACCATTGTTCGTCAAATTTTAAATACGAGAAACAGATCCCATCGGATGCCATCTATCGAATAATCCGAATTTAAAAGCGAATGTATCCAAATCTGCTCAAATATAATTAAAAATATTACGAATAAGGGATGTAAAATGCTATATAAAACCATAAATATATACACAAATAATGTTTTTATTTTCTTGTAAATATATAAATTAATTTCTATTAATATTATATATAGATCTTTAACATATGTCAAGACAAAAATAATCAACAAGAATTTTTTAATCGACTTTAACTGGCAATATTCAATCATCTTTCCGAAATAAACGTTGAAAAACTGCGAGCCGACCAGATTTGTCAGATTCACACAGCACGTTCTCAGATCAAATCGAGACGATGAATTCGACCATGGGTTTTGGTCAATTTAAATAGTTTTTAATTTATATTGCGAAAAATATTACCCCAGCCAGGGTTCGAACCTGGAACCTTCCGTATTCCGTTCGGGCGTCGTAACCAATTCGACTACCGGGGCATGTGGTAATATTTATCGCAATAACACATATTAAGATGACTTCTAAACAATAATGAGATGAAACACCGATATTTTTGTCAAAGGTGTGGGTATAATAACAAGTACATTATTTATTTCGCCAGTGATAATTAACAAGAATTTTTTAATCGACTTTAACTGGCAATATTCAATCATCTTTCCGAAATAAACGTTGAAAAACTGCTTGTTATTATACCCACACCTTTGACAAAAATATCGGTGTTTTGACAAAAATATGTTGTAGGGGAGGTTTTTCTGAGTAATTATACGCAAGAAAAAAGTGGGGGATAGCATTGGTTTTCAAGATATAGCATCAAATTAAAGTTTTACAATTTTAATGCTTTTTCTTAGATATTATAGACTGATATTAGGTACAGTCAACTGTTTGTGTATACCGTACTAGTTTACTAGTATAGAGGTCACCCTCCTAAGTGACCTTCAGAAGGTTTTAGCGGTCGCTTGTTGATTATTAAAAAGTTATTAACAAAAAAGTTTGAAAAATATAACAGTTATTTTGAGTATTGAAAGGCATAAACGACTAATATGTATGTGGAAGTAATACATGTATGAACAAAGAAAAGTTATTTAAAGCAGTGAATCGTTGATATATTGAACATACTTTCTCTTTGTTAAAGCAGAAAATATAATTGGTATATAGAAAAGTATACAGTAGAACTCCGATTTTCCGAACCTATTGGGACCAAGATGGTTCGGAAAATTGAATAGTTCGGATAATTTCCTTTTATATAAATAGAAAAAAAAAATACGTAATTGCACACGGTGCATATAATTAATGTTAAGAAATTTTATTTTTTTAAATAGTCTTTATTTTTTTTAACCATAGAAGATTGTCTTTTCGTCGCAGCGAGATCTTTCATCCTTTTTAGAAGCAATATCTCCGTAGAATTACATTCTGACTGTCGCTCACACCATGCCATTGCAGTTTCAAATGCAGTGAAGGCTTCCGCGTGAGTGGGCTCGCTTCCCGCTTTTTCTTCTTCGTCATCAGAATTATCTTGGTTAACGTCAGCACGTTCTTCATACTGGACTAATGCAACAATTTCTTCTTCATTTAAGATCTGATAACCAGGGTCAGCAGCATCGTTGTTTAGCCATGCCACTGCATCATCTTGCCCACAATCGAAAAACCCAGGAATCTCTTGAAATAAAGTTAAAATCTCACATACGTCGTCATTCAGATCCTGCTCATGTACAACCGCCTCTTCGGCAGCACTCCAAAGTTTATGCCACGCTTTTTGCTAACACATTGCGTTTTTTTTTTGTTGCCATCGTGAACCCAATAACGGCAAATGAGTTGATAAAACGGCTAAATTACACAGAATCAATATAATAATACAATGAAGTGAATAATAAAAATAACAAAATAAAGTAAATAAATTTGCTTACAATAATTTGTGCGTTAACAAAGGTGGAAGAGTTATAATGGTATCTTCGCTTTAAGCACGTCGGAAAGGTAAGACGGTAAGCGTTAGACTGACTTTGAAATATAAACAGTCATAATATAAAATAACATAAGAGTTATTACATTTGACCCGGCGGCAGTGGGAAACAGAGGACGTAGATACAGGTTCGGATGATTGACGTTCGGAAAATTGGAGTTCTATAATACTATACAATTTTATGTGTTAAAAAGCATAAATATAAAGTACTCTCTGCTTTAACCATAATTTTATGATTATAATTGTACAATTAAAGATGGTTTACAATTATAATCATACAATTATGATTAAAGCAGAGAATACTTTATATTTATAATTTCTAACACATAAAATTGTATACACAGGTATATACTTTTCTATATTAACTATTATCTGTTTTAACAAAAAACTGTTCAATATATCAACGATTCACTGTTTTAAATGAATTTTACTTCGTCTATACATACATTATTTCCACATACATTAGTCGTTTTAGTCGTGTAATACCTAAGAAAAAACCTTAAAATTCAATTTGCTATATCTTCTTAAGGGAGGACACCACGGTAACTTCTCATTTTCGACTGCCTTCTTTTTTTTAGAAAAAAATAAAATATATGGTCAAAAAAAGTTATAAGTTTTATCACATATATATTAAAGTATGTAAAAAAAATTTTTATTTCTACAAAATGGCGGTGCATGAGTCGCTATAGCACTAGCAAACCCTCTCCGCGGCACGCAGCAGAACTCAAACAATTTTTATCCGATCGACTTGAAATTTTAACTGTAGCTTCTCAGATGAATTTAACAGTCAAGTACGAGCGCATTTTTCGATTAATTAAAATTTGTAAAAAATATATCACTTTTTATACGAAAAATTATGGTCAAAAATTATAACTTTCTATTCAAACTTGCCTCTATTTTTTTGTTTTATATATTTTTTAATTTCCCGTTGTACTTGACTGTTGAATTCATCTGAGAAGCTACAGTTAAAATTTCAAGTCAATCGGATGAAAATTGTTTGAGTTCTGCTGCGTGCCGCGGAGAGGGTTTGCTGAAAACCACTAGTGCTATAGCGACTCATGCACCGCCATTTTGTATCTTTTTTAGAAATAAAAATTTTTTTTACATACTTTAATATATGTGTGATAAAGCTCATAACTTCTTTTAACCATATATTTTATTCTTTCCTAAAAAAAAAAATACCAAAGAAGGCAGTCGAAAATGGGCAGTTACCGTGGTGTCCTCCCTTAACTAATGCCGTTCCCCACTTTCTTCTTGCGTAGAATTACTGAGAAAAACCTCCCCTACAACAAATTTAAGTGGCGATAAAATCGGTAAGGTGTGACCTTTTATGCATATTTACCGAAATTATCTACTTTAGGGGCGACCTCACCGATTTTTTAATGACCTTGACATATGTTGTCAAGGTCACCATCCTGAGTGACCTTTAGAAGATTATAGTCGCCGCTCGTTGTTTATTAAAAAATTATTAACAAAAAGTTTGAAAAATATAGCAGTTATTTTGAGTATTGAAAGGCATAAACGACTAATATGTATGTGAAAATAGTACATGTATGAACGAAGGAAAGTCATTTAAAACAGCGAATTGTTAATATAATTGAATAATCTTTTTGTTAAAGCAGAAAATTGTTGGTATATTGAAAAGTATATTGTATACAATTTTATGTGTTTGTAAACAACAAGATGATGCGCAAACGAAGCGCCTATATTATTCGCATTTATAACTGTGCCATATCGAAAGCCATATGTTTGTACCCAATACAAAAATAATTTGTTAAAGCAGAGAATAGTTGGTATTTATGCTTCCCAACACATAAAATTGTATATATACTTTTCAATATACCAACTATTCTCTGCTTTAACAAAAAGATTGTCCAATATACTAACGATTCGCTGCTTTAAATAACTTTCTTTCGTTCATACATGTATTATTTTCACATACATATTAGTCATTTATGCCTTTCAATACTCAAAATATAACTGCTACATTTTTCAAACTTTTTTGATTAATAACTTTTTAATAAACAACGAGCGGCGACTATAACCTTTTAAAGGTCACTCAGGAAAGTGACCTTGACAACATATGTCAAGGTCATTGAAATCGGTGAGGTCGCCCCTAAAGTAAACAATTACCCATTAATTTAATTTAGAGAATAATATTCAATTTAGCAAAGGACCTCGCAGAATTCTTATGGAAAATGGCTTTCGGCAAATTTTTCTGAAAATTTGATATATGGTAGTTCTCAACACGTAGAACAAAAGTGTTAATAGGCCCAAAGTCCGATAACGAGTAGTTTTCGAGATACAGCACCCCAAAGTTGGGCTTTTCATCCCTTATGCAGCGTAGTGCGGGTGCAGTAGTAATGTCGATGCTGCTTACGATTAAGGTGGGTTTACAGGTTCTTGTGTGTGTGTGTGTGTGTGTGTGTGTGTGTGTGTGTGTGTGCGCGCGCGCGCGTGCGTGCGTGTGTGCGTGTGTGCGTATGTGCGTCTGTGTACAGGGGCTTGTGTGTGTGTGTGTGTGTCATACATTATGAAAATCATACACGCGCACGCGCGCACGCGCACACATATACAGAAACACACGCACGCACGCACGCACAGAATAGAGGGTTTGGAGTCATAAAATACTGCGGTAGTGTTGAACCGTGGGGTCCTTATCTCTGCTGACACACACACACACAAGAGGTGTAAATCCGACCGCATAACCTCCATGTGGTACACCTTGGGTAATGCTAATGCCGGCGGTACTGTAACTTTCAAGTTTTATTACTCGAAAAGTACTTAACGAGCCTAACTTTGGGGTGCTGTATCTCGAAAACTACTTGTCATCGGACTTTGGACCTATTGACACTTTTGTTCTACGTGTTGAGAACTACCATATACCAAATTTTTAATTTTCAGAAAAATTAGCCGAAAGCCATTTCCCATAAGGATTCTGCGGTGTCCCAACTTGTTTTATACAGGGTTTACCAAAAGTATGGAAACCCCTAAATATTTCGAAAACTACGCATTTTAGAAAAAAATGTTTTAGACAAAAGTTGTAGGGTTTCAAGTAACGCATTAAATAGTAATATTAGTGTGACTGCAAATAACTTTGTTAATGCCAGGTAAAAATAACTTTAAAATTTTTAAATGGAAACCCCTATTTTTAATTGCATATTCTTATAGCTTACCTCGAGAGCTTTTCAAAACACTATAATAAAGTATTTTTTTATTAACTATTTTTCAAGTTATGGAGCTTGAAAGCTACGATACTGCCGGCATCAGCGATACCCAAGATGTACCGCGTGGAGGTTGCACGGTCGGATTTACACTAGCAGAGTTGTAAATAACAATACTTTTGTGATTGAAGTTCTTAATTATTGTACTAATTATATTACATAATTTTAATTTAAATTGAGTTTAAGTACAAATGTTTTTTGGAATTGTAATTAAAGTCGTTCAATTACAAATAGGTACATTTTGAAATTGTAATTAAACTCGAATTTTATTACAATTAAAAAAGTAAAAAGAATAATTATTATTTACATTTTCTTAAATTACAAATTTTACAATCTTAATTTACATTTTTTTTGTGTGTTTGAGTGTTTTAGAGTAAATTCTGAAAGTGGTTTCCATGGACTTCTTGACAGTATGCCAATCTTTGATAGAACGCAGAAATAACTCTACAATTTGATTCAGCAGATATCAAGGCTGCTTCATCCCTTATTTGCTGCCTCAATTCTTGGATATTTTGAGGTTTTGTTTCGTAAACCTTACTCTTCAGATAGCCCCAAAAGTAATAATCAAGAGGAGTTAGATCTGGTGACCTAGGTGGCCAACTTTCCCCACCCTCATTTCGGTTCCTTCTTCTTATCCATCTTTGCGGAAAAACTTTATTTAAAATTCGACGTGGCCCTGCACCAAAATGAGGTGGAGCTCCATCATGCTGAAACCATATTTGCTCAAAGTTATTTGGAAAAATATTTTGTATTGCTGGAATTACTTCATCTATAAGTCCCATGTCCGTACATAGTAATCTCTCGTACCTATGAGCATTGAGGTTGTCCTCCAAAAAAAATGGCCCTATCACATAAGCGTCTATCATGCCGCACCATACATTTATTTTTTGTGGGTATTGAGTATGACTTTCCCGCATCCAATTCGGATTTTCATCTGACCAGAGACGAAAATTTTGATTATTAACCTCTCCCGTCAATGTAAAGGTTGCCTCGTCTGTGAAAACAATTTGATAAGGAAAGTCGGGCGAGGCATCTATTCGGTCCATCATTCTTGCACAGAAGCGTATACGACGCTCATCATCTCCGTCTTGCAATTCTTGAACGTATTGCAGATTGTATGGATGTAATTTACTTTTTTTTTAAATTCTGTGTACGGACATGGGAGCAATGTCGTGAGCTTGAGCTGCTCTATTAACAGATGTATGGGGATTTTCAATAAAAGTCTGCAGAACATCAAGTTGTTTGTCGTTATTAGTTGCAGATGATGGCCTGCCAGACCTAATGCGACTTTTTACACTACCAGTTTCTTGAAAACGTCAGTTTTCAAAACAGTGGATTTACTAATTTGACGATTCGGATACGTGGTATTAAATAATCGAACGACATCAGTGAACGATCGTTCATTATCACCCCATCCGCGCATCATTAGGATAGTGATTCTTTCAAGCTCCGATAATTCATTAGCCATTTTTAGCCAAACGTTTAATTTTTAATTTGTTAATTTGCGAATTAAAAAGAGAAAAGTCCTCGGCAGAAGCAGAGAGCGCTCTAGGACGCTATCACCCTCCCTACGTGATTATTCGCGAGAAAAAAACACTGAACATCTTGGCGCTTGTATTTTATACCCTCTCGGAGTGTCGATCCAGTGGGAGAGGGTCAGCGCGAGGGTGGGGGAGGGAGAGGGCGATTAGGCCATTGGAGGATCCTATTGGACTCTTCCTAAGAGGGTCATCTCCAATGACCCAATCGCCTTTTCCCTCTCCCTCCTCTCGCGCTGACCCTCTCCCACTCCCTCTTTCCCCATAGGATAGGAAGACCCAAGGAGGAACCAAAATGAGGGGAGAGGATTGGCCATAACTTTTTTAATTGTAATAAAATTCGAGTTTAATTACAATTTCAAAATGTACCTATTTGTAATTGAACGACTTTAATTACAATTCCAAAAAACATTTGTACTTAAACTCAATTTAAATTAAAATTATGTAATATAATTAGTAATTAAGAACTTTAATCACAAAAGTATTGTTATTTACAACTCTGCTAGTGTAAATCCGACCGTGCAACCTCCACGCGGTACATCTTGGGTAACGCTGATGCCGGCAGTATCGTAGCTTTCAAGCTCCATAACTTGAAAAATAGTTAATAAAAAAATACTTTATTATAGTGTTTTGAAAAGCTCTCGAGGTAAGCTATAAGAATATGCAATTAAAAATAGGGGTTTCCATTTAAAAATTTTAAAGTTATTTTTACCTGGCTTTAACAAAGTTATTTGCAGTCACACTAATATTACTATTTAATGCGTTACTTGAAACCCTACAACTTTTGTCTAAAACATTTTTTTCTAAAATGCGTAGTTTTCGAAATATTTAGGGGTTTCCATACTTTTGGTAAACCCTGTATATAAAAACTGTTCTCTCTCTCTTACTGTTAGATTTAGATTAATATAATATATAGAATTTGCACACATAAATAACTAATTTTACTTTAATAATAGAAAACTTCTTATTGTGACTCTTTCATAAATTGCCGAATTATATAAGATTATTCTTAGCAGTTTATTTCCTTCCACTTTTTAACAAAATGCATTTACAGGTTTAATCATCGGCGAAATTAAGTCTTTATGGGCAGATGGATTAATTGAATATATATCGGATCTGTGGAATATCGTAGATTTAATTCAAAATACGTTTTACGTGATCTGGATAAGTATGCGTATTACGGCTTGGTGGATAGTACAGGTTGGTTTTATTATACCTCTATTAAAGATATAGATACATGACGAATGCATTCTGATAAAATTTAATCAAAGCTAAATATCTAATATAAATGCACAATTGATTATAAGATGTGATTTAAATAGAATATATTTCTAAACAATATTTCTTGAATTTTTATAAAAAATTTTAATATAGAGATTTCTCAAGTTACTATAAATACGAAAGCAATGTTTAAATTAATTAATACAATGTGCTAGACAGCTAGATCCATTGTTCGGTAAATTGTACGTGGTTCTTAATATAATGACTTCTGTGCAACCTTCCTGTGACGTAATACACGTAATATTTGATTATTACGGAAATCTTATTATTCTGTCTTATAGCATATTTTTTTTACGGTTATAAATTTAATAATCTACTGAATATACAAAGTGATTCTAAACAAACGTTTGTCCTCGAAATGTCATATTCTTGACTTAATGCTGAGACGATTTTTCCTAAGAAAGGACATATATACATATACTGTTATAATATGGTAAATCACATTAAAGTAGACTTTTTTTATTATCCACTTTAACTATAAGTTGGGAATCTTTAATTCCAAATTTCTTCAAGTTGTAATAAATAATACATATTTTTTCAGGTCAAATTTAAGAGATTATAAGGAATGATTATTCTTTTCTTTGAATCTTTTGTTAAACTGTACCTATTGTTTTATAACAGAGAGAATATTGGAGTGGTTTAGATTCTTGGTATCCAAGAGATCAATGGCACGCGTTCGATCCAATGCTGCTTTCAGAGGGAGCATTCGCAGCAGGAATGATATTTAGGTAACTTCTGAACGAATTAACCATAAGATGGGTTAATTACGAGACTTTATAAGGCTAGGAAGCTAACGGCAAACGATTGGATACATATCTTTTTTTAAACAATTCTTTAGACCATCAATAACAATTGACGGCTTGGTTTAAGGATGTATCGGACCTATCTTTTTAAAAATAGTACAAAATCGATAAAAATTTGTAAAATTGTTCTTTTAGTCTTCCTGATGTACTGGAAAAAAAGTTGAAACGAATCCACTGAACAGTTGCTGAGTTATAACGATTATAAGGATGTATTGGAAGTATTTCAAATATTTCAGAAATGGCTGTGGGATGTTTCTAAATTAAATTAAAAATACTTTGTAAAATTTTAAAGTAATTTACTAAACGATTATAAGAGTTATTTAAGTTTAAAGTTGATAAAATTAACATTATCCTTTATGGAGAATCGACATTTTTGCTGTAAATATAAATAAAAAAGTATAAAGATATCTCTAAATCTTTTTTTATAAACAATACGATTTAGCTCTCGAGATATACAATCAATATTACATGAAGGGCAATTAAGAGCAGACGCCGATGATCGAGCGAAAAAATTATGTATTTCTCTAATTACAAGACATATGTTTCGGTCCTTGTATTGGACTCTCCTCAATGTCAAAAAAATATATATATATAACCGCAATTATACAAAAGAGCGCACGCGACAAAAAACAAAAAACGCTAATTAAAACGCTAATAAAAAAAGGCACACGTGACGAAAGGCGAAGAAATTTGAAAGTTCTTAAGCGGGAGCCGTCTTTTTGATGTTAGTCAGTATCACGCCAAAGATTTATCGAACTGACTGGTGCCTTTTGAAAAAATTACAGATGGTGAGCGATGTGATGTAATGGAGCATTCGCGAGGTAATAAATAATTCTTTATTTTCATACCTGCCAGTCAGTCCGTTAGGCTTCTTTTGCTCTGACACTAGATACAATTCGAGTAGGAAAACGTCGAACGTCTTGTTCGGCTGATCGCTTACATTAAAATGAGCTCGGTGACTTTCGTCAAATATGACGTGTTATGAAGCATCCCCCTCCAAAATAAACAAATGTCGTTGTAAAATATATGAATATTATTTGTGGGGAAGTCTTTCTATGATAGGTATATACTCCTGGCTTAAACCCGGAGTGTCTTCCTGTAAATTAATACCATTCCTCTGTCGTTTTATGTGGAACATCTCGGAGACAGTGCGTCTAAAATAAGATTTTTCTTTGTCCAAAACTTTAATATCGTCCCAATCAAAATCATGGCCTTTCAGTCTATGTTGGGAAACCACTGAATATTGTTTTACGTTTCTACTTGGTTTTAGTTGGTCACGGTGTTCATTAATGCGTGTACTGATTGTGAGCTGTCTACTCGTTTGTCCCGCATAAGACGCATCACAATCCCGGCAACAAATTTTGTAAACTACGTTACTTTGTGTCTCTTTCTTTAATCTATCCTTATGGGGTCTTATTAGTGAATTAAGTTTGTTCAAGCCGACATATGCAGTTCTAAAATTTAATTTTTTAATACTGTTACTCAAATTCTCCGAGATTCTGTTGATGTATGGTATGACAAGAAATTGTTCTGAATTTTCTTGAGTATTCAATGTGTGGGCTTTAATGAAGTTAGTCCTTTGTTGTTTGCTTATTAATTTGCCTAATCTAGGCCTCATTGTCTTAAAAAGTAAATTTAGAGGGTAACCGTTGTCTAAGAGTAAGTTCGTCAATTTGTTAAAATTATTTTTTTGGTGTATAGGGTGTGATAGGAAGAAGGCTCTATCGACAAGGCCTATAATTGTTCCTATCTTGTAGCAAAGGGGGTGGTGTGAATGGAAGATTAGATATCTGCCTGAAAACGTTGGTTTGTGGTACCAGTCAAACTGAACATGTCCGTCAATAATTCTTAGTTTTGTATCAAGAAAGTTAATAGTTTTGTTCTCACCAATTTCAAAAGTAAATTGGAGTCTGTCATGGAAAGAGTTAAAGATGTTAGTAACTGTGTGTATCATTGCTCTAGGAAATGTCATTAAAATGTCATCGACATATCTAAGAAAAACTGGTACCACAAACGGTAGTTGTTCTAGCGCTTTGCGCTCCAAATCTTGTAAAACTAAGTCTGCTATAGTGGATGACAAAGAGGAACCCATGGGCGCTCCGAAAGTTTGTTAATAAAATACGTTATTAAATTTAAAATAGGTGGAGTTAAGTAAAAATTCGACTGCGGATAGGAATTCGTCCATCGGAAGTTTTGTACAGAACGACAGAACGATTTCTTGTCATACCATACATCAACAGAATCTCGAAGAATTTGAGTAACAATATTAAAAATTAAATTTTAGAACTGCATATGTCGGCTTGAACAAACTAAATTCACTAATAAGACCCCATAAGGACAGATTAAAGAAAGAGACACAAAGTAACGCAGTTTACAAAATTTGTTGCCGGGATTGTGATGCGTCTTATGTGGGACAAACGGGCAGACAGCTCAGTACACACATTAGTGAACACCGTGACCAACTAAAACCAAGTAGAAACGTAAAAGAATATTCAGTGGTTTCCCAACATAGACTAAAAGGCCATGATTTCGATTGGGACGATATTAAAGTTTTGGACAAAGAAAAATCTTATTTTAGACGCACTGTCTCCGAGATGTTCCACATAAAACGACAGAGGAATGGTATTAATTTACAGGAAGACACTCTGGGTTTAAGCCAGGAGTATATACCTATCATAGAAAGACTTCCCCACAAATGATATTCATATATTTTACGACGACATTTGTTTATTTTGGAGGGGGGATGCTTCATAACACGTCATATTTGACGAAAGTCACCGAGCTCATTTTAATATAAGCGATCAGCCGAACAAGACGTTCGACTTTTTCCTACTCGAATTGTATCTAGTGTCAGAGCAAAAGAGGCCTAACGGACTGACTGGCAGGTATAAAAATAAAGAATTATTTATTACCTCGCGAATGCTCCATTACATCACATCGCTCACCATCTGTAATTTTTTCAAAAGGCACCAGTCCGTTCGATAAATCTTTGGCGTGATACTGACTAACATCAAAAAGACGGCTCCCGCTTAAGAACTTTCAAATTTCTTCGCCTTTCGTCACGTGTGCCTTCTTTTATTAGCGTTTTAATTAGCGTTTTTCGTTTTTTGTCGCGTGCGCTCTTTTGTATAATTGCAGTTTTATATATGTACTTTTTTGACACTGAGGAGAGTCCAATACAAGGACCGAAACGTATGTCTTGTAATTAGAGAAATACATAATTTTTTCGCTCGATCATCGGCGTCTGCTCTTAATTGCCCTTCATGTAATATTGACTTTTTTTTATATGTAAAACATACATCATTGATATTGTATTTTAAGTTTCAAAACTTTTTGCTTAAAAAAAATTGTTTTTAATTGTTTAAACAATACTAATTATTTAAATGACAAAAAAACATACTCAAACTGTAACAATAATCCTTTCTAACATATAAAAAATTTTGAGTTGTTTTACATAGGGGAGACCGGGGCGAGGTCGACAGTTTTTTCTCGGTGCCGATTTTTAACAAGAAAATAAATAATTTTAGTTAAATGTGGTATACCGTTGTAAAGAGTGAACCCTTAGCTACAAAATTTATGTAGGAAATTTTGGTCTACGTCGCTTTGTTTAACCGGTGTAGAGTAAGAACGACAAGGGTGGAAAAATTGAAATGTCAAAAATGCCGGGGCGGAGTCGTCACTCCATAAATACATAATTCCGAATATGAAAACTGATAGAATACATTTTATTAATTATTTGTTAATAGAAAAAGTAAACATTTATTAATTAAAGTGTTAAAATGTTTCATTATTTTGTGTTTTTGTGTGTGTGTACAGATTCTATAACTCAAGAACTAATCAACCAAATATTAAAGAATCATATATAAAATAGATGGGGCAGCAGTGTGGTCTAGTGGTAGAGCGCCAGACTCGCAAGCCGGGAAACCGGGTTCGAGTCCACTTGAGTACACTGGAATTTATTTCCAGAAACTGCGCCCCCCATGCGAGAAAAATTCTCAAATGGGAAATCTGGGCTCCGTCTTTCGGAAGAGACGTTAAACCGTTGGTCCAAACACTATATGGCAATATCCACCATGCCAGGGTGCTGTCCGATGGGCTAATCACCCGCACATCTGAATTTAAAGCTATTACTGAAACCTCCTTGGAGGCCCTAATACTCCGTGAGGAGTAAAAGGATCTATACATACATGTATAAAATAGGGGTAGAAAAGACTGAAAAATATAATAAAATTAGAAAATTTGCCAATATTATAAAAGTGCACCCCTGTGCCTTGGTGACCACTTCGCCCCGAACACAAGTTTCAAGTTTGGTCGCTCACGAAATATTAGACATCAACGATAATGAAAAAACTTCACTGGATTCTCGTTCAGCATGCATTGCTCTTTAGAATCACGTACCTCGAGATTTGGAGAGCAAATATTATTGTAGATATTACAAATTTTCCACGCGCAGAAAATTTTACTTTTACCTTCCGAAAACACGTTTGCCTTCGTAAAAATCATAACACGGCAGGTAACCTCCCGAAACTCCGTCGGTCACATGGGTACCATAAGCAGCGTTTACAATGTTAATGGCGAGTTCTCAAAATATACAGGTTTCGAAATATTTGATTTGACGATTTCACCCCGACGACATCTTCGCCCTGGTCTCCCCTATATGCAGTCTTCATTTTAGTAATTTTTTATTGAAAGTTTAACTTTTAGCAGGGATTGTACCTCCGACACATTCATAAAGTTGATTTGCGGAATTTACCGACTACAAATTTTAACTCCATTGGACATCTCGATTTTACATATGGGACATATTCGCGCCTTCAAACGAATAAGCATTTGCATCTTTGCTTTTAATTTTTTGACTCAATTTATCTGTAAACATTTTAATCATGATTAGCTTTTATAATTTTATATAATTACACCCTCTAGCTGATAATGGGTTCAACCTTTGCCATAGGGTCCGATCAAATATACTAGCGCTATGTTGTTGTAAACTTTATTCTTCAAGTTATTATCTTGAATTTTTTTATCGTGATACTTTCTTAATTTTTTTATTATATATTCTTTTTTCTTACTTGTCTGTAATTTTGACCTTATTGTTTTTTTATATTTAATTTAGTTTCAAGTAATTATTTACTTTTTTAATTAATTTCCGTCTTTAGTTGACAATTAATATTAAACAATGTAATTAAATTTGTTTGATTAAAAATTGAATTAAGCAAAGTTAAACGAAAGCTGTTCAATTGACGATTGATATGAGCGAATTGGCTTTAGGAAGAAATTCCTCGGGAAAAATGTCCCCCGGAAATACGCTCCCCGAAAAAATCCCCCTGGAAAAAATCTTTCCATCCAGAAATCTCCCCGGAAAAATTCCCCAGAAGAAAATCTTCCCATCCAAAAATTTTCCGAAAATTCACCGGCCAGGATATTTTCTCCAGTAATATCTACTTATATGTATACTGTATATACCATATCTACTGGCATATACTTTTCTATACTAATTATTCTCTGCTTTAAACAAAATAACTATTCAATATACTAACAATTCGCTGCTTTATAGCAGTTATTTTGATTATTGAAAGACATGGCATAAACGACTAATATATACGTGGGAATAGTATAACATGTATGAACAAAGGAAAATCATTTAAAGCAGTGAATCGTTGATATATTAAACAGTCTTCTTTTAAAGCAGAGAATAGTTGGAATTGTGGACCTTGCTTTACAACTTACAAAGTACATGCGGGGACAGAGAAGCGTATTAGATTTTCAAATAAACCACAGGGCCCGGGGGGGGGGGGGGGGGACCTCGCTTTACAACTTATAAAGTACATGCGTGGACAGAGAAGCGTGTTCCACAGGGTTGGGGGGGGGGGGGGGGTGGACCTCGCTTTACAACTTATAAAGCCCCGATTTCATTGACGCTAGAAACCAGCGTCAGCGTCAAATATAGTCACGTGACTAGATTTGCCGCTCGTCTAAGCGGCAAAACGTGCGCGTCGTGAAACCGCCGCTTACGACTTGCGATAACAGTAAAAGTTGACTGGTCCACCGATTTATTTAATAGCTCGTTCTCTGTGGTAGGAATATTACTCGACGTGCTACAATAAATGAACAAAGTAGGAATTACAGAAACAAATTGTGGAATTACAGTAATTTTATCGCTGTCTAATGATGGTCCTGGCACAAAGAATGAGCAATTTTAGAAATTTGGTCGAGTAGTTAGCCTCAAGATCAAGTGCAAAATCTGTTTGACATGGACAACATATACAGTAGCTGGGATAATATAGCTTTGTTTGCTAGCCCATTCCATTGAAATTGTTTATATATGCGAACATGACTAAGTAATTGTTTATTACTAATTATTTAACATATCCAACTAATCCAAACATAGCTCTATCCCTCTACAAAAGTTATTTTAATCACTCATATATTTGCAGATATATCCAACTAACCTAAAATGTAGAGTTATCATAACTTATTAATACCATAAAAAGCAGCATATTTATGCACAAGAATGATCAAAATATTCCATATCTACCATATAATATTAATATATTACTTACTTCATTCTCGTTGTCATTTATTGTATAAACACCTTTAACCACCTTAAACACCTTTGAATTTTGCGGCACGCTGAAAAAGCTGAGACGGTCTGAACTTTTTCCCCCACTACATTTTCTTGACGCCAAAAGTCACGTGACCCCCATTTGACGCAGGTTTCTAGCGTCAATGAAATTGCACCTTAAAGTACATGCGTGGACAGAGGAGCGTTTCCATAGGAGTTGGGGGGGGGGGGGTGGAATTCGCTTTACAACTTACAAAGTACATGCGTGGACAGAAGAGCGTATTAGATTTTCAAATAAACAATATTTCGCAATGACAAGTGAGGTTATGTGAAATTATAAAAATAATGAAAATGAGCAGATTAATGATTGTACCATGAATAAGGGATGAATCAGTTTTGGATAGTCGGTGAAAATTATATGGTATGTTTTTAATAAAATTTATTTATTACTTAAAATGTTACAATACGTACTTTAGTATTGTATCTTCACGCTGTATCGCTAAGAAATCTAACCTAACCTAACCCAACTCAACGATTTTTGGATGGGGAAATTTTTTTCGGGGGGATTTTTCCGGGGAAATTTTTTTCGAGGAAATTTTTGGACGGGGATTTTTTCCGAGAACTCATTTCCGGGGAAATTTTTTCCGGGGACCAAAATGACGGTCACCAGCGAATTCAATCGAAGAGTTCATTCGATTAACGATTAATAATAATAATAATAATCTTTATTAACGGGTAATAAACCCTTTAGCGTACAAAGGAAAAAGAAAATACAAGAACATAAAATTTCATAACATAATATAAAGAGCATTTAAGAATACGAGAGCAGACGAGAAAGTTTTCGTTTAAAATTTGATACAGAGCCACCAAAAAAGTCAACTCTATTGGAGAAATTACTTGCAGATATTATTAGCCTATTTACACAGGAATTTGCGCTATACAAAGTACGGTGATACCCGATGTAGAAGATGGAGTACTGTCTTAATTCTCTAGTCGGAATGTTAAAATCGATACGTTCCAACAAATCCGGACAATCAGTAAAGTAATTGAGAAGTTTAAAAATAAAAGTAAGGTCAAAGGTTAGTCTCCTATTTTCCAAAGATAGCAGATTTAATCTATCTAATATAGCACAGTAGTCATGGCAAGTAATTGACATGGGATTACCTAGCCGATAAGCAGCCATACGCAGGAATTTGTGCTGCACACACGTTCAATCAATATCTGATGGCATTTGAAATACGGAGACCAAACTATGGACCAGTACTCCAACTTAGGGCAAACTAACGTACAGTATAATAATTTTAAAGTGGTTATATTCTTAAAAAATCTACCCCAGCGGAGGATGAATCTAAGCGTTTTATAAGCAGATAAAACTATTGATTGTATATGTGTATTAAACGATAAGTCCGCACTGAATAAGACCCCGAGATCACGAGCTTCGCGCACTGCTGAGAGGTAAACCATCAAGAGTATAGTTGTATAAATATGAGTTACGTCTATGAGTAAAATGAGTGACAAAACATTTAGAAACATTAAGCCGAAGACAGTTTCTCCTACACCAGGCCTCAAGTTCAAATAAGTCATGTTGTAATAAAAGTGCATCAGCAGGTCCATTAATCCGGCGAAATATTTTAAGGTCATCAGCATATAATAAGAAGCAGCAGGATTTAATAAAAGCAGCTATGTCATTAATAAATAAAACAAATAAAAGAGATTAACTTAAGTAAAATTAATCGAAAATTGTTCGATTGACGATTGATTTAAGCGGAGTTAATCGAAAGATGTTTAATTGACGATTGATATGAGCGAATTCAATAGAAGAGATCATTCGATTAACGATTAACTTAAGTAAAATTAATCGAAAATTGTTTGATTGACGATAGATTTAAGGGGGTAGCCTCATCCAGCGCCCGAAAAAAAGTGATTTTTTAAAACTGTTGTTTTCAGAATCTACAATTGCAATCAATTTAAAACTTTTCTTGCACACTAGTATAAGTCTTAGACAATACAAAAAAATTTTATTTATGAAAAAAAAATTATTTAAACAAAAGATATAGCAGATCTTGTTGAGCGCCTTAATTCGAAGCACCAAATCGGTGTGCAGTCTCTGGATCACAAAAATGGTCCAATCTGAAAATTTCAAATAATTTTGTAATCTATATACCCACATTTTCTATATGAATAGGCGCAAAGTTTAAAAAATTAAAAATTTTAATTTTTACAGCAATTTAAAAAAGAAAACCGGGTAATTATGCATAAAAGGGACTTTCTCTCCGATTTGGTTTATTTTTTAATATGTTGTTGGGGAAGTCTTTCTGAGTCATTTCATCTATATCTATACTAATATATAAAATTCTTACGGGTGGTGTGTGTTTGAACGTTAATAACTTAAAAACTATTGGACCGATTTTGAAAAAACTTATACCAACATGTTCCTTGAAATCGCAGGAGCAATAGGGCAATTTAATTTGGCGGTTCTTTTTTTAAAAAGTGATATTTTTCAATTTATAGCATTTTTGTGGATTGGTGTGTATGTATGTTTGCCTTTATATCTCGAAAAGTTTTAAGGAAAAGAGTACTTAATTATAGTGTTTTTTAAATTTCTTAATGTAAGCTAAATGCACTTGCAATTTATTTTGGTTGTTCTTTTTTTATTTTTAAAACTGATCGTTTCCAAATTAAATACCACTCATTTATATATATGTGTCGAATGTCTGTCTGTCTGTCTGAGTGCGAACTACTCATTCATTAATGGACCGATTCTCTTGCAAAAGGTGTCAAAATTGTTCTAATTTCTCGGGGATGTCGGCGATGGGGTTCGATTTTTGTTTTACCGATTTTCTAGACACCGGGGCCAAATTTTTCTAATTTTTGGGGGATTGCGACGATGGGCTTAATTTTTCTTAAGAGAAAGCTTTGTTTTTGTGAAAAACTTTAACACCGGTCTCAAGAAAATTGGTTTGCAAATTATTCATTCATTAATGGACCGATTTTCAATGTTCTAAAACGTCGAAAAATCATAATTTTTAATAAAATGTTTGTATGTGTGTATTTATGTATTCCACCCGCTGAGGATGATCCAAGAGGAAGCATTAAAGGACCGATTTTCTTGATACCAGTGCCAAAATTTTTCACGAGAACAAAGCTTCCTCTTTAAAAAAATTAAACCCACCGTCGCAATCCCCGAAAAATTAGAAAAATTTTGGCACCAGTTTCAAGAAAATCGGTCATTTAATGCGTCCTTTTGGATCATCCTCAGCGGGTGGAATACATAGGTACACACATACAAACATACTCGGGGATGGCAACGATGGGTTAAATTTTTTTCTAAACCGATTTTCTTGAAACCGGGGCCTAAATTTTTCTAATTTTTCGGGGATTGCGATGATGGGTTTAAATTTTTTTAAAAGAAAAAGCTTTGTTTCCGTAAAAAACTTTAGCACCGGTTTCAAGAAAATCGGTTTTGACCGCAAACTACTCATTCATTAATGGACTGATTCTCTCGAAACCGGTGTTAAAATTTTTCTAATTTTTCGGGGATGGCTACCATGGGGTTCGATTTTTTGTTTTACCGATTTTCTTGACACCGGGGCCAAAATTTTTCTAATTTTTTAGGGATTGCCACTTAACAATTACCGATTTTATCCCTTGGTTTTCCAGGGCGTTTTTTAAGTGAAATATCGAGGTTCTGTGTACATCGCGAGCGAGCAATCTCGAAATTCCCGAAAAAACGCCCGGGAAAACCAAGGGATAAAGTCGCTGATCGGTAAGTGAAATATCGGAAAAGCGGAAATGACTCAATAGTGTGAAACTCGAGTAGAAAAAGACCGGTTACGACATGTTCAATCAAGAAAAACATTTATGCGGTCCGATTTGAAATTAGAGGCATTTAGTTATGATTCAAATTACGAATATAAATTTCATTCGAGAGTAATAATTGGGAAAATGGATGCAATATATGTCAAGCAAAAAAGTTTAAAACTGCACCTGGAATGTGTTGTTCAATCGGAAAAGTTACATTACCGCCTTTAAATCAACCACCGGACACACTCCTTATGTTTGTCTACAATAAGGATATTGAAACACAAATGAAGTCGTTTGAAAAAAAACGACGCCCGGGCGAAGCCCGGGTAACCAGCTAGTATATATATGTATATAAGGGTCGGACTCAAATAGCTTCGGAGATACAGGCTGAGAAAAGATAAAAATAATAAATACAAAAATAAACGTTTGATGATGATTTATTCAACACTATCATTACGAATCTGAAAGATTTCTGCCATTGCATCAAAGAATGCAGTAATCCGAGTTCAAAGTTATATTTGACGATGTATGAACGAAGAAAACGAGCATGCCCCGCAACCACATGCGCATGCTCCGTGGCCGCACGCGCATGCAAGAGGTCACTGACAACTGTTTGGTTGGTAAGTCAGAAGTTTCGAAATGATATTCAAATAACCTATATAGTAAACGTTTATTTTTGTATTTATTATTTTTATCCTTTTTTGCGTGGAAAGTACTATTCTATATAGGTTTGTAACTTTCCACGCGTGCTAATATTCCTCGCTACGGAACACGTCAAAAACATTATGAAGAATATCTTGCTGAATTTCTGTTTCGCCATAAATATAACTTTGACACTCGGATTACCGCATTCTTTGATGCAATGGCTGAAATCTTTCAGATTCCTAATGATAGTGTTGAATAAATCATCATTAAACGTTTATTTTTGTATTTATTATTTTTATCCTTTCTCAGCTTGTATCTCCGAAGCTATTTAAGTCCGACCCTTATATATATATATATAAAATGACTCAGAAAGACTTCCCCAACAACATATTAAAAAATAAACCAAATCGGAGAGGAAGTCCCTTTTATGCATAATTACCAAAAACCGATTTTTGGCATAAAAAAGTCGGTAAAAATGACCAATAAAAATTTTTTAAACAATTTTTTTAAAATAATTTTCTATTCATATAGAAGATAATTATGTATTTTTAAAGTATGTTAAGTTTCAAGTCAATCCGTTTATTAGTTTTTGAGTAATCGTGCACACCAATTTCAAAAACATGTTATCGAGAAAAACGCGTTTAAAGTTTTCGGTACAAACGCAGAACTGAGTTGCTTGGCACGCTGTCCCGATTTCTACTGACGAAAAGGCGGTTAAACTCGTATACAGGATGACTCACACAAACATTCTATAGAGTATTTGTGTAGCAGTTACGGCATAGACTTATATAGATAGACCGGCCCCTGCCGTGAGAGCACGCGTTAGAAGATCGACGGTGCAGACATAGCCGTGGTGGTCGGTCCTCTCTCTCTTCTGATCGCTTGGTGGGGATAGACGACTCGACTTAGTCCACGGCTATGTCTGCACCGTCGATCTTCTAACGCGTGCTCTCACGGCAGGGGTCGGTCTATCTATATAAGTCTATGAGTTACGGCTTAATGTGCGCCAAAGCGTACTTGAGCGGCAACTGCGTGCTCACATACCTGCTCGGGAAAAGGCTCGGTCGGTAGACTTACCGTTCGAATTTCGAAAAACCAAATATAGCCCCGTATTCTACAGATGTTAGGGAGTATTTTAAGCAAATAAAAAATGACTTTTCGAATGAGGCTACCCCCTTAAGCGGAGTTAATCAAAAGCCGTTTAATTGATAATTGATGTGAGCGAATCTAATTAAAAGATTTCAATTAACAACTGATTTGTGTAAATTTAAGAATATTTTTCCCCATTGGTTCTGGCAACTCTCGCACATGTAATGTAACAACCATTTAATAACTCGTGCCCTATGGCCTTACTTATAAACTTTATAAAGTTTAAACTATCATGATACTGTAAAAGTATTTCTCAATTTTTTATAATTTTGTGTTTAAAATCATAACATAAAATTATAAATATTTATGTAATATTTAGGTTGCATTTTTAAGATTATTATAAAAAATTTTAATTAAACACCTCATTATATTTTTTAAGTGTAATTAACTCGCTCTATCTCTCCTGAATTTTTAAACAAAAACATTAATTATTTAATGATAAAGTAACGATAATTTATTTGCTCTAATAAAATAAAAAGGCTTATCACATTTGTTTAAAAAGGTATAAAAACCGACTGTTAGGACTTGAATCAGGCGAACGGGGGTCAGGGATTTAGTTATCTCCGTCAATGATGACAGCTCGTCCGGTGGGGTGAAATACAAAATATAATTGCAAGACACAGTATATAAAAGGAGGGTACATAAGCTGACAAGTCGTGAACAAACACTAAATTCGCACAGGCAGTAAAGTACGAATAATATCACGCATCTGAATCAGCGCAAGGCTTACAATTCGCAAGATGCAATAGTAATCAGGAAAATGAATACAAACACGCGCCACATGTGTACACAAGAAAATAACCGACGCAATGAAGGGGGTAACCCGAAAATCAAGGTGAAAATGCCGATGACGAATGTACACAACCGTAGGAATTTCGAAACGCGTTTAGACAACCACACATCTCGGCTACGATGAAATACGCAGTATTAATTTACTCGAACAAAATCATTGCACTCGCGGAATATCACCCTGCAATAACCGTTGCGGGCTTGATTAATTACACAACACGAACGACGCATTTGCCGGGAAGTAGATTCGTCCGACCGATATCAGACGTGCTTGTAAGAACACGTAATTGCGTGGTATACGCGTAACGTCGGACGAGCTCGTAAGAGCACGTATTTGCGTGGTACACGCGTAACGTCGGACGAGCTCGTAAAAGCACGTATTTGCGTGGTACACGCTTATCCGATAACTCGGATGTAAAACGAGATGAATGACAGCTTTCGAAGCTCGATCGTCAGAACGACGATAAGGGTCCCCCTGGGTGCTCTGCCACCGGATCTATTGCTGCGTAGGAACCGTGCTGGGCAGCGTCGCCGGAACCCGTCTTGTATGCTCTGGATTATGGATGCGAGGAAGAAGCACGCGCACCCTCTCGTCCACGGTCGACGTGCGGGAGGGTCGCACTACGTGTTGTTGCGGGCGCGGGGAAAACCATGCGTGGCCACCGCGAGGCCTCGCCGGCCGGCACGCACCACGCTCGCTCGACGGACGCCGCGCACTTTCTAGTCTTAGCGATCGGTGACAGCAATGATTCGAGCAGATTAACTATTAACGTTCCGAATCGTGCTAGTGGATGCACTTGATCGCGACAGATCACCGAATTATCGAAACCGAGGTACATTTGAAGTCCGAACAATGCAAACTGCATTTATCTCTCGCGTGTTGATACTTCCGCGTTCCTCGACCGACTACGCAATTCGTCGCTGCAAGATTCGTGTTGCAAGCGCGGACCGGCAAAACCGAAGACGATCGGGCTCGGCCCCCCTCGCCGCGCACGGTGCGCCGTTGTCGCTGTCGCTAGCCGGAAAATCGTTTCATGCGCGCTATCTTTTTAACATTCCCGCCCGCCTTCGTTGACCGGGGGGAAACGAACATTTACATGGTATCTGTTTGTATCGGAAGTGGACAAATCTTGACTATAGGTCGCTTAATTACAGAGTTTTGCGTACGAATTGTTACAACCCGAACATGACCATCGCAGCCTGAATGAGTATCTGTTATTCGGCCTAAAGGCCATTTCGATGGAGGGTACCTCTCATCAACAACTAGAACGAGAGCGCCGATAGTAAGAGACGGAGTCACTTTATTCCATTTGTAAATGGAGAGGTAGCGCTGTAAGCACTCGTTCGACCACTTCGTCCAAAAGCTCTCTAACATCTTGCGAATCATTTGCCAATGTGACAAACAAGACACCTTCACTGTAGCGAGAGAAGGCTCGGGAATTATAGCTGGTACATTTCCCATCAGGAAGTGTCCAGGAGTTAAAGCATTGAGATCCGCAGGATCGTCAGTAAGCGGACTGAGAGGACGCGAATTGAGGGTAGCCTCTATCTGAGTGAGCAACGTGTTCATTTCTTCATAGGTCAGCAAGGTATCTCCAACGACTCGTCTTAAATGGAACTTAACAGATCTGACTCCGGCTTCCCATTTACCTCCGAAATGAGGTGCAGCAGGAGGGTTGAACTTCCACTCCGTTCCGTGACTGCCTAAAATCGTTGCCAAATCGCCTAGTTCTTTCGAGGAAGAAAGAAATAGTTTTCGAAGTTCAGCATCAGCTCCCTTAAAATTCGTGCCGCAATCGCTCATCAATGTGGCGCATATTCCTCTCCTGGCAGTAAACCGTTTGTATGCGGCGATAAATGCCTCTGTAGTATAATCCGTAACCAGCTCTAAATGAATAGCTGAAGTAGCGTGGCAAACGAAAAGGGCAATGTAAGCCTTGTACGTCCGTGTATTTTTTCCTCTCCAAGTTTTGACGGAAATGCCTGTCCTGCGTAATCAACGCCAGTGTGTAGAAATGCACGAGAAGGTGTGAGGTTTTTAATCGGAAGTGGACCCATCAATTGTTGTGCCCGTTTCTGACGATATCGTGCGCATCTCACGCACTTCAGAATAAATGACCGTATGGGAGCTCGTCCTCCAACGATCCAATAATCATTCGTATCAGCGTGGTAGTGATTTGCGTACCTCCGTGCAAGGTGCGCAGGTATGCATCAGAGATGATCAGTGAAGTTAGAGGCGAGTCTTTGGGCAGTATCAACGGATGTTTAGCGTTGTCGGCAAAAAGGCGGCGTGAAGACGACCTCCTACTAGTAAAAATCCGTCGGCGTCCACTTTTGGTGTTAGTCGGAGAAGTGAGCTGGTTTTGTGGAGAGGTTGACCTTCAGTAAGATTCTGCAAATCTTGTCTAGGAAATACGCTTGTTGCACGGATTTGATCCAAAACAGTTTCGCCTTTTCTAACTCTAGTGGAGTTAATGGTAGAGAAAGAGATGTATCTTCAGATCGCCGGAAACGAGCGACTGCTCTCATGCACGTGGCTGTAATGCGTATTAAGCGAGACAGGCTCGAGTACCGGTAAATAAGATCCCATAGTTTGGTGGGTGGATCTTTGCTGATAGTAGCAACTTTGGCCGGTCGTTCTTCCAGGTTGTCAGTTCGATTAGGAGTTCGAAGTTCATTTGGCCATGATGAAGGTGGCTGTGACAGCCAGGGTGGTCCTTGCCACCAGGTTACAAACTCTGAGAGCTGAGTGGGCGTCAGTCCTCGGGTGGCACAATCCGCCGGATTTTCTTTTCCAGGTACAAATCTCCATGTAGCGTGGGGTAGGATTTTCTGAATGAAAACCACTCTGTTGTGCACGAAATCCTTCCACCGAGACGGGTGGCTATTTATCCAGGTGAATGCGACTGCAGAGTCCAGCCAGATGAAGACAGGTATGTTTTCGCATTGAAGAACACTTAAAACCTGAGACATAAGTTTCGTAACCAAAATTGCGCCTTCAAGTTCAAAACGAGGTATAGTAAGACGCTTCAACGGAGCGACCTTGGTCTTAGACTTTTATATCTCCGTTAGCATCAATAGATCGTACGTATACAGCAGCAACAATCGCATGCTGAGAGGCATCACAAAACCCATGTAGCTCGACTTGGTGACCAGATGCGATACCGATCCATCGTGGAATGGCGATGTCAAGATGTTCTCGTAGTTGATCGACAAAATGTTCCATTTGTGAGACACCTTGTCGGGCAGAGGATCGTCCCAGCCGAGTTTCAAAGTCCACAATTCTTGTATAAAAACTTTAGCAGTTATAACTACCGGGGAGAGTAAGCCAAGAGGATCAAAGATTTTAGCGATGACGGACATGATCGATCGTTTAGTTATTACTTTAGTTAACGGTGATGCAATAGAGAACTGGAAGGTGTCTGTTGGAGGATTCCAACATAAGCCTAGAGTGTGAAAAGTAGTATCTTCATCGATCCTCACCGGAGATAAGATGGTTTGTTTGTCCGGGGGGATGGAGTCTAGAATTTCTGGTTTATTTGCGGCCCATTTATGTAAAGGAAAGCCGCCCGCCATACAGAGGCGAGTTACCTGCTGTACAGTTTCCTGTGCCAGTTGTACAGAATCAGCACCTCCAAAGATATCATCGACATAGCGTCCTTTCTTCAAAATCGGAACGGCAAGATGGTAATTCACCCCTTCGTCCTCGATGAGTTGCAACAGCGTGCGAAGAGCTAAGTATGGCGCACAGACTAACCCATAAGTAACGGTATTCAGTTGAAAAATCAGAATTGAAAGAATGCCTTTAAGAATACGAATCCAAAAGATCCTTTGAAAGTCCCGATCAGCAGGGTGTATGAGGATCTGCCGGTACATTTTTACCATGTCTGCCAAGAAGACATACGGAAATCGACGAAACCACACTAAAACGTCAAACAGGTTGATTTGTAGCTTCGCTCCTGTGTGCAATAAGGCGTTCAAAGAATATCCTGTTGATGTACAACTTAAACCATTGAAGACTACCCGGATTCTATTCAGATCATTTTCACGCAGCACTCCGTGGTGTGGTAAATAATAAACTTGTTGAGGTTCCGGAGCGGTGTCTGATACGAGCGTCATATGTTGCATCTTCTCATATTCATCCATGAAATCGTAATATGCTTTTGCATAGGGCGGATTGGAAGTTAATCTTCTAGATAGACTCGCAATGATTTGAGCAGCCCTCGTACGAGAATCTCCTAATTTGTCGGCTGGTTGTTTGAACGGCAATCTGACTTGGTAACGTCAGCTTGCATCGCGGGTATGAGTCGATTAAAAGTAAAGTTCACATTGTTGATCCTCCGCGGATAAAGATAAATTAGTAGCAGAAGGGATCTCATCCAGCACCCAAAATCGATGCAGTAAGTCGTAAAGCTCTCTGTCTCTGTCTATTGAAACATGGTGACTCTGAGCAATGAGAGACGGGGAATCGTTCCCTGAAGGACCAGAAATAATCCAGCCTAATTTTGTACGTTGTGCAACGGGGGTATTCACGGCCCCCTTCACAATTCCTTCTTCGATTAGGTGGCCATAAACGTCTGCTCCAAGTATTACGTCAACGGAACCTGGAACTGCAAATTCCGGGTCCGCATAAACCAATCCTCTAAGATGATTCCAAGCCAATCCATCAAAGTGACCAGAAGGTAATAAAGTCGTGAGCTTAGGTAATATGTGAGCGCAGACGGAACCCTCGTATTCACTATCGAAATGAGGCGTAACCCTTAACTAGCACACCTCCGGGAAATAACGTTACCTGCACACGGGGGTGTTGTACACCCCCACACACTTTGAACGTTCGGTACGGCGAAATGGAGGCTCCAATAGGCTTGAAAAAAATTAAGTACATACATTAAACATTTGAAAATGAGACCCATTAGTCTAAAGTATGAAATTTTTAAACACGATGAGATACATTAACTTCGCCAGTGTATAAATAACCAAATTAAATTTCTTAATCGACGAAGCTGGCACTCCTGACGGTCACAATCGTCAGGAAACTTTAGACCGAGATTCCGGTCCTTCTATCTAAACGCTTAAATTTAAGCAACTTAAATTAAGATAGAAAAATTCCCTCTCTCTTCCCTTTAATTAAATCGATATCGATTTAATATTAAAATCACTGTAAAAACTTATTGCGAAAAATATTACCCCAGCCAGACCGGAATCTCGGTCTAAAGTTTCCTGACGATTGTGACCGTCAGGAGTGCCAGCTTCGTCGATTAAGAAATTTAATTTGGTTATTTATACACTGGCAAAGTTAATGTATCTCATCGTGTTTGAATATACACCGTCGACGTAAATATCGGTGTTCCATCTTATGATTGTTTAGATGTACTATTGCGATAAATATTACCACATGCCCCGGTAGTCGAATTGGTTAAGACACCCGAACGGAATGCGGGAGATTCCAGGTTCGAACCCTGGCTGGGGTAATATTTTTCGCAATAAGTTTTTACAGTGATTTTAATATTAAATCGATATCGATTTAATTAAAGGGAAGGGAGAGGGAATTTTTCCATCTTAATTTAAGTTGCTTAAATTTAAGCGTTTAGATAGAAGGACCGGAATCTCGGTCTAAAGTTTCCTGACGATTGTGACCGTCAGGAGTGCCAGCTTCGTCGATTAAGAAATTTAATTTGGTTATGAAATTTTTAGTTTTAAGGCTTCAAAAAAATTCTTGAAAAAAAATTGTTACGAAAAATGGCTTGTTTTGCTAAAAAAATCATATCTCAGTCAAAAATGAATATTTTTTGATAAAATTTTAACACGATGTTCTTGACATAGAGTACTTTACGAAAAAAATTATGATTGTAGTGGGTATTTCAAAAAAGGTATTTATTATTGTAGTAAAACCGACTGTTAGGATTTGAATCAGGCGAACGGGGGTCAGGGATTTAATTATCTCCGTCAATGATGACAGCTCGTCCGGTGGGGTGAAATACAAAATATAATTGCAAGACACAGTATATAAAAGGAGGGTACATAAGCTGACAAGTCGTGAACAAATATAAAATTATATCAGATATTATAAATAGATGCAGTAACGCAATAAGAAATACAATAAAATAAATAGTTCATGGAATACATATAGTGAAAATAATCCTATAAATAAAGATAAAAAGGTAGTAAACATAAATGCCGCAAGTAGCGGTAAATAAGTATTATATCGCAAGTTATATCGCACGAATTATATCGCACAAAGAAAAGCAGATGTTGCGATCTGAGTAAATGCATGTAGTAATATAACATGAGTAAACTACTAATAAGTGATTCGCACACAATGCAAGTAAGCAAATAAATCACCGGAATAAAGCGCGAATAATAAAACACAAAGGTCGATGATAGAAATAACGCGAATAGCTGAACGCCATCAATTATTGTAAAGAATCGCGTACGAATAGCATCACGAGAAAGAACCAACGCAAAAGTACGCTAAGAATAATGAAACTTGAGTCGACGCAAGACTCACCGCGATTATTGAAACCGAGGTAAACCCGAAGTCCGAACAATGCAAACTGCATTTATCTCTCGCGTGTTGACACTTCCGCGTTTCTCGACCGACTACGCAATTCGTCGCTGCGAGATTCGTGTTGCAAGCGCGGACCGGCAAAACCGAAGACGATCGGGCTCGGCCCCCCTCGCCGCGCACGGTGCGCCGTTGTCGCTGTCGCTAGCCGGGAATTCGTTTCATGCGCGCTATCTGTTTAACAACATTATATGATTGAATGGTGACGACTTCTTTGTTATAATAACAAAAGAATATTTTATTACATTATATTAAAAAGAATAGGTATATTATTACATTATGTTACAAAAGAATATGATTATTACAATGATTGTATGAATATAATACAATTTTTATACTACAATAATACATTATTAGCGTGTTTTAAGTTTTAACCATAATATTTATTGAAACTTGTTTTTTACATTTTGTACGTATTTGTATCTTTTCTTCATATTTGCAGCGGCAAGTACTTGTTTCTCAAAAGAATCATCTGATAATCTATATATATATAAACAAATGTCCCGACTGACTGACTGACTGACTGACTCATCAACGCCCAGCCAAAACCTCTGAACCTAGAGACATGAAATTCGAGGGGTGCATTCCTCTCATGACGTAAGCACCCACTAAGAAGGGATTTTTAAAAATTCGGCCCTTAAAGGTGTGAAAAGGGTTAAAATGTATTTTCACGGATTCGTCAATATCTCTTAGGCCCGATAAGATATCGACTTGGTTCTTGCTTACGAAGGTCACCCATACAAATGCTCAAAAACATATTTCAGGATTTTGCCCTAATCAACCTCTAAAGGGATAAATCTGGATTTAGGTGTGAATTATAGAACCCTTCGTATCTCCTGTAAATTAATTCCTATGTATTTTTCTTTCGGTTCTTATACTCGGCCCAACAATTACTTTAAAAAAAATAACATTTGATTCCGTATTCCACAACGAATTTATTAACAAAAATAATTTCAAGGGTTGTAGGAGAGAGTGAAAGAATTTCGAACATTTAAGAAAGAAGTTAAATAAAGCCGACGATTATTTATTAATTATAGAAGTCTGCATTTTAAATGATACCCCAGTTATTTGGCTTTAAATTACGATAAATAATATTAATATTTATTTGCCATTCGGAGTTACCCGCCGCACGCGGGTCAATGCCGAATCGTAGCTGGGGTAATTACAAACGGGTTTTGCTTATTGTTTAAAATTATAATTTAAGTAAATCTATATATGTAAAGACAAATGTCCTGACTGACTGACTGACTGACTCATCAACGACCAGCCCAAACCCCTGAACCTAGAAACATGAAATTCGAGGGGTGTATTCCTCTTATGACGTAAGCACCCACTAAGAAGGGATTTTTAAAAATTCGGCCCTTAAGGGTGTGAAAAGGGTTAAAATATATTTTCACGGATTCGTCAATATCTCTTAGGCCCGATGAGATATCGACTTGGTTTTTGCTTACGAAGGTCACTCATACAAATTTTTAAAAACATATTTCATGATTTTGCCCTAATCAACCTCTAAAGGCGCAAATCTAGATTCAGGGGTGAATTATAGAACCCTTCGTATCTCCTGTAAATTAATTCCTATGTATTTTTCTTTCGGTTCTTTTACTCGGCCCAACAATTACTTCTAAAAAAAATAACGCTTCCTTATTCCATAATAAATTTATTAACAAAAATAGTTTTAAGGGTATGGGAGAATGAAAGAATTGCGAACATCTAAGGAAAAAGTTAAATAAAGCTGACGATTATTTATCAATTATAGAAGTCTATTTAAAGTAATATTCCAGTTATTTGGCTTTAAATTACAATAATATTTATAAATTTTCAACATGAACAATTTTAAACAAAAAGCAAAACTTTGCCATTCGGAGTTACCCGCCGCACGCGGGGCAATGCCGAATCGTAGCTGGGGTAATTACGAACGGGTTTTGCTTATTGTTTAAAATTATAATTTATGTTGATAATCTGCCTTGAAAGAATCCAAGTAATATCTTTACCTTGGAAAAATCAGAGTAATCAAGAGACACGGTAGTGCCTCGCGCCAAGTACGCGCAAAGCGAGACCGCCGTGGCTCTATTAACGCGACGCAACGAGTTGCGAGTACCCGAGATTTTGAGATCTCAATAACTAGCGAACGGATTAAGTTCCAACTAGGCTTAATGGATAGCTTGGACCAAATTTGTATAATAAAAGTGTTTTTATGTTTCCGCTACATGCCCTACAAGCGGAGATATTGCGATGCAAAACTCGAAGCTGAAAATTTACAAATAAGAAACGTCGTTCTCCGTTTGCTGTGTTCGCCAACGCGGCCCCCTTCGCATCCCCCCTCCCAAACCCTGTACAGAGTGGACCTCGCTTTAACTTACAAAGCATACTTTTCATATACCAACTATTCTCTGCTTTAACAAATTATTTCTGCTACAGATATTAAGCGTCGAAGTTAACAAAGCAGAAATAATTTGTTAAAGCAAAGAATAGTTGGTATATAAAAAGTACATATTTATATAACAACCATTCATTGTACATATAAATATGTACTTTTCATATACCAACTATTCTCTGCTTTAACAAATTATTTCTGTTTCGTTAACTTCGACGCTTAATATCTGTACAGTACATTCTCTGCTATAATAAAAAGTCTATTCAATGTACAAACGATTCGCTGCTTTAAATAACTTTCCTTCGTTCATACATTGTCAAATATAACTTTGACACTCGGATTACCGCATTCTTTGACGCAACGGCTGAAATCGATTTTGACTCCAATAAACTTTCGTTTGATTGTAATGAACAATATTATCTCATGACATGATAAAGATGAGTTAAAATTATGTTAGTGTTTGTTCGTACTTTTGCCCCAATTCTATTGCTTTAGATTTAAATTTCTCCATCGTATTGTTCATTTCCTCTGTTGTCTATGTACTAACTGATGTCTACAATAGGGCGAAAAATCCTCCGGGGCGAAGCCCGGGTAACCAGCTAGTCTGTTATATTTAGCGATATTCATCATAGTCGCATATGACTCAGATGATTCTTTTGAGAAACAAGTACTTGCCGCTGCAAATATGAAGAAAAGATACAAATAAGTACAAAATGTAAGAAACAAGTTTCAATAAATATTATGGTTAAAACTTAAAACACGCTAATTATGTATTATTGTAGTATAAAAATTGTTATATTCATACAATCATTGTAATAATCATATTTTTTGTAACATAATGTAATAATATACCTTTTCTTTGTAATATAATGTAATAAAATATTCTTTTGTTATTATAACAAAGAAATCGTCACCATTCAATCATACAATGTGGTAAGCCTTTTCCCTTTATTAGAGCAAATAAATTGTTGCTACTTTATTATTAAATAATTAATGTTTTTGTTTACAAATTTAGGAGAGATAGAGCGAGTTAATTACACTTAAAAAATATAATGAGGTGTTTAATTTAAATTTCTTATAATAATTTCAAAAATGTAACCTAAAAATTACATAAATATTTATAATTTTGAGTTATGATTTTAAGCACAAAATTATAAAAAATTGAGAAATATTTTTACAGTATCATGATAGTTTAAACTTTATAAAGTTTATAAGTAAGGCCATAGGGCACGAATTATTAAATGGTTGTTACATTACATGTGAGAGAGTTGCCAGAACCAATGGAGAAAAATATTCTTAAATTCACAGAAATCAGTTGTTAATTAAAATATTTTCAATTAAATTTGCTTACATCAATCATCAATTAAACGGCTTTCGATTAACTGCGCTTAAATCAATCGTCAATCAAACAATTTTCGATTAATTTTACTTAAGTTAATCAAATGATCTCTTCCTTTGAATTCGCTCATATCAATCGTCAATTAAACATCTTTCGATTAACTCCGCTTAAGTCAATCGTCAATCGAACAATTTTAGATTAATTTTACTTAAAGGGATTCTGCAGCCGAATGTTTCACCAACAAAATTACCATTTTCTATCATTTTCTATGTTACCGATCTATATCTGTCCTTGTGTAGACAATGATCTAGACAAGGATAGCACCTACAATAACCTACATTGCATTCATAAAATGCAATTAGAGAAAATCTTTTTTTCTAGGCTTCGAATCTTAGTTCTACTTACACGATATTATTCTTACATGTTTTCCCTAGCGGGCCTCTATCTCATTTTGTATATATAAACTGCAGTATTTTTGTATTACGCAAATATTGTCATCAGGTGACGGCTCTACGTTTCAAATATAAGTAAGATTTTTAATTTTTTTTCGTTTTTAGTACAAACTCGACCGCTGCGCGCTAGATTTTTGCACGTACTTTAATTCTGTAAAAGAATTTTGCGATTCTGTAAAGCCAATTCAAAGATTTCTTCTAATGCGATAATGTCGGTAAATCATACGACTGCAGGATCTCCTTAATCGTTAATCGAATGATCTCTTCGATTGAATTCGCTCATATCAATCGTCAATTAAACAGCTTTCGATTAATTTCACTTAAATCAATCGTCAATCGAACGATTTTCGATTAATTTTGCTAAAATTAATTGTTAATCGAATGATCTTCGATTGAATTCGCTCGTATCAATCGTCAATTGAACAGCTTTCAATTAACTCCGCTTAAATCAATCGTCAATCGAAGAGACTCGATTACATTTATTCACATCAATTCATAATTAAATGGTTTTTAATTATATCCATTAAAATATTTTTTAATTAAATTAATTAAATTATATTTATCTGAATTAATTATTTAATTTAAAAAAATTTAATTGATTATATTTTAAACCCTGATTTAATTATGTGCTGAAGAAGTCTAACAAAGTAAAGTCGAAACATTTAACTGTAACTTTTAATATACCATTATTAATAAATTAGATTTTATTTTAAACCAACATCCTTATTTTTGTGCTCGTATTTTGGTCCTTGACCTTTTTACATAATTTCTGAACGTTTAGGAAATGTCTTTTACTGACTAATATTCAACGTGCATGTCATATGCATGGATGTGTTTCAGCTTTTTGAAACTTGTCCATATATTCAGCGTGAATCCTCATCTCGGCCCACTCCAGATTTCCCTCGGGAGAATGATAATAGACATTATAAAGTTCTTTTTTATCTACACCCTGGTGCTGTTTGCCTTTGGCTGCGGTAAGTATCGCGCCTAGCTCCCAATTACTTATTCATACGCCCAAGCTCCGTTGTTCACTCGCGAGCCTGTCACTAATCAAAACATCATCCGACTTTTACTTTTCAGACAAGATTATTAGGGTCACTTCGACCAACTCCGATTAATTTTAATCGACGATTAACTCGATCAGCAATTTCGTAAACAGCAAGACTTTTAACTGTATAATGTATATGTTGTTCTTTTTTATATTTTTTAACCTATCTCTTTGTGATTTACCACTTCGTGAATAAAAGCTGCTTTTAATATAACAAATCTTTTAATTTTTTATTTTCGTCGATTAAAGTTAATCGGAGTTGGTCGAAGTAACCCTTAATCTCCAGGTTCACAACATAATCGATGTGAAGTAGAATAAATGTTAAGTAGGACAATTAACGTTTTGTTTTAAACCCGCATTTTGTTTGCAGGCATGAATCAGTTGATGTGGTATTATGCGGATTTAGAAAAGAGAAAATGTTATCACGAGTCGGATGAATTGCCAGATTTCGATAATCAGGAGAAAGCCTGCTCCATATGGAGGAGATTCGCCAAGTATGGAGGTCGAGTATATCTAACTCTTTAAGCCAAGGTTTTTTTTTAATTTGATTTATGCTTTTAGCTTGTTCGAGACATCGCAATCTCTCTTTTGGGCAAGTTTCGGCATGGTCGATTTAATGTCGTTCGACCTGACGGGCATTAAAAGCTTTACACGATTCTGGGCACTCCTCATGTTCGGTTCTTACTCCGTGATAAACGTCATTGTGCTGTTAAATATGCTGATCGCTATGATGTCTAATTCATATCAAATCATTTCGGTAGAATCATCAATTTTCTAAGATATTTTTTCAAGAACTCGTCACGTAAATAAATAAATATATATGTTATTGAATTTTTGCACAATATTCTTCGTTAAATCTTTCCAAATTGGCATATTTAATATATTTATATCACTATATCTTATATATTATGTTTATATCACTATATTGATAGAGGAAAGTCCCCTATTATGAGATAGGATTCCTAATATGAGATAACGGGGTTTCTTTTAAACTATTAGGCCCTATCTGGGCCTATTAGTTTAAAAGAAACCCCGTTATCTCATATTAGGAACCTATCTCATAATAGGGGACTTTCCTCTATATATGTATATTTTTAGGAAAGATCTGACACAGAATGGAAATTCGCTAGGAGCCACTTATGGATGAGTTATTTTGAGGATGGCGATACTGTACCACCGCCATTTAATATGATTCCGACGAATAAAACTTTCCAAACGTTATTTAAATGTGGAGGCAGCGGTCGTTCCACGCGATCTTTTATAGTAAATAATTTTTATATATCTAGAATTGTTCCATAATTGCAGAATATTTTTTAAATTAATTTTATTGAATTAAATTTTTCAAAATCCAAATTTTTCAACGAAACCTATATAGTACCAATACAACTTTTATATATAATTGTATTTGACAATTGTAAATAAGAAGCTTTTGGCGAACAGTGCTCTTATTCTAATAAAAAGTAAATCACAACAATGTATTCTTCAATCAATTTTAGATGGACTTTAATAAACTTTTAATTTAAAACTTATTTGTAAAGAAATGTATATTAAGGCTCTGAACAAAAACAAATTAAGTAAATAATGGGCTATGAGAACCGACGCAAGATCTAATATGCGAAAAATTATATTTAACAATTCAAAGTCAATACATTAAAAATATCAAACGTTTCAGCCCTAAATCGGGCCCTCTTCAGTGATAGTAAGTCAAAAAAGAACGTATATATATGATGTACAAAAATTATTATGCACGCAAACAGTGGTATCGCAAAGGGCTAACGCGAAACGCGAGCATAGATATTGGAAGGGTTCGCATTTTAATATCCAGACAAAGAACGTCAGGTGCGCGTTCCGAATCTCTCTGGAAGTAACATGACATGGTTACAGCGCGTATGTCCGACACGCATCCGCGCAGCAATCGACAGCGAGAATCAATGTCGTCTTCCATAGCAGAAGGAGACAAAAGGCAGCAAACTGCGGCCCGACATAACTACAGAATGCAGTAGCTGTTAGAAACATTATAAGAGATAGAAATACGATTAACTTACTGCGTGCTACGCGAACAGCGGTCAAACATCTCTGATGGCATCCATAGCCATTCTCCATCTGGAGAGAGCGATATGTAGTCGTTGGTGTCTGATCTACGAATGTGAGTTCAGAAATGCACGCCGTGAACTTAAGAACACGGAAACGTATACTAGTTAAAAACAAACAAACATATCGCCAAAAAACATACGGCCGCACCAAGAGAAATCAACGGATTTGTTTAAACGGTAGAACGATGTTTTATTTTATTTATTAGCGGGAGATATGATTCGCCTAAAAAAGCAGTGTCTATCTGTAAATTGACACCGTTATATTGCAAACCGATATGTAACATCTCAGAAACCAAACGTCTGACATAGAACGGTTCCCTATCGAGAATTGCGGCACTCCCGAAATCAAACTCGTGATTATGATCCACACAATGCATCTGCACTACCGAATGTCCTTTAGGATCTACTCGCTCGTGCTCCTTGATACGAGTCCCAAGAAGTCTACCCGTCTGTCCCGTATAAGAAGCATCGCAATCAGAGCAATTAATGCGATACACAACGTTGCTCTGAGAAGCATTATCAACAGTATCCTTATGTACTTTAATAAGACTATTAAGTCGGTTAAAACCATATAAACTTAATTTTTTGTCTATAATACTTGCGAGATGAGTAAACCTCTCTGAAATATTCTTTACATACGGAACAGACAAGTAAGACCTGCTAGTTAGCTCTTCATCGTCGGGAGGCCCCGAGGGAGATCTTTTAAAAAAAGATTTAAGCTTTTCCAAAAATACCGCGAAAACAAAGTCCAGCTGAATACCATTTTCAAGTAAGAGTGTAATAGCCAGAGACAGATTTTTTTTGGTGGAAACTAGGATGGGATAATCTGAAAGCTCTATCAATTAATCCCAAAACTACTCCCCTCTTTTGGCTATTAGGATGGCTGGAAAAGAAGGTAAGGTATCGTCCAGAAAAAGTTGGTTTGTGATACCAATCAAATACCAATCTTTCATTAGCAACTATTATTGTGGTATCAAGAAAATTGAGTGTTGTTGCCACTAATTTCTACTGTGAACTGTAGCCTGTTATGGATGGAGTTGAAAATGTCAAGAGTGTCTTGCAAAAACTCAAAGGGCGCTGCAGATGCAACATCGTCGACTTAACGAAAATAAAAAGGTGGAATATATTTGAGTCGTTTCAAGGCTATATTCTGAAGGTCCCGCATAACAATCTCTGCAGCGTCAAGAAACAGAGAAGAACCCATAGGACTACCGTGTGTCTGTCTATAAATGACATTATCAAAGGTGAAGTAAGTAGAATCGAGCACAAACTTAAGAACGGCTAAGAATTCTTCTCGCGGTAATTTGGTATTTGGAGATATGAGATTCCATTGTCCGCATGTGCCGTCAATAACTAGTTCGGTCGGAACATTCGTAAAAAGCGAGATGACATCTAAAGAAAATAGAACGAATCCAGAGGAAAATTCTTTTTTGTTCAATTTTTCTACAAGTGTAAAGCTGTCTTTGATGCTGGATTCACTTATAGGCAGACTCTTGTGTAAGATCTTTTGTAAGAAAGAAGCTAGATCATACAAAGAAGTATTAATGGAAGACACAATGATTCTGAGTGGGCAATCTGGTTTGTGGATCTTTGGTAAACAATATGCCCTAGGCAAGATGCCATCACTAACATGTAGTGTACGATACTCCTGCTGTGTGATATACTTTTTATTTTTTTGCTGCCTTTCGTCTCCTTCTGCTATAGAGGACGACATTGATTCTCGCTGTCGATTGCTGCGCCGATGCGTGTCGGATATACGCGCTGTAACAATGTCAAGTTAACAATTAAAGTAATTTAAATCGACCGTGACTGGCAATATATAACGTCTTTCCGATATGAACATTGAAAAACCGTGAGCCAACTTGGTTTGTCGGATTCACACAGCACATTTTCGGATCAATCGTCAAGACATTATTAATTTCGACCATGGGTTTTGGTCAGTTGATGTAATTTCTAAATTAAATAGTTTAAATTTGTATTGCGAAAAATATCACCCCAGCCAGGGTTTGAACCTGGAACCTCCCGTATACCGTGCGGGTGTCGTGCCAATTCGACCACTGGGGCTGTGGTGATATTCATCGCAAAGAAATTGCGATGAATATCATGAATAAAGAAATTTGTTATTCTGTTTATTATACACCGTCGATCGAAGAATCGGTGTGCTCCATCTTATAGTTGTTATTGCGATGAATATCACCACAGCCCCAGTGGTCGAATTGGCACGACACCCGCACGGTATACGGGAGGTTCCAGGTTCAAACCCTGGCTGGGGTGATATTTTCGCAATAAAAATTTAAACTATTTAATTTAGAAATTACATCAACTGACCAAAACCCATGGTCGAAATTAATAATGTCTTGACGATTGATCCGAAAATGTGCTGTGTGAATCCGACAAACCAAGTTGGCTCACGGTTTTTCAATGTTCATATCGGAAAGACGTTATATATTGACAGTCACGGTCGATTTAAATTACTTTAATTGTTATTCTTCACTGGCGAAAGAAATTTATTATTCTGTTAATGTCAAGTTACTTCCAGAGAGATTCGGAACGCGCACCTGACGTTCTTTGTGTGGATATTAAAATGCGAACCCTTCCAATATCTGTGCTTGCGTTTCGCGTTAGCCCTTTGCAATACCACTGTTTGCGTGCATAATAATTTTTGTACATTATATATATGCGTTCTTTTTTGACTTACTATCACTGAAGAGGGCCCGATTTAGGGCTAAAACGTTTGATATTTTTAATGTATTGACTTTGAATTGTTAAATATAATTTTTCGCATATTAGATCTTGCGTCGGCTCTCATAGCCCATTATTGACTTTATTTGTAAAGGCATGCAATGTTAAAATCCATCAGAAAATGGCAAATGACGGTAAATGAAATATAACAAATATGACATTAGAATCACTTAGTGCACTTGTAATGTTAATAATACTATCATTTTATAATCTTAAAATTTAGTTCGATAAATGTGCAATGTTAAAATTTGGAAAATGTGATAAATTTGATCATTATCTCACATTTTTATTAAGAAAAAGTCGTTTTCAAATTAAATGTAGACGAAATTAGATCAAATTTCGGTAGTTTTGGGATATGATATCACATTTATATATAGTAAAAACAATAAAACCGTATTATAATGTCACAAACAGTCTATCTATCATAGCCTATCATAGAGAGACTATTTGTTATCTAAAAAAATATGATTTTAGTGTAAATACCCACTCAAATAAAAATTTAAAGTATTTTATTTTAGAAAAAATCTCGAGAAATAGCTTTGGCCAGACACGATACCACAATGCGTCTACTTATACGTCGTTACGTAACAGCTGAACAAACGAAACGAGATGAGTTTGGTATTACGGAGGATGATGTCAGAGAAATTCGCCAGGACATTTCGAGTTTTCGATATGATCTGATCGATATCCTTAAAAAAAACGGAATGTGCACACCGGCGCTTGACAAAGAAGAGACGAACAGTCAGTATATTTACGCATAATAAACCTATCATTTAATGTAATTGATCAATAAGGTATCTTATCTCGAAAAACCAGAAGATCTAAATTCTTCTCTTGGAAAGAGAAGAGATTTTCAGCATCACAACGCTATATTATAGTTCCGGAAGCGGCAAACTGAAGTAGATTACGTGATGAGAAACAAAGAGTTGATGCCATATTGAAATCTAGGGCGGTATTCATAGTCAGATCTTACATTTAAGATCATTTCAAGTTTATTTGCAGACGCTGTATAACTCGTTTTATTTGTTACGGAGTATTTGAAGATGAAATTAAGACGATTTTATATGTATGTAAGATCTGACTATAAATACCGGTCAGCCCAAATTTTTTTATATTCAAGATCATTAAGTTTAATCATAGGCAATCTTGATCCGTATAACTAATGAAATGACCGTATAACAGTGTCTTGCCATCATTTTAAGACAATGTTGAATATGTATAAGATCGAATTATAAATATCGACTCTAGCATAAATGACGTGGCACCCAACTTATTAGAAGAAAAAAGATTTTCAAATTTGTTTAACTTAAATTTGATATAACTTTCTTGTACAATTTTTTCTTTTGTTTGTACTTCACAAAATTGAAAATTAGAAAAAAATCGACAAAATTCTAACACTTTCTTAACCATTTATATATGTATAGTGAACATTGATTGATTTATGAATACGAATTGTCTTCTTCAAAATTATTTTATTAAATGTTCAAAAAGATATTTATTAACATGTTAACATTTGTTATAATTGTTAATAATCTAACGATAAGCACCAAATTTTGTTGTATATGACAATATAAATGACATGACTGATGCAACAAAAATTATAAAATTAGTAGTTACTTTTTTTTGTAAACTTGTGTTCACATACAATTAGAAATATTTTGTTTTTTAGAATAATGCATTTTAAAAACGAATATAATGCTTATAAACAGTAATTTTGTATATTTTTGAAGTACCCGGCAAAAAAGGCAGAGTGATGGAGCGTCGACTTCAGAAGGATTTTCAGATCGGTATCGTGGAAGGCATTGTACAAGCTGTTATTCAGAACGAGAAGGAGCCGAAGGATGTGTTCAGTCAAATTGCAAAAGCAATTGGGCGAAAAGGAAGCGGCGCTGGTAAAAAGGACTGGAATGCCGTGGTGAGACAGAGCACTATCGCCAGGGATCCTATCGGGAGTACGAACGAAGCGGTCCAACGTCAAACCCGGCGTAGTTTACGTCGCCATCTGCGACACCAACCGGACTCCGATCTAGCATCCATGGATCCAAAACGGCTGGTGGATTATAATCCAAACCTCTCGGACTTCACGCCGGCTACTAGGATAGCCTATGCCAAGTTTATGCTAAGCAAGAATAAGCAGGACGAACAACCCGACGGTAAATTTGCATTTAAATTCTTTGTTAGCTTTTGTGTTCTCTAATCTCTTTTTGGTTTTTTCGGGATCTCGAGGAGATCGCCCGAGAGGCCGGAGTCCGCCCAAATGTTGAGCGCGGAGCAAGTATTGCGCGAATCCGAGGATTTGTCGGAGGATTAGTGAGATGAAAGAAGGTTGAGACTTTCGTTGTCGATGACACCTTTTATTTCACACACACACAAATTGAGAAGTGAGTGACGATTACTTTGACTCGGATGATCGGAGATCTTCATGCGCGCTCGCGGTTCGGAAATCTTGAGGAGCTTCCAGCTCGAAGCCCCCGCGAAGTCGGAAATCTTGTTCGCGATGAGTACGAATGCAAGCGGTCGCGAGCACGAGACAATCGTCGACTCACTAATCTATAATACAATAATTTTGACACAAATATTGTTCAATACTTCACAAGTGTGGCGCGATCGGAATGAGCACGATGAGAGCTGACGACGATACGATAGAGTTTTAGAAACGCTGTGAGAAAGAGCGTAAGGCGATTCGATCAACGACGTCGATCGAAGCGGATTCGAGTACGAGCGAGACTCTACTGACTATGGGACCGCGAAACGGATCGTGAGCTTTCTCTCCCCTTTTTTGGGGGAAGTTGTTATTCCCGTACCGACCCTGTTTTGGGTCTGTATCGCATCGTCGTCAGCTCGTCGGTCGAAACGCACGTGGAGTTTGCGTGCTCCAGGGCATCTCTCCTGCGCGAGGTTCGCGCCGAGACACGTGCTTGCGACTACCTAGACGCGACTGAGTCAACATGTTTTCTTCAAATTTCTGTTCAAATTCTGGACAGGTTTTTAACTTAAATTTCCCTTACAGAAAAACAAATTCTATATAGTATATACTGTATCAATCCTTCTTTAATCTATAAATATTTCTATCAAAGAGCTAACTTTTCTTTATCGGAACGAGTGACTCCCAGAAAATTCCTTTTTTTAAGCAGATATAAAAAAAATATGAAAAAATATTAGATTAAAGCTAATTTTTTACTGATTACAAATATACAAGGTGTTGAAAAAAGGGGTACCTTTTAGGAGTATCTGTATCTACCCGTAAAAACAAACCGAAAAGTCTTAATAAGCATTACTCCAAAAATCACTCGGGAAAAAAGGATTAGATCTGACCAGATCAAATTATATCCCGGCAAATCAAATTATATCTGGTCAGATATGCTCAGATATGACCTCATGTCTGCGAAGATCTGATCATACCTATATATTCATATATAACCATATACGGGTTGTAATCTGGCTCTGACGACTCAAATCGGACCATATCTGTTCAGATCTGACCATATCTGTGATTGAAATTCATCTTAAAAATCCAGATCTGACTGTGCCTATTTAGATATATAAATAAACATAAATTTATTTATACATATCACAAATTAAAGATATTCAATTAAATATCTTTGATATAATTATATAAAAATAAATTATACACTACTCAAAAAAAAATAGGGAACACTTTTAATATGCTAAAAATTTGGGCTATTTTCAAACCGCTGAAACTCGGCGAAAAATCATCGTAGATACAAAATTAAGAAAGCATTTTAAAGCTTGAAACTTCTTCTTTCAAATTCTATTTGGCGATTTTGATTATCTTCTTTCGTTACAAAATGGTATAATGATAAAACTTGATCCGTCAAAATAAAAATTTTTAATGCAAATTTGCTGACCTACATTTGGCGTAAAAAAAATCGTGGAGAATTCTTAATACTTGCATCTTGTAGTGGGTTCTTTTCCCTTTAATTGAAGAGGTTGTGGAGCTTTGTGTGATTTTTTTTGGCCGAGTTATCCAGGTTTGAATAAAAAGTAATCACTTTGACTTTGATCGCTTATAACTCGTGAAAAAATCAACGTACAGCATTCTGTAAAAAAGCGTTGGAAAGCTGAAAGTCAGCCCTTTTGAACGCTGTTATCGTTTTTCTCTTAACCTTATGTTTTCTATCAGCAAATCGAGTTTAAGGAACATGTAAAAAATAACATATTTTTTGTTTTTTCTTTAAGTCAGTATATTGTCAGTATATTGTCAATAAATTGCTACAACAAAGTTTTGTAGTCCGATTACACCTCAATAACAAACAATAACGTTTATCAGCTAAAACAATTTTGTTCCATGTGTCCACGCACTTGAAATTACCGAAATTATTAAAAACTAAGAAAATCAGTCTGCTCTACTGCAATTAATGAAGAAAAAACTTGCACATTGCTTCCTCATAGTTTTTAAGTATGCAAATTAGAAACTTGCACATTACTTCCTTACAATTTTTAAGTATGCAAATTATAAATTTGCACATTGTTTAATCAACATTTTATTTTGCTCATAAAGCTTCTTCTATAAGGAAGCTTGTTTTTTCTTTAATACATAATTATTAGTAAATATTTATTAATTTGAACAAAGGTTAAAGCTCTCAAAAATACAAAATTAATTATGACAAGGCAAATGAGAGCCAAAAACGCCGATCTTAAAGCGACAATTATAATATATTCCTCATATACTCCAATATGCGCGAACGTTTCGATCCTTGGTTTGGACCCTCCTCAGCACAACAAAAACATAACAATATTAATACATGCGGTACAAAATCTCGGTTACATCCTCGTCAAGAATTAAAAGGTCGCAGAATCCGCATGGTCGAGTTCCGTTAGTCAGTTCGCAAACAAATTAAGATGTCGATACACGATGTAACTGTTGCCTTCAATAAAAAAGAGGAAAAGAAAAAAAGTTAAAATTAAGAAGAAATTAGAATCAATTCTAAACCGTACACAAAGTAATAATGCAGTGTTACCTGACAGTCATATTGAATACACATAACGGACATCGTCATACAGACGCAGATTGACAATTATTTCGCAGAAAAATAACGTGTGTCCTTACAGCACGAGCGCCAAACTTCTAATAATAAAGATCATGAAACATCCCAATACCGCCCAACGCTTGAAGAATACAAAAACAATAAAAGCCACAATTATATATGAAAAAGTTTCTCGATGATCGGTAAATAGCTCCCACTTAACCCCACCGTGTCCGTTTGCAAATTAATGTCATTAATTTGGCGCTTAATATGAAACATCTCCGAGATGCTTCTCCTAATATAAGATCTCTCCCTGTCCAGAATTATGGCCCCGCCCCAATCAAATTCATGTCCCTTCAGGCGGTGCTGGGACACCACGGACAGTTCCCTCCATTTTCCACCAAGCTGGCTGATATGTTCCTTCATGCGAGTTCCCAATTGCCTTTTTGTTTGGCCAACGTACGAAGCATTGCAGTTTATTCAAACCCACAAAGGCTGTGCGGAGGTTAAATTTTTTTTATCGTGTTGCATAAGCCATTGGAAACCTTGTCAATGTAAGGGATGACAAAGAAACGATCTCCCTCTCCATTCTTTAATTCGGAAACGTGAGAATCCATCACTGGTCCTCTACTGCTCATCAATTAATTTAAAAAGCCTGGTTCTTACGTGCTTGAAAATGAATTTTAAGGGATAACCATTAGCCAACAGAATGTTGATTAACTTACAAAGGTTTTCCTGGTAATATCTAGGGTGAGACAATAAAAACGCTCGATCCACCATGCCAAAGATAGTGCCCACCTTGTGGCATGTCAGATGGTAAGAAAAGAAATTTAAATATCGCCCAGAAAACGTGGGCTTATGATACCAATTAAACTCTATGACCCCGTCATTAACAATTACCGTTGTATCCGAGAAATTAATACTTCTATTTTCCCCAATTTCCACCGTGAATTGTAATCTCTTGTGGAAAGAATTGAAAACATCTAGGACAGTCTTCACCAACGAAATCGGGATGGACATCAAAATGTCGTCCACATATCTGCGATAGATCGGTATGAATATAGAAAGGCACCTTCTTTTCCAGATCTTGTAACACCAAACCCGCGATAGACGGTGACAAGGAAGATCCCATCGGCGAACCAAAAGTCTGTTTGTAAATCACGCCGTCAAAAACAAAAAAAGTCGACTCCAATACAAATTGAATCGCTCCCAAAAATTCTTCTAATGGTATGTTCGTGTTACGAGAGATGTATGACCATCTATTTTTTATGCTTGTCAACGCCAAATCAATAGGCACATTGGTGAACAGCGAGACTACATCAAGGGATATCAATTCAAAGTGGTCATCTAACCGTGTTCTCGAAAGTTCTTTCATTAATTCGAAACTATTTTCAACGTGGCTGTCTGCTTTGGGAACGCTCAATTGTATTATATCCTGCAAAAACTTAGCTAACATTTGTAACGGGCTATTGACCGATGACACTATAATCCTGAGCGGACAACCGGCCTTGTGAATTTTCGGCAGTCCATATGCTCGTGGGATAACACCGTCCGTGCAATTAAGAGAATTATACTGCTAGTCCGTAATAAAGTCTTTCTTAAGCCAGGATTGCAACACAGAGTTAAGATCTTTCGTTACTTGGCATGTAGGGTCCTTCTCTACCACAATATAAGTATTCCTATCTCCAAGCATACCCTTCATCTTTGCCATATAGTCACTTTTATCTAATACTACAGTAGTATTACCCTTATCCGCTTTTGTGATTATTATATTATCGTTGTCTTTAAGAAACCTCTGAGTATCGCGAAGCGCTTGGATTAACGCGGGATCGCAGCGCTGAATCGGCAAATCTCCGAAAGCAACCCTCTCAATTGTTTGTATGCAGTGGTTGCAAACGCCCTGATGGAAATTAGGGCGTAAGTGCCTTAAGCTAAACTCAATGCACTTGATGAATTCATACGTGATTCTCTCCCCACCCTTAATCACCGGCATGCAAAAGTTAGGCCCCAATTGCAACAAACCCTGCACCGCGGAAGGTACTGAGACAGACGAGAGGTTGGTTAACCATGTCTCATGTATAACGAGTGGAGAATTAATCGGTGCTTCGGGGAACATAGCTGGAGAAAGAGAGATCTCAAAGGAGTCACTATCCGGAGTGCAATCCATGGTGTCCCGCGAGAACGACACGACACCTTTCTTACTATTAACCATGGAAGACGAGCGCAAGCCAGCACGGTGTTTCGACGTGGGCATATTAGAATGCTTAGCGTAATATTGTATAGGATGTAAGTTCTCAACTGATTCCTTCTTCTTTTTGTTTAAAAGATGAAAGAACTTCTTTTTTAACCTGTCATGTTCCCTAAAAAACAAACCATCGAAAGATCCCACTTGAGTACGATAAAAATCATTCCACAAATGCAAAGGTAGATGTTTCATGATGTCTCGGGTGGAGGTCGCAAGTTTTTATTTAACGCGAAAATCTGTCGGTACGCATCTCTCTGTTCAATACGCAACAAAGCTTTTAAATATCGCTTAATGTGCGATTCCACAAGTCTACTCAACTTATAGTGCATAACACGCGGTTTGTTGCGCGTATAACTACGTAAATGTGGTGGGATTAAATGCTCTAATAAACAATGCTTTATAAACGTTATCCTGCATTTCAATCTAATCACGTTGACATTAATGTTGACCCAACTCTTTAACCGCTTAACAACAAGATCTCCATAATACACCGAAATAAACTTAAAAAAAGAATAACGGACCGGGGAACGCATTGTTACAGCCTGCGTAAAATAAACAACAAAGGTTAAAGCTCTCGAAAATACAAACCAAGGACCGAAACGTTCGCGCATATTGGAGTATATGAGGAATATATTATAATTGTCGCTTTAAGATCGGCGTTTTTGGCTCTCATTTGCCTTGTCATAATTAATTTTTTATTAATTTGGCTTCCTCATAGAAAAAACTTTTTGAGCAAAATAAAATGTTGATTAAACAATGTGCAAAATAATTTGCATACTTAAAAATTGTGAGGATGTAATGTGCAAGTTTCTAATTTGCATACTTAAAAACTATGAGGAAGCAATGTCACAGATTAATAGACAGATAGCCAATGGCCCGGGCCATTGGCTATCTGTCTATTAATCTGTGGCAATGTGCAAGTTTCTACTTGCATACTTAAAAACTATGAGAAAGCAATGTGCAAGTTTTTACTTGCACGCTTAAAAACTATGAGGAAGCAATGTGCAAATTTTTATTTGCACACTTAAAAACTATGAGAAAGCAATGTGCAAGTTTCTACTTGCATACTTTAAAACTATGAGGAAGCAATGTGCAAGTTTCTACTTGCACAATTAAAAACTATGAGGAAGCAATGTGCAAGTTTCTACTTGTACAATTTTTTTTATTGTGATAAGCTTAACTGCGTTTATCGCATAATTCAGATATATGGATGTTCTTTCAGGTAGATGTTGACTTTGGTGGATGTTGGTTTATTTACTTTAAATGAAATTTAAGAGGATCTCTCATATATATAATAGACAAATTTTTTTTTCTTTACATTTTATTCGGTAAATTTTAAAAATTGAAAACTGTTGTGGATGTAGTAAAAGAAACAGGCTGGATAGGATATACCGAACTGAACAATATTTATTCAATGAAGACCGTTTCTTGCGGTACAAATCTTCACACGTATTGTCTTTTCATATTAAGAAAAATGCAAAACTGAAAACTTTATTATTACGTGCGACCAAAACAAAGTGTAACTGAATACTGAACTTGAATACTGGAAGTTACTAGAACTATGACTCGACAGTTAGTAGACTCGAACTCTAAAGATGACGCAAGGAGCATGCGCTAGTGTTCCTATAAGGGAGTTGTGCCAATGTGGCGGAAGTCGCCATTTTCCGTTCAAGGATGGTAAATTGTAAATCCTTTATCGTAACTGCTATATAAAATTTTAATGTATCTTAAGATAAAAAAGGCTATTCTAACCTTATTGTAACGAACGTAATATGTAAGTAACGTATATGTATTGTATTTATACGGTGGAACGCATAATGGCGGCACTTCCGGGAACGGCATTGGCACAACTCCCTTATAGGAACCCTACATGCGCTCATTGGTCGCGCCATCTTGATGCGGAAGGTTTCAGTTCACAACAAAAACATAAACAGGGCCTTAGAAAAAGAAGAATAAACAGGGAAAAATAAAAAAGGTAAATATGCAGAATAGTGGCCCCCTCACCGATTTTGTTGAACTTAGGCTTAATCGACGCGTTTTTGCGTGAAACAAAAGAATCTAGCAGAAAAAAGTGTCGCTCTGCCCCGCGAAACGAGATATTAACAGTTAAAGTTGACGACTGTCAGGTTATGAGACCTGTCATACCGACGAGATGTAGCGACTATTAACCATGCCCCGCGGCCACTTGCGCATGCTCTGTTAGCTCTGTGGTCACATGTGCATGCTCCGTGGCCGCACGCACATGCAAAAGTGCGCGAATTTAAAACCTATGTATACTTATAATGCATATCGCTTGACTTTTGATGATGAATATGTCGCAGTCACATGGTGCACACACACGCGCGGGGGTGCAAGGGGGGCCTTTGGCCCCCTCCCGCACCCCCACCGCCGATAGGCAGAGTGGATCTCGCTTTACAACTTAGCATAGGTTAGTGACGCGCTTTACAAGTATGCGCTTTGTAAGTTAAAGCACATACAAAGCACATACTTGTAAAGCGCGCCACTAACCTATAGGTTAGTGACGCGCTTTATACGTATGCGCTTTGTAAATTGAAGCACATACAAAGCACATGCTTGTAAAGCGCGTCACTAACCTATGCTAAGTTGTAAAGCGAGGTCCACCCTTCCTACCGGCGGAGGGGGTGCGGGAAGGGGGGCCGAAGGCCCCTCTTGCCCCCCCCCCCCCCCCCCACGTGTGTGTGCGTGTGTGTGTGTACACCGTGTGGCTGCGACATATTCATCATCAAAAGTCAAGCAATATGCATTATAAGTGTACATAGGTTTTCAATTCGCGCACTTTTGCATACGCGTGCGGCTACGGAGCATGCGCATATGGCCGCAGGGCATGTTCGTGGTCGCTACCAGTCGCTACATCTCGTCGGTATGACAGGTTTCATAACCTCCCTTGTAACCATCTCCGATAGAAAACGATTAAAAACGGCTATATCTGTATCGTTTTTAATCGTATCTTATCGGTTCTATCGTTGCATATTTAGAAGACAGATAAAACATTAATCGAATCGAATCGGTTTCTATCGTTTTAGATCAGAATAAGAAAATAACTATACAAATTTTATAGTTATGAATCGTTTTTTATATGTACAATTATTGCCCGTCTGAATCAATCGTATATACAGGATATAATATATATCGTTATTTATGATAATAATTTTACCGCATGCATTAATACGGATATATAAGAATAAAATGATAGACATCTCATCGATATTTATATGACTTAACCGAACCGATACATCTATCGTTTCTTATCAGAATTTTCCGACATACAACTTATCATCTTCTGTACGGCAGCAAATCGGTTCGTTTTCTATCGTATATCAATGATATAAATTGAATCGTTTGAAAGCCTTCTACTTTGCATATGTTTTTATAAGGTTAAAACGATAGATATCTCGTCGATATTTATACGACTTAACCGAACCGACACATCTATCGTTTCTTATCAGAATTTTCCGACAGACAACTTATCATCTTCTGTACGGCAGCAAATCGGTTCGTTTTCTATCGTATATCAATGATATAAATTGAATCGTTTGAAAGCCTTCTACTTTGCATATGTTTTTATAAGGTTAAAACGATAGACATCTCGTCGATATTTATACGACTTAACCGAACCGATACATCTATTGCTTCTTATAAGGATTTCCCGACAGACAACTTATCATCTTCTGTACGGCAGCTAATCGGTTCGTTTTCTATCGTATATCAATGATATAAATTGAATCGTTTGAAAGCCAAGTATCCCAGAATCTCAAGCCAGAATCCCAAGTATTTTGTAACGTAAGTTTCTGATAGAATATAGTAAATAAACTCCTTACAGAAAAGTATTACTGGTTGGTCAGTAATTTATTACTGAGTCTAGTGATTTTTTACTGGCGATTAGTATTTTATTCTTGTATTTAGTCAGTAGTTTAACTACTGGCAAATGAGTAATATCTAGTAGTATTAGTAGTTCTTCCGGGATTCGAAGTACTGATACAAGTACTTCAGTATTTGCTTATATAGTAAAAAAGTACTGAAGTATTAGAGATTCTAGTAGTTGAGCTTAGACGTGAAGTACTGATAAAATGAGTAAGTAGTTTTCCTAGTAATTCATTACTTGGTCTAGTACTTAAGTACTGGTATAGATGAGATTCAACTGCACTTCTGGGGCGGCAAACGCCTGAAGTACTGAATTCAGATAATTCATTTAAGGATCCTCAGGAGTCATTTATTACTAGAATCGTAAAATCCGTATTATGGCATAAATTATTCACTTACAATAATGATTTAAAAAAACATTTATTTAACATTTACTCAACATTAATTTAATATTTGTGTTATATTGATTAATTATTTGCAATAATGATTTTAAAAAACATTTATTTAACATTTATTCAACATTAATTTAATATTTACTTTATATTAATTATATTTATTTGCAATAATAATTTGAAAAAACATGTATTTAACATTTATTAAACATTACTTGATATTTATTTTAGATAAATTATTCAAACACGATGAAACACATTTACTTCGCCAGCGTATAAGAAATTTAATTTGATAAATTATTCATTTACAATAATGATTTTTAAAAACATTTATTTAACATTTATTCGGCAATAATATAATATTTATGTAATATTGATTATTTATTCCTAACAATAATTTGAGAAAACATTTATTTAACATTTATTTGACATTAATGTAATATTTATTTTATATTAATTATTTATTTGCAATAATGATTTAAAGAAAACGTATATTTAACATTTATTTGACATTAATTTAATATTTATTTTACAATAATTATTTATTTACTATAATAATTTTAAAAAACATTTATTTAATATTTACTTAAAATATTATTTAACAATAAGTATTTAATTATAAGAAATCATCATTTTTCTGTTATCTCGTTTTGCTCTATAAATTATGTGGCAGTAGGGGCCTATTGCACAATAATTTACAAGTTAATAATATTAGTGAAAGAGCTTTGTTTTTCACTAATATTACTAATTGGAAATTATTGTGCAATAGGCCCTTGCTGTCCGCTATGAACATACGACGGAGACCGTGCGGCGCGGCACGACAGCGCGGGCTTGCGCGCCGGGAATAGTACGGCTCGCGCTCAATATGCGGCGCATCGCCGAGCCCGTAACCCGTATTCAAGATTCAACATCGATCCCTATATATAGAGAGACGTCTTCGCGAGGTTCTTCGTAATTTAGTACTTTTCACAACAAGTGGTTTCAGTAATTTTTCACCAGTACTCAATATCCAGTAATTCAATACTAAGCATCAGTAGTTCTGTGTAATAAATTACTCCCAGCAATCCAGTACTGCCCAGTATTTTTGAAGTACCGGCCAAAATATTACTGCCAGTATTTATAATAATTTATTACTGACAATGAGTACTTTTAGTGCTTTTTTTCTGTAAGGGACGATTCACTAACCATATTAAAAACGATAGAAACTGATGTGCAGCTGATAAGACATTTACGATAAGATTCAAAGTATTTTGTAACGTGAGTGTCTGATAGAGTACCGTAAATAAACAATTTACTAACCATATTAAAAACGATAAAAACTGATGTGCAGCTGATAAGACATTTACGATAAGATTCAAAGTATTTTGTAACGTGAGTGTCTGATAGAGTACCGTAAATAAAAAATTCACTAACCATATTAAAAACGATAAAAACTGATGTATAGCTGATAAGACATTTACGATAGAATCCTAAGTATTTTGTAACGTGAGTTTCTGATAGAGTACCGTAAATAAACGATTCATTAACCATATTAAAAACTATGAGAAATTTTTTATTGTTTTCTATCGGAGATGGTTACAAGGGCTGACAGTCGTCAACTTTAACTGTTAATATCTCGCTTCGCGGGGCAGAGCGACACTTTTTTCTGCTAGATTCTTTTGTTTCACGCAAAAACGCGTCGATTAAGCCTAAGTTCAACGAAATCGGTGAAGGGGCCACTATTCTGCATATTTACCATAAAATATTATAATATGTATATTATTGTTTCTTTTCTTATTTCGGCGCCCTTGTTGTCCCAAGTGCTTGAAACTTTGGGTGTAGCGTTTAAGGGTTAAAATTTTATAATATTAGCAATTTTTCTAATTCTATTATATTCTTCAATCTTTTCTACCCCTATTTCATATATAATTCTTTAAGATTTGGTTGATCAGTTCTTGAGTTATAGAAATTTTAGTAAATTTAGCACATACATACACACACACATATACACATACGGACATTTTTTTTAAATGCAATTTTTCGACGTTTTAGAACATTCTGAACACATTGTCAACGGCAACTAAAAAATTTTCTTTTACAAAGCTTTGAGGAAGCAAAAATCTATCAAAAAATTAAACACGCATTTTGAAGCTTAAATGAGCTTGAAGTTTCAACGTTAACGCGCTATCGATAGTTTAAGACTTTTATCCTCCTGTTTTATGCTTTAAAAAAGAACATATTGTTTTGTTTCTTAAAATACTTGTAAAGCGCGTCACTAACCTATAGGTTAATGACGCGCTTTATAAGTATGCGCTTTGTAAGTTAAAGCACATACAAAGCAAATACTTGTAAAGCGCGCCACTAATTTATAGGTGTCACTTTATAATATTTTTTTGAACAAAAAAAAGTTTGGAAAATATAGCAGCTATTTTAAGTATTGGAAGGCATAAATGACTAATATATATGTCGAAGTAGTTCACGCATACACTTTCCACGCAAAACGAGGTGCCACATGGGTTCGTGGCGCGCTTTACAAGCTCGTTTGAGTAGAGGTGGTATTAAACAAGATAAGTTAGTCGATCATCTATGTGAAAAGCATTGGAGAAGACTCATTTTATGTATTACTAGATGACATAAAATATGTGTATTCAAGAAATTAATAGAGAATATATAATGTTTCATTATATATATATATATATATATAAACAAGCGCGCCACAAACCCATGTGACAACTGAAGACTTTCCTTTGTCCATACATGTACTATTTCCACATATATATTAGTCGTTTATGCCTTTCAATACTCAAAATAACTGCTATATTTTCCAAACTTTTTTTGTTAATAACTTTTTAACGAATAACGAGCCAATACCTTCTGAAGGTCACTCAGGAGGGTGACCTTGACAACATATGTCAAGGTCAATCGGAGGGTGGTCCGTATTACTGTATAATTACCATTGATTTTTCCAAAAATGAGAAGCGCCGTAAAGTTAGCCCCCCCATTTTTAAGATGGTGTTTTCGTCACTTTAATCGACGCAACTCTTTCTAAAATTGATAGAGAACTCTAGAACTCTTGCTGGGGCATCCAGAACTCTAATAATTTTTTTCGAATTTTGAAAATGTGGGGCCAACTTCACAAACGTGACAGTTTGACATCCTTAAATGTGTTTGGTTTGTATGAATTTATAAATCAATAAAAAAATTAGAATAAAATATGAATATTTCAGGCAAAGTCGTTTGTCGAGAGCAGATTATGCAAAGTGTTTGCACCTTTAATCAACTTGATAGAAATATTTAAAATTATTATTCACTTTATTTCTTTGTATACTGTTCGCAAAACCGACGAATATCGGGATGACAATTTGGCAGACTCGACATTTTAGCATTAGGATTTTTGTCTCCAAATGATCTCAGGAATCTACCCTTAAGCGTTGATCCGGGCTTTACGGGACACCCTGTATATATAAATTTTGTCGAAAAAAAAACTTCTGATTTGTTACAGGACTTGACATGTATGTGCAATGTTATTGGCAGAGTGTTAGTAGATAATATATGTATAGTAAAGTTTGTTAATAAAATAAGGCAATTAATAATTTATAAGTACAGCTTGACAGTACTATAGGTATAATTTGATGCAGATTAGCGACAGAAACAGCAAAATCTACATTCGACAATGTCAATTTACTGCTAATTTTTTGTTAGATATAAGATATCAGACAGCTCCTCCGACTGTATCTTCTCTATCTCCATAATATTTGTTTATATATGTATATAAATAAATATCTATAAAATAGTAGTTTTCTTGTCACTTATTAATTAATTAACTAATGTTTTGAAATAAAACTGTTCATACATATCCTTTAACTTATCATACCAAAAATATCTTATCTAATAACAAATTAACAGTAAATTGGTATTACCGAACGTAGATTCTGCTGTTTCTGGCGCTAATCTGCATCGAATTATAGTACTGTCAAGCTGTACTTATAAATTATTAATTGCCTAATTTTATTAAAACAAACTTTATTATACATATGTATATTATCTACTAACATTCTGCCAATAACATTGCACATACATGCCAAATCCTGTACAACAAATCAGTAGTTTTTCTTTCGACAAAATTTATACATATATAATATATATAGCAAACACTTTGCATAATCTGCTCTCGACAAACTTTACTTTGCCTGATGTATTCATATTTTGTGTTTTATTTTCTTAATAATTTATTAAATTTAAACGAACCACACGCATTTAAGGATGTCAAACTGCCAGACATAATTCTAAGTTATAATACAAATTTTACATTTGATTTTATCAGAGATATAAATGTCGATGTCGATAGACATTATAGCGTTTGTTGTATATCAGGTTTTTGAATAAGTAATAACAGCATAGTTTAGTCAATCGCTCATTCTTTCTATTTGGAAACGTTTATTTACCTTCATAAAACTCCTTACACTGTGTTATTTTTTATATGTCGCAAAGTATATACAGGGTGTAAAACTAAAGGGGTTACAGATTATTATTTCTAAAAAACTAACCAAAATATTAAATTGTCGTTTTCTTAGAAATAATAATCTGTAACACCTTTAGCTTCACACTGTGTACACGGAAAAAAATGAAGTTGCTTCAATTAAACGCGATGTCACGGGCTGCCACAAACATAAACAGTTATTTTAATTAAATATTATTTGAACGAAAACATCAGATAGTTGTTTTAATAATCCAAATATTTGGATCAAATAATATCCAATTGAATTAACTGTTTATGCTTGTGGCAGCCCGTGACGTAGACGTTTAATTGAAGCAACTGCATTTTTTTTGTGTATATACTGTTTATAAGATATAATGTTTATAAGATGCGTAACACTACAAAAAGACGTGATATCCGTACAAAATTACCTTTTTCAAAAAGGTAAAAAAAGGCGCCAACGACACGCATGGTGTATGTAGGGGATAACGGGGGAATTGGCGCCACAGGGTAATAAGAACTTTCGTAATGTAAAATAACTATCGCGCGTAAAAAATTCGAATCTGCGTGTGAGCGACTGCTTGTCGAACACCGCCCCCCGTGCCAGTAGAATATTCCATCAGTCTCGCTTTGTTTGCTCAGGAAAACGCACGTCGTGTTTTCGCCCGCTTTGTTACAATTTTCATTGACCTTTGCTTAAACAAGTAAGTAGTTATATTTTCTACTAATTCAATGAACTCTTTCTTTATTATTAGTGTCATAGGTTACCTTTATTGACAAAACATTAAAAATTAAAAAAATTTTATCAGTAGTTATTTTTTTATTCGTTTATCAAAAGTTACATCAATGGGGGTAATTAGAACTAACCGAGTCGGGGTATTTGGAACTGGCTCCAATGCCTCCAATTACCCCTGAGGATCCAGGATCGAACAAATGTCTTGTATGTTTTGACGTTGGGAAGGATAATGAGCTCTGGTTTCGTTGTAGAAGCTGTGGAAAGTGGGTTCATGCCGACTGCGTAGATTGTGAGAAGGAAAACATTTTTATTTGCGACCTTTGTATTCATATAAAAAGTAATATACTAAAACCACGGTCTTACATAACTAAAACTATTCATACAAACTATTGTAAAATTATAAAAAGGTTAAAAGATTAAAAACTTATTTTTTACATATATTTTATTATTATTAATAAGTTTCCATTTAAATACTTTATTACGCACTTAAAAATATTCCGCATAAGCAATGGATCTCATTACCCATAAGGTGGTTCTCATTGCCCGATGCCTGGGGTAATGAGTTTTTTTCCATTTTAAAAAAATGTGTTTTTTTGTATGTTTCTACTACAATTGAAAAATTCTCTTGTATGCCATATTGAAGCTTGATGTTTCCACAATTTAATTGATAAAAGTTCTAATAAATATTCGGTGATTATAACATATTTATTAATATTTTTCCTTAACTGCCAAAACCCCCGTTCTCCCCTACCTGGAAAAAACCTATATCTTTGTACCTCGAAAAACCCAAGTAGTAGAGGAAAGTCCCCGATTATGAGATACCACATCTATTTTGTGTGATTGCCGGAAGTCTATGGGCAGAATTGAAAAATATAGTAGGTCATTTTGAAGGGAATTTAATAAGCTTTAAGATGCTGAAATGTAAAATTTATTTTTAATATTGATTTTTCTAAAAATTAGAAAAATGTAAAAAATGAGCTTTCGGCAAAATCAAAAAAGTATGCTCTTAATATGAGAGACCCCGGGAAATCGCTAATAAAGTGCAAAATACATCATATTGTAATTAGACAATTTTATTTAAAGTTTCTGAAAGACAAATGTAATGGAGAAGCACATTTGCAACAATCGTAAACACATTTATACCCAATATTGTACCTTATCTGCCCCCTCCAACCTTACCCGTCAAATCAAAGTCATCACACACTTATAATTTCGTATAAACCTTCCCTTAACGTTAATATAGTATTTTCTGTTATTTTATTACTGTACAATAACTTTCATACTCCAGCAACCCAGGAGTACCCTGAGTATCTCATGTTACGAGCCCCACGCCTTGCGGTTTTGCGATCACCAAATCTAATCTCTACAATTGAGCAACTCAACATATCCCGTATTTTCCTATTAATACGACCTTACTCTATCGCTGCATGCAGAACTCATTGCCAAATATTTATTAATTATATAATAAACAAGGTTTAAAGTCTCATATCCACGGCACTTGACAACATCCAATTTCACAATTTCTTTTTCTGCAACGACTACACGCACGATCAAACAATGAATTTTAAACTAAATAAGTTTTACTTCAAGGGCAATAAGTTCATGGTGGAACCAACTGATAGGGCCTATTAGTTTAGCAGAAACCTCGCTATCGCATATTAGGAGCCTATCTCATAATAGGGGACTTTCCTCTAGTATCTTTATTTAAAAAAAATTAAAATCCAAGTGGTACATATCAAAAAATTGCGTTACCTTATTCAATCCAAGTGATTATCTATTACAAAAAAAGAAATAATCTTTAAATTGCGCCAATTATATATACATATATTGTATATTATCTCGAAAAATAACTATTGTACTTTTAAAAAATTAAACCTAAGGGGTGTAGTATCTTTATAAAAAAAAGAAGAAATAAAATCCAAGTGGTACGTATCTATATGTATGCCTATTGAAGGGAAAAAATTAATATAAAATGTGAAAAATTTTAGTTGAAAAAACGGCGCTGCTAGATTTTAAAATATTTGAAAGCAATAAATAATTTAAAATATTAAATTAATAATTACAATGTGAATGTAGAAATACTTTTACACATTAATTTAAAGTACTTTTTCCATTTATAGAAATTGTTTCATTAATATATTATTTTGTTTAGCAGCGCCATTTTTTTAACTAAAATTTTTTACATTTTATATTAATTTTTTCCCTTCAATAGGAATAAATATAGATACGTACCACTAGGATTTTATTTCTTCTTTTTTTTATAAAGATACTACCCCTTAGGTTTAATTTTTTAAAAGTATAATAGTTATTTTTTGAGATAATATATATATGTAATTGGCGTAATTTAAAGATATTATTTCTTTTTTTGTAATAGATAATCACTTGGATTGAATAAGGTAACGCAATTTTGTGATATATACCACTTGGGTTTTAATTTTTTTTAAATAAATTTCATACTATACTACTTGGGTTTTTTCGAGATACAAAGATATAGGTTTTTTCAAGGTACATACACCATGCGTATGTACTTGGCGCCTATTTTTAACTTTTTGAAAAAGGTAATTTTGTACGGATCTTTCTTACCTCTTTATTAATATGCAAAAAGACCCCACGTTCTCTCTCTTATGTCTTGTACTGTACTCTATAGAAGCGAAGTATGTTACATACATCTGGATGCTAAGATTGCACTCTATAAAACAGATAGCGTTACCAGCAAAAATTTGAGAAATATTTAATTTTTTATTACGACAAATATTTATTTTTTATTTACTATAAATATTATATAAAATATGTACAAAATATTTCTATAATATTTTTAAAAAATATATTTTAAAAATATTTTTGAATATTTATCATAAGTATTGTGTGTGCTGTCTGGGTACTTTTTAAAATATAATATACTTTTAAAAACTTTTATCTTATAACTTTTTAATTTTGCCTTAAACTTTTAACGATGTTTATAAATGTGTAGCGAAGATCAAAGATTCTCAGGAAAAGTTTTTCTTGAGTAGACTGTTATTCTCTTTCTTATTTCGTTATACGTTATTGTGAGATGAAAAGATGAAATAAGAAGAAATCAAAGTAAGATATTAAAAAATAAATTATTTTTTCTGTCTCTCTCTCTCTTTTTCCCGTACATAGATACAAATAACACCACTGAAGAAACTGAGGAGGCACCTCGAAGAAGCAGCAAAGTTATGATATCTGAAACTTCTACAAATATAGTTCCACGACCTGCCATTAAAACTTTAAAAAAAAGTCTATTAAAATCTACGAGCAGCATCAGTAGCAGTGTGGATAAAGCGGTAGTACTCGATGTTAAGGCCACCGAAGTTAGATCACCGTCACCTATACCCGAGGATCTCGTAGAAGAAGAAATCAGCAAGCAATCAACACCATCAGCTATGTCCGATCAAGAGAAAAAAGTCAAAGAAAAAAAAAATGCGCAAGAGCAACAGCAAGAAAAAGATGGAGAAACAAGCGAAAAAGATATGTTAGAAGAGCAAAAAGAAGAAGAAGAAGGGGTAAAGGAACTTAAGTGTCAGCAATCGGGAAATGCAGAGAGGAATAACAGCGATAACACCGGGCAGGAGACCTCGGAAACAAATAAGGAAATCGATGCAGAAAAAAGCACTGAATCTGACGCGAAAGAACGGAAACCTGAAGTAGCACCAGTTCAAACTACAAAATTGCGGGGAAAGTCAAAAGCAACCGGTCAAGTAATGGGAGGTTGGATTTAATTAACCATTATTTAAATGCGCTATGTTTATTTAAATTTTTAAAAATTTAAATATCTTATTAAACCTAAGTATCTCTTTCGATAGAATTCCATATTTATTTTAAGCATTTATTAATAATGTAATGACGCTAATAATGTGTGTATTGAGCTTTAGTTGCGTTGAAATATTTATCTGGAAAGTCCCTCAGTTGCGTAAAACAGTTAAATAGAGGAAAGTATTTTACAACAGCCCGTGAAGCCTTGGCATAATTCATAGCACATATCACGAGGCGGACTTTCCTGTGTGACGCAAACGTACGAACGTTCAAAGTACTTTACATGACAAGCAATATCCAATATCGGTACTCAGAATACGTTATCAATTTCTTGCGTATCGCATCGTTTAAATCAATTTCTAAGTCCACTGCCATCTCCTATAATTCGGTTACATCAATCTCGATAATTTTATAAATATTTTATTAATTATACGTTATATAATTGTCTATAACGTGAAATAGTATTTAATTTAACTTTATTAAACTTATTTAAGCTAATTTAACTTAAAAAGGAACGAAATTAGTCTCAAGTTACAAAATTTTGTTAATGAGATTAAATTATATGTATAACATTGGAAATTCCATTAAGAATTTGCTATACCGTGTTTGTAAATGCAATAAGCAGACGACGAATGACTCATTTTTGCGGACGTAATTTGCCGTTGGCTTTTCTTATTCATTCTTATATATATGTATATCTCCAATGTCACGTATAAGCGATAAGCGGACGGTTTTTAATCTTGATGATTCTTATCGGTGATACGTCGTCGTGCACGTCGTCACGAACAATGCCTTATTTAGATAGCAAATGTAACACAGATGATGTAATAAATAAAAATATATATCTAAAATAACTATACAATCGATATTCACGATGCATTTTTCAGTGTATACATTTGCCGCAGATCATCGCTAAAAAGGTTCTGAAACAGAAGAATATGAGAATGGCAAAGTTAATATAATAAAAAGCTTATGTTTAATCTATTAACTTTGTATTGTTACAAAGTATTACTATTAAATATAATTACTTTTAAATATAAGTTAACTTCTTCCGAACGTTAAAAACGTTTTTATGGTATTCCATTCTACTCATTTAAGGAAGTGTCGCTTTAGATAAACTTTCTTTACGTCACGTTATAATGAAGTTAAACGGCGTAAGAAATTTTTTATTTATAATTAATATAAACATTAATGTTATTGATTCAAAAGCGCACCTTCGTTTTTGCGTATCCGCTTCTTTTACTTTTGTTCCGTTAGAAACAGCATGCTTCTTCTTTCTGTTGACACTTCTATCTTCCTGTAATATATCACATCCAGCATATTATATCCAGAAAGATGTGCCAAACTATATGAGAAGCTATCATTTATAATACTACAGAAACCAATTTCGCGAGATTTCGTAGTTTCTGTAGACGTTAGTACTAATAATTCCATTTATGTTTAATCAATTTTAAATTTGTACTTACATCTTCAAGTTCACCAATCAAATACTTTTTTAGCATCTTCTTTGCATCTGAAGAATGTCCGAAATCATCAAATCCACCCGTTGCATCTTTTCCCGCGTATTCCTCGATTAATTCTGGACCACCGGGATGCTGTAATTAATATTATTTCATATAGGTTGACAATTAATTAAAAAAGCAAGTTATTTCATATAATTTGTTTCTCAATTTATTTTATTAAGTTAGCCTTATATGTAACTAACAATGAGTTAAATATTAAATATTAACACATAATTTAGAATAGTAACAATAGTGTAATACAATAGTAATGCATAATGATATAATAAGCACAAGTAATATATATTAATAAAAATATAAAATATGATTAAAATTGTGGTAATGTCTTTCCTCTTTGTCAACTCAGAATAAATCTGTATTGTATCTTTCATTGTAAATCGTCAAATTTGTTTTAATAATGTTTATTAAAATATAAATTATAATATATAGTTTTCTCTTAAAGAAAAAGGTAAAAATAGATTTAATATCTTTTGTTTCATTATGTTTTAATAGCACACATAGTTGTTAAAGGTCAGAAACTTATAGGTATAAAAGATATAAGATAAAAAATATTATATCTTCTAATTTTTTAACCAATCTGTCAAATTTAAAAAATAGTTTTATCGAAATTACACATACAAACAATTTGTTTTTTGTACTTTTTACTTATTTTTACAAAAAAAAAAAATTTGTCTTTTTTTTCTTAATTACATAACAATTTTGACCACATTTTGTAATTTTTGTGTTGCTGGAAAGTTGAAATGTCATAAATCATAAAAATCACATCATTATTATTAATCACAGAAAATGAGTATGAATTAGATACTACTGACTGTCTCTTTAGAAATAAAATTTATTTAAAATTTTTATAACGTAATATATTATTATATATTACAATAATTATATTCATATATATTTTTTTCCATAGCATGTAATTTTTGAGATATTAATGTTATAAATATATTTTTATGAAATTTGTTTTTTTTTTACATGATTCAATTCTTCTAATTATTCTGCATGTAAAACATTAAGATAAAGTTAAGAAAATAATAGTTTACAAAATGTTTCGTATTTTATTTTAACATACTTTTACGTAAAATATGAAATATTGTGTAAAATATTTATTTTTTAATTTCACAATACTTTGCGCACAGAATAATGAGATAATCCGATTTATAAAAAAAAAATACATAATTGCATCTAAGAAAAAATATGCAATTTGTAATATATGATTTTATACACACGTACCTGTTGCATATAATCCGTCACATCGTATATGTTGTCATAGATGACGATCCAGGTTCTTGTTCCATTCTTGCCGTTGCATTTCGCGACATCCGCGAGTGAATAGCGAGTCACTAAATCGGACATTCTTCGACTGAATCTCGCGAGAAAAAGAGAGAGAATCTGTTCGCGTCCGCAATATAAGTAACAAGTAACATGTGCCAATATTGCGAAGATCGGCGGTGCTCCCGGAAAATACGAACGATAAGCATATCGCGATTTAGAGAGACATGAATTGTATCTATAGATAATTGTAAATTTATTGCTGTCTCAGTTCATTGCTTTATCATGCAACCAATGCAAAAATTGTCAATTTACTGGATACGTATAACATCATATTAAAGAATAATTTCTCAAGATAAGAGCTAGGAGATTAAGTTTCTTTATGACGTGTTTGAATATTATTTTGCTTTCGAAACTATTGCCTATAATCTATAATATGTTTAATTTTTTGTTATGATTATAACATGTACCAAAATTTTGTTTTGAAAACTTTGGAAATCGATTATAAGTGAGATGTTACCAAAAGTTATATGGTGATTGCAACTAGCTAGATGAAAAGATAAAAAAGAGTGCAAATTAGAATAAACTTGTACATTAATTGCTTCCTTATCATTTTTTTCGCTTTTAAAGCTTCCTCTATGAGGAATTAGCAAACTTTTTAGAATATAATAGTTTGGCTTTCTCATAGAGGAAGCTCTTTAAGCGTAAAAAATGATGAAGAAGCAATATGTAAGTTTCTAATTTGTACTCTTTTTTATTTAGGACTAGCTGGTTACCCGGGCTTCGCCCAGGCGTCGTTTTTCTTCAAACGACTTCATTTGTGTTTCAATATCCATATTGTGGACAAAAACATAAGGAGTGTGTCGGGTGGTCAATTTAAAGGCGGTAGTTTAACTTTTCCATTTGAACAACACATTCCAGGTGCTCAAGTCTTGAACTTTTTTGCTTAACAATAATCACATATTGCATCCATTTTCCCAATTATTACTCTCGGATAAAATTGATATTCGTAATTTGGATCATAACTAAATGCCTCTAATTTTAAATCGGACCGCATAAATGTTTTCCTAGATTGAACATGTCGTAACCGGTCTTTTTCTACTCGAGTTTCACGCTATTAAGTCATTTCCGCTTTTCCGATATTTCACTTACCGATCAGCGACTTCATCTCTTGGTTTTCCCAGACGTTTTTTCGGGAATTTCGAGATTGCTCGCTCGCAATGTACATAGAACCTCGATATGAATACCGATTAGCGATTTCATCCGTTGGTTTTCCCGGGCGTTTTTTGGGGGAATTTCGAGATTGTTTGCTCGCATGTAACGTAATTCGTAACCGGTCTTTTTCTACTCGAGTTTCACGCTATTAAGTCATTTCCGCTTTTCCAATATTTCACTTACCGATCAGCGACTTCATCCCTTGGTTTTCCCGGACGTTTTTTCGGGAATTTCGAGATTGCTCGCTCGCAATGTACATAGAACCTCGATATGAATACCGATTAGCGATTTCATCCCTTGGTTTTCCCGGGCGTTTTTTGGGGGAATTTCGAGATTGATTGCTCGCATGTAACGTAATTCGTTGTCTTCTGCAAATGCCACATACTTAAAATATTTTTTGTAAAACTTGTTGCAAAAGTTCGATTTGAGATTGAAATTAAATTCAAATAAGAAATAGTATTCAACAAATACTGTAATCATCCCTTGGTCTTTTCGGGCGTTTTTTTCGGCAATTTCGAGATTACTCGCTCGCGATGTACACAGAACCTCAATATTTTACTTAAAAAACGCCCGGGAAAACCAAGGGATAAAATCGGTAAGTGAAATATCGAGGTTCTGTGTAGGGGAGACCGTGGCGAAAACGTTTTCGGGGTGAAATCGTCAAATCAAATATCTCGGAACCTGTATATTGTGCGAACTCGCTATTAACATTGTAAACGCTGCTTATGGTACCCATGTGACCAACGGAGTCTCGGCAGGTTACCTGCCGTGTTATGATTTTTACGAGGGCAAACGTGTTTTCGGAAGGTAAAAGTAAAATTTTCTGCGCGTGGAAATTTTGTAATATCTGCAATAATATTTGCTCTCCAAATCTCGAGGTACGTGATTATAAAAAGTAATACATGCTGAACAGGAATCCAGTGTAGTTTTTTCATTATCGTTGATGTCTAATATTTCGTGGGAGATCAAGCCTGAAACTTGTGTTTGGGGCTAACTCGTCGCAGTAAGCACCCTGGGTGGACTTTTATAATTATGGCAAATTTTCTAATTTTATTATATTTTTTCTACCCCTATTTCATATATAATTCTTTAATATTTGGTTGATTAGTTCTTGAGTTATAGAATCCGTACACACACACAAAAACACAAAATGATGAACCATTTTAACACTAATTAATAAATGTTTACATTTTTCTGTTAACAAATAATTAATAAAATGTATCCTATCAGTTTTCATAATCGGAATTACGTATTTATAAAGTGACGACTCTGCCCCGGTATTTTTGAGATTTCAATTTTTCCACCGTTGTTGTTTTTGCTCTATACCGGTTAAACAAAGCGACGTAGACAAAAATTTCCTATATCAATTTTGTAGCTAAAGGTTCACTCTTTACAACGGTATACCACATTTAACTAAAATTATTTATTTTGTTGTTAAAAATCGGCACCAAATAAAAACTGTCGATCTCGCCCCGGCCTCCCCTACATCGCGAGCGAGGAATCTCGAAATTCCCGAAAAAACGCCTTGGAAAACCAAAGGATGAAGACGCTGATCGGTAAGTGAAATATCGAGGTTTCGTAGTAGCCTATGTTTTACGCAAAGATGTGAAGAGTAACTGTGCAAAAGTTGGTTCAGATCGGTCGAATGGTTTAAGAATGTATAAAGAACAAACAGACTTAAAAAACGCACGGAAAAACTAAGGGATAAAATCGCTGATTGGTAAGTGAAATATCGAGGTCCTGTGTACATCGCAAGCGAGCAATCTCGAAATTCCCGCAGAAACGCCCGGAAAAACCAAAGGATGAAATCGGTGATCGGTAAGTGAAATATATCGAAGTTCCGTAGTAGCCTATGTTTTGCGCAAGGATGTAAGGAGTAACTGTGCAAAAGTTCGTCCAGATCGGTCGAATAGATTAAGAGTGTATAAAGAACAAACAGACATACAGACATTCTATTTTATATACATATATACATATGTACGTAATATACACATCATGTAGCTGGTTACCCGGGCTTCGCCCGGACGTCGTTTTTCTTCAAACGACTTCATTTGTGTTTCAATATTCATATTGTGGACAAACATAAGGAGTGTGTCGAGTGGTTGATTTAAAGACGATTTAAAATTGGACTGCATAAATGTTTTCTTTCATTGAACATGTCGTAACACCGGTCTTTTTCTAATCGAGTTTCAGAATATTGAGTTATTTCCGCTTTTTGGATATTTCACTTATCGATCAGCGACTTCATTTCTTGGTTTTTTCGGGCGTTTTTGCTCGCTCGCGATGTACATCGAGGTTCTGTGTACATCGCGAGCGAGCAATCTCGAAATTCCCGAAAAAAACGATAATCGATAAATTCTCGAAATTCCAAAAAAAAACGCAAGAGATAAAATCGCTGATCGGTATCGAGGTTCCGTAGTAGCCTATGTTTTGCGCAAGGATGTAAAGAGTAACTGTGCCAAAGTTGGTCCAGATCGGTCGAATAGTTTAAGAGTATGAAGAACATACAGACATACAGACATTCTATTTTATATCTAAAAAGATTAATTTCAATCTCAAATCGAACTTTTGCAACAGGCATTACAAAAAATATTGTAAGTATGTGGCATTTGCGGAAGACAACGAATTACGTTACATGAGAATAAGCAATCTCGAAATTCCCAAAAGAACGCCCGGGAAAACTAAAGGATAAAATCGGTAATCGATAAATTCTCGAAATTCCCAAAAAGAGATAAAATCGCTGATCGGTATCGAGGTTCCGTAGTAGCCTATGTTTTGCGCAAGGATGTAAAGAGTAAGATAAATTCTCGAAATTCCCAAAAAAACGCTCAAAATTCCCAAAAAAACGCAAGATATAAAATCGCTGATCGGTATCGAGGTTCCGTAGTAGCCTATGTTTTGCGCAAGGATGTAAAGAGTAACTGTGCCAAAGTTGGTCCAGATCGGTCGAATAGATTAAGAGTGTATAAAGAACAAACAGACATACAGACATTCTATTTTATATACATATATACATATGTACGTAATATACACATCATGTACATAGTGTAATATACATGTATGTACATAATACAATATACATATTAAAATATGCATACCTGCATACAGTTTTATACATCTCTGCAACGTAAAAAATAGTTTATCCGCGTTAAATAATAAAATATATATATATGTCTGCGTAAAATATACAATATACATCAATATTTGTGTATATACATACCTTTAGTCAGTTAAGAAATATATATATTTTTTAATTGACTATGTACATATATACACAAATATTTACGTACATTTTATATTTTACGCAGACATATATATATTTTATTATTTAACGCGGATAAACTATTTTTTACGTTACAGAGATGTATAAAACTGTATGCAGGTATGCATATTTTAATATGTATATATGTATTATGTACATACATGTATATTACACTATGTACATGATGTATATATTACGTACATATATGTATATGCATATTTAATACATACACTAAAAGAAAAAATATTTATATTTAAGTAAATAAGCTATTAGAGGACACCTAATAAATAATTTTTTTGAATTAAGTGATATTTTGTAATCCCCAAAAAATATTACTTAATTAAAAGAAATTATTTATTAGGTGTCCTCTAATAGCTTATTTAGTCTGCGTAAAATATAAAATATACGTAAATATTTGTGTATATACATACCTTTAGTCAATTAAGAAATATATATCTTATTTATAATAAATAAAGTGCAAAATATACCTATAATGTACAAAATATTATAAACACAAAAAATAAGAATTAATAAAATAAAATATAAATCTATTAATTAAATTCGTTTTTATTTATTCCGCAAAATGTTTTAAATTATATTTAATAATAACACAAAATATTTTTATTAATTATTGCAGATACATTGCGCTGTAATATGGTTACAACATTACAATGCAATATTACTAAAGGCGGACATTTTATTGTTGATAGCTGGATAGCAAAAGCTGGATAGCAAAAGCTGGATAGCAAATGTAACGGTTTTCTAATGTTATAACGTGTTAAAAATATTATTATACGTTTGCTAATACTTTACTTAAAAAGAAAAAAAGATTACCTTGGATAAAAATCTCAAAAGTATCATGCGGTAATGCAGCCAACAACAGCCATTTCGTTTCACGTTTCACTGTCACGTCACACGTTCCACATTTCACGTTTCACGTTTCATTTTTCACAGTTCACATTTCACTTTTCACAATTCACGCTACATGTAAGGATGCAGTCCCATGCACAGCGAAAAATCGGAAACGACAAAAGGGGAATGGACGCGCGTGCATACTGTGCAGAATTTTGCGTACCTTTCCGTTTCTATTTTTCGATTTCTAGCGTCCCATGGAGCAGCTTTTTCAACAAGGAATGATACTCTAACCTCTTTCTTTAACCAATTTTTCTTCATAGAACCGAAAAATTAGTAATTTCGAGTGTAGTTGTTATACAAATGTTTAATAATATTTATTTTCTTTATATAAATAATACATTTTATTACTTTTTACCTTTAAATAGCATTTCCGATTTTAACAAGTTCTGATTTTCTTCAATTTTCCTATTTTTTAGCTTGCATGGGACGCCTGAAGTTGAAAAAGTAACGGAATAAGCAGACGACGCGCTGTGCAGCTGCGCATGCTCTATTTCCATTTTGCGGTTCCTTTTTGTCGTTTCCGATTTTTCGCTGTGCATGGGACTGCACCCTAAGGGTGCAGTCCCATTAAGCACGGATCGGAATGACGGATCGGATTTCTCACTATAGAATTGAGCAGTCCGTTCCAGTTCCGTTCCGTAATAGTTTTCTCTACCAGTCCCATGTAGCAAAAACGGATCGGAATGTCGCTTCGGTCACAGGTAAATGTGCTTGATTCGTCGATATTTCGTTATTTTGATGCGACTGAAGCAATAAACATACATTATTTGTGCAATTATCTTGCCGATAACATTGTTGTGAGTACTCTGAAATACTGAATTGTAGGAATGAAATATATTTTGTAACTAGATTCCGTTCCGTTTTTGCTACATGGGACTGGTAGAGAAATTTTTTACGGAACGGAACAGACATACGTGATTGAGTTGAGAGAGAAAATGTCAAAGAAACATAAACAATACTTCGTAATATTAAACAGTTTTAACTTAATGTTGGAGTGCGCACGTGCTCTCTGGACCCGTTGTTATTTTAACTACGTATTTTTAGCGAAGTCGTAAAGCACCCGCCCGATCCGTCCAGAATTGAGGAAATATACGCGTTCCGATCGGAAGGAATAGCAGGATCAAGAATTCACTAGAATAATCCGATCCGTCATTCCGATCCGTGCTTAATGGGACTGCACCCTAAAGGAAAAGTTTCATGATCGACCCCCTGTATACAAGACCGTGGTTATACAAGACCGTGACCGTGACTGCATATATGGAGTCTTAGCATAAATGGCTGCCGAGTCACGTGATTTGCGATGGCCAATCAGGACTCGTAACACCAGTCGCGCTTCTCTACGATACAGGGACTCTAGCACTCAGTTGGCAGTGAATTTTGGAACACAGCTGTAAACAGCAACGCTTTCTTCTCTTTTTTTCACTTTTAAAAATAGTAACAGGTTACTTTGGGTTACTTGAATCTTTCGTTAAAGAAAAGCGAATGTACACGGGCATACGAGGAAGAATCTGCAGCTTGAGGTGGTTGTTGCACCAACTTGAGGTAATTATTAATGATGATACGCTTGAAACTAATTTATACACATACAAATAACATTTCAGCATGTTTATTTTTTCATAAAATATCTATCATTTATTCGTGTGTGTAACTGTTGTGGAAGATAAATTTTAAAACAGCGTCATTTAATCACGTTTTCATACTTTAATCGTATTATAATAATGCTCGAATTTTCTTCGAATAAGCAAATGTGAATTTTGAGGTTAACTACAGATGAATTCTATTAGGCTCGTTTAGTCGTTTGTATAGTTTATTTATTACATATTCTAGCAGGTCGTTATCGATTTCTAATTTAAATTTTTTTTAAGCAGGAGGAACCTACAATAAATCGAAATAAGCCGAGAAAGTACATAAATCTATCTTAAGTACATCTCGAAACAATGCCTTCTCGAGACGATCAGAGCCAAGGACGCATAGCAAATTTTAAATTTAATAATAAACACGAAGTATGTGTAAATTATTTTCTAATTTATATAACTTAAATAAAGGGTTTACGGCAGCTAACGTTTCTATTCCATATTATTTAAGATACAACTTTGTATCTAGATACCTTGTATGCTTTTTGTGTTGATTTTCTGTATAACTTACATAAAGATGTTTCAATTATTTGATATAGATTGCTACATGTATACGAAACATTTTACACATTTAATATATGTATCTCAGGAAGCACGAATAAGAAGGAACGCATTATCAGTGGAGCTACGAAAAGCCAAGAAAGATGATCAGTTGTCAAAACGACGTAATCTCGACACACAAGAACTAGTAAATTTAGCGGACAATGCTGCTCTTTCGCCCACTTCTGCTCTCTCTATAGATGAGATTGTAAATCACATAAATTCACCAGACGAAACATCACAATTGTTGGCGATTCAGACCTGCAGAAAATTATTAAGTCGAGAAAAAAACCCTCCTATAAATGATATGATAGAAGGTGGCATAGTACCGCGCTGTATTAAACTTTTGGATAGCGATCATAAGTACGTTTAAAAACCAAATAAATAATCGGTTGATTTACATTTTTATTTTTTTCATATATTTTTTAACAAGATAATTTTGTTATTTTTAGTATTCCTTTGCAATTTGAAGTAGCATGGGTATTGACTAACATAGCTTCGGGTACGTCCGAACAAACGCAAAACGTTGTGAAATATGGAGCGGTACCAAAATTAGTGAAGCTGCTTAAGTCTGCGTCACCTATTGTTGCCGAACAAGCGGTATGGGCCTTGGGAAACATAGCCGGAGACGGACCGTATGCGCGCGATCTTGTTCTTGCGAATGAGGCTCTACCTCTTCTGCTCGATTTAATTAAACCTGATACCTCAGTAAGTGACATTGAATTTAATAACTTTTGTATTTAAAATCTACAATAATAAGTGAAACTTGATCGATATATGAATACCACGAGTAAATAGAGAAACGCCATTTTTGGTCGGACTGGATCTTTTTGTAGCCCAATAATATTTTTATGCAAATTTATAGATATACATTTTTTCGTTGAGCAAAATATGCGCCAGTTATTTTTCGGTCTTGAAACACAGTCTCGTTGGAATAGTAAATTCATATAACTAAATTGATAATTTTTTGGCTACATTCGTCTTGCTTGCTTTCACCTTGACGGTATTGACACCCGGCAACAACAATTTTGTTCATCTAATGCTATTTGCAAGTTGGATGGCAATCAGACAAAAACATTTTTAAAGGCAACTGCATTTAACAATAGCTAATTGTTAATATTGACAGTCAATGAGAATTTTACAATTTTTCTTGCTTTGGTTTAGTTTGATTGTATATCATGTACGGTCGTATTTTTACTTATTTATTGTTCACTTAGAATTTTACAATATTGTTTTTATTTTTATTGCAAAAAGGTGAAGATGATATCGAACTACGTCGGTATTGGTTTAAAACATTTAGACAGTATTTTAATATTCTTAACACTCTGTTTTCTTAATTAAATTTTAAATAATTTAAAAAATATCAACTAAAAAGAGAGAATTATATTACTGTATTAAAGATATACAACAGCATTGAGAAACTGGGCTTCTTATTAGTGAAGGTACATGGAAAGTATTAAAATAATTATTATTCATAAAGAAATAAAATTATATGCAGAACAATTTATTATACATATATTAAGGAGAGCTTTATTATATTTTGATAACAAAAGCCTCAAATACGATACCCGTTTGAAAGAAGTTGTGATTAAAATTAAAGTAATATTTTCAACTAACTACTTTCTCATGATATTTCGTTTCGTTTGATAACAGTTTGAGATCATAGCTTTTCTCATTTATTGGATCAATTATTTGGGATGTTTACATTGAAATAAAATATATCTTGTTCTTGAATTTCTCTCTTTTTGTTCTTTGTTAGCATCAAAATTAGTAATATTTGCGTCTTACAATTAGTTGAAAATGGTTACGCTTTCATTACACTACGTCTTTTAAGAAACCGAAAGTGAGCGAGTAATAATAATGTATTTGCTGGAAAATTATATCTTTATCTATAAATTATATCGTTTTACGAAAGCGCTTTAAAATTGTTTTTGTTTAATAAGTAGACAATATTCCAATGTTTTCTGATAATAATGAAATAAGCAGATGACATTCATGCGCAACATCGTATGGACCTTATCTAATTTATGTCGAAATAAGAATCCACCTCCATCCTTCGACTTGATCAAACCTGTTCTACCAGTATTTAATCGTCTGCTTAGTTATACGGATCAAGATGTGCTTGGTAAGAAACATTCACGTTTTATCGGTTATCCTTATTTTATTACATAATTTATTTTGAATCTGAGATACTTATGTATTACTTATGACGTTGCTTGTTCTAGCCGATACCTGTTGGGCGCTTTCTTATCTCACCGATGGATCCAACGACAAGATACAAGCAGTATTGGAAACCGGCATTATACCGAAACTTGTACAGTTGCTAACGTCACAGGAAGGAACTATTCTTACTCCAGCATTGCGTACAGTTGGAAACATAGTGACGGGTGACGATGCTCAAACGGACGCTGTGATTCTCGCGGGAGGATTGACGCATATTGGTGCCTTATTGCGGTATCACCGCGCTAACATTGTGAAGGAAGCTGCGTGGGCAATCAGTAACATTATGGCTGGTAATACAGACCAAATTCAAAGTGCGATAAACGCTGGTCTGTTACCACCGTTGATCGAAGTACTTCAGTTTGTAAGTATATTTATGCATACGCGCAAGAATCAACCAAAGATTTTTTTTAATACAGAATTTTGTAGATAAATATATCCATATGTTTTAGGGAGATTATAAGGCACAAAAGGAAGCTGCATGGGCTGTAACTAACTTGACAACTGGAGGAACGATTCAACATTTAACCGAATTAGTGGGAGCGGGCGTATTGCTACCTTTTTGTAATTTATTGGAGGCAAAGGACTGGAGTACTGTCATTGTTGTCTTAGATGGTCTAACTAATATCTTGCATGCTGCAGAAAAAATAGGACAAATAGAAAGAGTTGCCATTATGATCGAAGAAGCTGGAGGATTAGATAAAATAGAAGCTCTTCAACATCATCAGAATGAGCAAGTTTATCAGAAATCTATGGCTATACTTGATGCGTATTTTTCTCAGAAGGTTTGTACATTTATTTTATGTTCATAAATCAAAGACTATATAGAAAAACTCATTTTTCTCGTAGATATCTAAATATTTTTATCTAAATATAGGCAAATTTCTTAAGATTTTAATAAAATTTTATCTGCACTAAATTGAACGGTGTTAACCATATTATTAATTCAATAAAGATATTCGCGTATTTCTCTTTCAACAAATAAAAAAATGTAATTTTTTAGGACGAGGAAGAAGCGACTCTTACTTCTAAAGTTAACGAGAATGCTGATGAACAGATTGAGTTTAACATGACGGAGGACCCACCGATAAATAAATTTAATTTTTGAATAAGTACATCTTTGAATTTGGATTAAAGTACTACGAATTAAGGAATTTATCAATATGAGACTTGATTATCAATTTGTTATAGTTCATAATGATAGCTGCCTACAATAAAAACTAGAATGCTTAAGTCAATCAAGTGTCAGTAATATTTGTATGACAAAAAATGATAGAAAAGAGAAAGCAACACGATTCTATTATTATTACAACTATAAACAATGATCTCATCTTTTTATATGTATTATAAGAATAAAATTATTATTATTAAGTGTTGAACACAGTAACTTCGTTTCGATAATTGAGTCTCATCTTTTAAATGTTTCTAGATATACATGAAATTTCATTGTTACGTTAATTTCAGAAAAAAAGCTTTTGATACTAATAATTTGATGTAATTTCTAGAAGTTACTGCAATTTTCCAATATGTAAAAGTTTATTTGTTAAATCTCGTAACTGATCAGTGTATTTTGTAATAGAAATAATCGAGATGCAATCTAGCTTCCTTTGTACTACTTTCGTTGAAAAAAGAAAATAATTCGGCTTGATGTTTTATTCTTTCTTTTTTATGCAGAAAATTATTAATGTATTAAGTCTCAAGTTTACTCTTGTATCTTTACTAATATTCAATCATTTCTTTACAGACTTTTATTTAAAACCGTTATTTTTAAAAATTATTTTTGATAATTCGTAGAATCGATAATTTCACGATTAATAATTCATCTATTACTCGATACTATATATTATAAATTCTATGTAAAAGGTATTATTATTAGTATTATTTATTCCTTTGTAGTTTTCTTTTTTAATAAAACGTTGATAAATATTCTTGCAAACTTTATGATTTCATTTTATTATCACGAAGACTTTCTTTAAAAAACGAATTCAAAGAAGGGCTCGCGAACAAAGCTAGTTCTTAGTGCTTAAAACATACAAAGAATTATAAATATACAGACGTTTCGACCTTAAATATGGTCATCATCATAAATTTTAGATTTAATTTTGGTAATCAGTCATGTAATCTACTGAATAGTTATGTTAAACTGATGAAGACCAGCATATCTTTACGAATAAGAATTAGGTTTTTAAGGTCTTGTATTAGATTAGATTTAATACCTTTGCATTTAAACACGTGCAAATTCAAAACCAACATCTTACTCTTCCAACCTGTTTCTTATAACAGACTTAACAACATTACTCTCAGGTATGTTAGGTCGATATTACGACTCGAATTGAGTGACGCTTACAATAGATTGCATTACATTAGACAGGAATTGTACAGGGTCTACAAGTCGATTTCCTACACTTTCTCTCCTTCGATCAAAAATGCATTTTTCAACCATCAGAAAATGGTCGACAGGCAATTGTGGCATAAAGAGGAAATAAGGATTGATAAAAAAATAAAATGGCTGACTGACATTAACAAAAAACGTAATATTTCTAACATCCGAAACATAGAATATTATTGTGCAATTCCTAAAATTGTGCTTAATAATAATGATGATGTTGCTTTGTGTCCTACTACACCGAAGATCACGTTTAATAACATTCAACATTCGTCTTTAGATGTACATCACATTAACATTTCTCCATTAAAATTTAAACAAGAATCTACTTTAGATTCTTTACAAGATAAGTGGTTTCACAATTTAAGCAAGGTTGCAATACCGGATGAAATTGTGTATCTGTTGCAATTGGGTGATCGGTTTGGACTACCGGTAAATGATAATAACATACCGAAAGTCGTTACTGATTTCATAAAACATATCGAAACAAACATCCGAAAATGTCATGTACCCATACGCGGAGCGGTAAGACATCAATCTATATCCTTGATTAACAGAATTTTGAATGTGGAAATGTCTGTCAGTCAAAAAGAAAATTAATTTCAAGATAGCTTAACGTAACTAATAATTTTATTAAGGACCATCCTAACATCCTTTTTACTAGAGCAGATAAAGGTAATGTCACGGTTGCCTTAGACAAAACAGAATATATAATGAATATAAAAATATTACTCTCCGATAGATCCACTTACGAAGTGATTGATGAGGATCCGACTAAAAAACTCACCAATGATCTGCATACGTTGTTGAAGAGATGGAAGGGAAATGATTATATCGATCAACTTACAACAAACTTAATTGCACTGATGGGGTTTTACCTAGAGCGTACGGTTTGCCGAAAATACACAAACCTAACAACCCTCTCAGAATAATTGTTTCTTCCATTAACAGTTCATTGTATGCCTTGGCAGATTTTTTACAAGAAATATTGTCTAAAAGTGTTTCGGAATCCCCTAGCTATATAAAAAATAGTTACATTTAGTAAATAAGCTAAATGGCATGCACATTAACGCTAATCATAATTTAATATCTTTAGATGTCACCTCATTTTTCACTAATATTCCGACAGACTTAGTAGTGGAAAGTATTTCGGGGAGACGCTATTAACGCTATAAATGCAAACGCTATAAACTACGTTCGGGGAGCCAATAGCGCGATAGCGATAGCAAGCTCCCCGAACGCAGCTTTAGAATAAAATTGCAATATGGCCGATGATGCGAGTTGTGCGAGTGCCAAGTATGAATAATAAACGAGTTTTTTATTTTAACTTTATTTATTGAGTTTTTATGCCATTATTTTACCTACAACTTTTATTTGATCATAATTACACAGCAAATAGCTACCTACATAACCTGTATCATCAATTATTTACCATTCTTTGCACGCGCAGCATCTTCTGGAGACAATTTGATAGAATAATTTATTCCATTTTCTTCATCAAACAGATTAATTTCAACTTTACTTGGCCCTTGGTCCATTATTAAAATTGACATTGGTTACGTTTCGTTATCTGCAGTATTCTGAAAGCAGCCCCTATACGCAATCAAGTGTTCGAGGAGAGAATAGCGCCAATAGCATTTCGTGCCTCACCTCTCGAAATAATAGCGAAAATAGCGCGAGTGATGACGTCACGCTGCCTTTAGAGTGACGTCATCATCGTATATCATAGCGCCACAAAGCGTCTCCTCGAACAATTTTAGACCATAATTGTGCTAATAGCGTGCTCCCCGAATGCACCCTTAGGGTGCAGTCCCATGCACAGCGAAAAATCGGAAACGACAAAAAGGGAACCGCAAAATGGAAATAGAGCATGCGCAGCTGCACAGCGCGTCGTCTGCTTATTCCGTTACTTTTTTTCAACTTCAGGCGTCCCATGCAAGCTAAAAAATAGGAAAATTGAAGAAAAATCAGAACTTGTTAAAATCGGAAATGCTATTTAAAGGTAAAAAGTAATAAAATGTATTATTTATATAAAGAAAATAATATTATTAAACATTTGTATAACAACTACACTCGAAATTACTAATTTTTCGGTTCTATGAAGAAAAATTGGTTAAAGAAAGAGGTTAGAGTATCATTCCTTGTTGAAAAAGCTGCTCCATGGGACGCTAGAAATCGAAAAATAGAAACGGAAAGGTACGCAAAATTCTGCACAGTATGCACGCGCGTCCATTCCCCTTTTGTCGTTTCCGATTTTTCGCTGTGCATGGGACTGCATCCTAACGGTGAACCCATCGGGCTGCCAAAAATTTGTTTATAGAAAGTGTTGTTGAAAGAGAAATATGTGGAATTGAGGACCAATCTAATCGCAATTAAAAATTTATCAAGAGAAATGTCTACGTGTTCCGAAATTTCCCTCCACCTTTTTGAAATACTTTCCACCACTAAGGATGCAGTCCCATGCACAGCGAAAAATCGGAAACGACAAAAAGGGAACCGCAAAATGGAAATAGAGCATGCGCAGCTGCACAGCGCGTCGTCTGCTTATTCCGTTACTTTTTTTCAACTTCAGGCGTCCCAT